>CM072822.1:40595712-41195712 GCA_036937905.1 Salvia rosmarinus | reverse complement strand
CGCTTTGGTCGGGTCTGAAGTCTTGACTTTTGGACCTATCTGAGGATATCATCGGTCTTGATGGATGACTTAAGACGCCGCCAAAACAGCCTTCATTACGACTTGGTCTTTGCATATAAGAAGATGTCATTCGGACTCAAGAATGCAGGGCCACCTATCAAAGAATGGTGGACAAAATATTTCGACCTACATAGGTTGGAATGTGGAAGTGTCGTAGATCATCGTCGTCAAAAGCAAGGAGGAAGCCGCATGTGTTGCCAACCTCAAGATTGTCCTCGGCTTACTTAGAAAAGTCAACCTAAAGCTAAACCCCCAGAAATGCATGTTCACAGTTCGGTCCAGAAAATTTCTGGGGTGTTGGGTTTCACAAGGAGGGTTAAAAGCCAACCCGTCCAAAGTTCAAACCATTGTGGAGATGAAGATGCCGAAGACAATCCACGATGTACACAAGTTGACAGGTTGCATAGCCGCACTAAGCCGTTTTCTTTCAAAAGCCGTGGATAAGCAGCTGCCCTTCTTCAAAATACTCAAAAAGGCTCCTGAGTTCTCCTTGAATGATATACACAAGTCCGTCTTTGAAGATCTCAAGAACTACCTCGTCAAACTCTCCACTTTATCCATCCCGAAAGAAGGAGAGGTCCTGTCCCTATACCTCGCCGCCTCGGACGAAACCATAAGTGCAGTCTTGGTACGAGAGGAAGGGCGCTTGACTCCCGTGTATTTCATCACCTTTGAAGAGGAGCGAAACAAGGTACCAACCTTTGGAAGCTCGCCTAGCATTAGTAAATGCTGCAAGGAGATTATGTCCATACTTCCATGCACATCCCATACAAGTTCTCACTGATCACCCACTTCGACAAGTATTGACGAAGCCAGAAGCCTCAGGAAGAATTGCGAAGTGGGCAATTTAATTGGGCGAACACGATATATCTTTTTGCCCACGTCAAGCCATCAAGGGTCAAGCCTTAGCAGACTTCCTTGTCGAGGCTAACTTCGCCGAGAAACCAAAACCCACCGAGTCCGTGTCGGATGATGCCGGCGAAATAATTGATAAAACACGGAGGATTCTTGGCAAGTCTCGTTGGCGGGCTTTGGGAAAAGCAGTGTGGGCGGTATCTTACTCCCAGGACCGGATGGCAAGAGATCACCCTCGCGCCGGTTCGCATTCAAAATACGAACAACGAAGTGGAATACGAGGCCTTAATTGCGGGACTTCGCTAGCTCAAAGCCTTCGGATACAAGTCGTGCAAGTTCACGGTGACTATCAAGTCATAGTGAGCCACATGTTGAAATGCGAGGCAAAAGGCAACAGGATGAAGAAATACCTTGAAAAAGCCAAAAGCTTACAACAAGCTTTCTCACACTTCAGGTTAGTTCGTATCGAGGAACAAAATAGCCGGTGACGATTAAGCAAGCGGCCTCGTCGTCGGCGAACTCGCCCCGATGAAGAACGTCAAAGCAGGAGCATAAACAATGATGATACGGGCCGAGGTCAATATAGTCTCGATGATGAACCCAATTGGATGACTCCCGTTCGAGTACACGGAGAAAGGCGAACTACCCCATGATAAGCTCGAAGCTAGAAAAATCTTGAGCAAGTCTCTGCGATATATACTTGAGCAAGGAGTCCTCTATAGAAAATCATACCTGCAGCCTCTCCTAAGGTGCCTGGGTCCGAACCGAGCTGACTACGTACTGCGAGAAGTACATGAAGGATCGTGTGGAAGTCAAATCGGACCCCGCGCCCTATCGAAGAAAGTCATGCGATGGGGATACTATTGGCCAACAATGTACCAAAACTCAATTGACCTCATGAAGAAGTGTCCGAAGTGCCAAATTCATGGAAACGTGCCGAGGCTACCTCAAACCGACGTCGCCCGACATGCAAAGCCCTTGGCCATTTATGCAATGGGGGATCGATATCGTAGGCCCTTCTCGCAAAGCTCGGGCGGTTTCAATTCACGATTGTCGCGATCGACTACTTCACGAAGTGGGTGGAAGCCGAACCTTGGTGAAAATCACGAGCAAAACGCCTCAACCGTGCGGAAGAACATCGTGTCGCCCGGCATCCCTCATATCCTTATTTCAGATAATGGGACACAATTCACGGATAAAGTATTCGAAGAATGGTGTCAAGAGCTTTGGATCCAGCAGAAATTCACCTCGGTAGCTCATCCTCAAGAAAATGGTCAAACCGAAGTCACCAACAGGACAATCGTGAAAGGACTCAAAACTCACCTCGACCGGTAAAGGCAATTGGGTGAAAAATTTACCACAAGTCCTATGGTCATACCGTACTACACCTCGGACATCGAGCGGAGAAACACCCTATAGCTCAGCATACAAAACCGAGCGGTAATCCTGCGAGAGATCGGTATGCCGAACCCCGCACCATTCACTTCTCGGTGAAGCAAATGAGGAAAATCTACGAACTGATCTAGATCTACTCGAAGAAAAGAGAGACCTCGCCTACATCAGAGAAGCTCGGTATAAGCAACAAGTAGCTCGGTATTACAACCAGCGTGTCAAGTCCCGATAATTCCGAGTAGGCGACCTCGTACTCCGAAATAATGAAGTCAGTAAAGCCGCAAAGCTCGGCAAACTGGAAGCCACGTGGGAAGGACCTTACCGGGTCGAAGAAGTCCTCGGAAAAGGGTCGTATAAGCTCGCCCATATATCCGGTGAGCAAATACCCAACACGTGGCACATCATTCATTTGAAGAGATATTTTGCATAAGTGTCAAGTGTCGAGTGCATACGAGTTTGGTGGGTATACGAGTCTTGTTACATTTTACGTCGTCCTTTATCAATAAAATATTGTTTGCATGTTTTATTTGCCACTTATGCATACTATCTCTTCTCCATTATACAATACCCTCCAAGGAGGATGAAATACCCTCGACGGAGGATAGACTACCCTCGTTTAATATGAGGACGAACTTTAAATGCGCGTGAGGGGACCACCCCTAGCGATAAAACTTGTCAAATAAGGAACATATACCTCCGTCTATTTCGGGGAAGAGGGGACCACCCCTAGCGATAAAACTTGCCAAAAAGGAACCTATACCTCCATTCATTTCGGGGAAGAGGGGACCACCCCTAGAAATACTTCTTGTCAAAAAAAAAGGAACCCCTACCTTCGTTTATTTCGAGGATGAATACCTTCGTACAAGGACGAACTACCTTCGTTTATTTCGAGGACGAACTACCTTCGTACGAGGACGAACTAACCGTGTGTCTGAAGGCGACCTACCTTCTTATTGGTTACGGTAATAAAAGGACATAGTGTTCTTAAAAAGTCAACACGAAGAAAAGAAAAATTATTCTTATTTCAAGTGTACAACGCAAACATTACAAGGACGATGAAGGTCCAGGAGGTTGGGAAAAGCTAAGCCAATCCCTAGCGAAATCAGGGTTCAACAGCTCATCTATGCTAACCCTATCCCTACCTCGGCCTCGTCCTCGATCGATGCCAGAAGTTCGACCAGCCCTTTGCCTCGTCAAACGACCTTGGCCTCTCGATGACACCCGACCTCGGCTCCTCGAGGACCTACCTCTCTCTTGGGTAATAAAACGTCTCTCTTGAGCTCGCCACTCCGAAGAAAAAGGCCCCGAGGCAATGGCAGAAGTCCTGGCAGACGAAGAAGCCCCGGCAGAAGAAGAAGCCTCGGCGGCCGGTCGAGCGACTCCTCAAGGCGTGGTTGGTGAGCTATGACGGTCTTGTATAGACCTCCCATCTTTTCGGTCGACCGCTGCTCACGAAATTGCCAGGAGTTCCGACCATACTCACGCTTGTACCTCGCACAACGGGCAGCGGCCTCAACAACTTTAGCTTCGACCTCGCGGATAGTCATCCCACCATTTCGGCGAATGACCTCCTCATACTCGGAGTGCTCCTCAGCTACTGATTTAGCCTTCTCCTTTGCGATCTCAAACCTCTCCTCCAACTCCCAAAACCGAGCCTGAAGCTCGTCATACTTCTCTTGAAAAGCCCTGAATTTCACTTCGGCATCTTCCCGCATATGTCCGAGCTGGTCATTCAAATGAGCGACTTCAACTTGCTTTTCGTCGAGATCACGGTTCAAGACTTTTATTTGGTCCAGCCAGGGAGACAGGTCAAACGACGCAAAAATAAGCTGAAGGCATAACAAAATAAAAACACTTCGATGAATTGAAGAATTTTATTAAAGCCTTAAAGGCAAGACAAAAACGACATCTTAATGATGACGTATTTACATTTGGTCTACAAAAAAAATGAGAAAAGAAAGGGGATCAACTGACCCCTCCAGCAGCTATTCCCTCAGGCTCGGCAAGCTCGGTCTCCTCCAGAACTTGAGCTTCTTTGGCGCCCTCCAGGGCTCGAGCTGTCTCAGCCTCCTCCTGGGTTCGAGAAGCTCGCCTCGGGACTCTGAAGCCTCAACCCCCTCCAAAGCCTTAGCCGTCGTCTCTCCCGATCCCTTAGTCAGATCAGCCATCAAAGCTTGATCATGGGATCTCGGTCCACCGGCGAGCGGGTGACTCCATGATCGGCAAGACCGACGACAAGCCGATTCTCCAAAGACAGGCAAGCTCTTCAATCGCGGGCAAGAACCTCGGAATAAGCCCGCGATGGCGTCGTCCTCTGTCGCCTCATACCCATACTGGACTTATCCAACTCGGGGTAATCCTCGGCCACCGTCGATAGCGTCCGAGGCGCAGGCGCTTATTCAACACCCGGCCATGCCGTGAGCCACCTCGGAGAACCCCCGAGCGAATGCGGTCTCTCGCAAAGCCGGAGCATCTCCCTTGCCGACCCGCCTCGGTCTCCGGCGTCGTGTCCTCTACTTTGACCTTCAACAGGCCTACTTCGGCCTTCAATAAACCGACTTCGGCCTCCGCCGCCCTGGCCTTCGCCGCCCGCCTCGGCCAGCCTTCGCCTCTCGGTAGCCCACGCCACCGCCTCCTCCCGGCGGCATCCCGAGCCTTAGCCTCGGCCTCTTACACATCTTGAACGAGGAGAGTCTTCTCCTCCTCCATCTCCCGGGCGTAGCGAGCCACTCCGTCGAACTGGGCAACGGCACCTTTCAAGTACTCCGTCACAAGGACAGACGCTTTGGCCAGCTCGATCCCCTGTGCAATGACCAACCAAGTCAGAGGACACAATAATTACATTACCTTATAATGTATGCAAACAGATACGCTACCTCGGGGAAAGTACGAGGTGCGGGTTGAGAACCGACGATCTCGCACTCCGGATCATCGGCAACCGAGGACTCGGGGATCGCACGCCTTATCCTCTTGAAGCGTTTGAGAGGCACGGGCGTAGGTGTCACAGCCCTTAGATCCTAAGTACGGATTAACAGGGACTATAACTCTAAACAGGGACAAAAATACAAGGAGACTCTTTTTAACAATAAACGTAATACATATGTCATTTAAATTCTTGGACTATATTACATAATTTAGGGTTCTTGCAGCGGAAGACATGTGATATGTACATATGACGATGTACAATCAAGGTATAAAACATTTCAGCGACAACATTCCTATTGCTCAACACTGCTCCATCCATCATCTCGCTCAACTCGCACATTTAAAACAAACATGCGGTGAGTACAAGAATGCACTCGGTGGACTCATGCCAAAATATTTTATTTTCTTTGAATTACACTGCCAATATCATGGTAAGACACAAGGGTTTTAGTTGAAAAATGCTTTGTGCTTACTAAAATATTTTCATCATTTCATAAAATCATCGCCTGGCCAGGCATTTTTCTGGTGTGTATGATCCATATCCCTTAACATCCTTTCATCGTAACATCATAGTCGAACGTCGTGAAGGAGGCCTCCTCACGACGCCGTGACCGGCCGTGAATTGTCCTTACAGGCACACAGTCACCATCAGTGTACACGTTAATCCTAGCCATGTATTGTCCTTCCAGCATAGGATCCGATATCGATTTCATTCATAAGTTGGGAGCGACCCAACACATTCATATCATTCATTTTGGATAGGATACATACACAAAACATAAACATTTTGGCGGTAATCATGTAAACATTTTATCAGCAGTTGAAATAAGCATCGTAAATAAATATTTCAAAAGCATTTTATTTTTGAGTAGAGTAAAGCCCACCGGATGTAGATTGCCTTAATCCGTTTCTTGACCTGTAAGTCCTAGCTTTAGCCTATCTATTCTCGGCCTTGAGGTTTTGGAGCTGGAAAAATCCATTGGGTCTTAGAACCCATTTTTCTACTTTAGTGTATATCATGTATGATATACACTCAATTGACCATGTGGTAGCGCTAGTCAAATATTTCACGTTAAGGTATGCCGTGAAAATATCGTATCATGATGTTTTATCATAATTCGTACATCTTATAATGCTCTATCGCACCTTGCGACATAACATAATGAATGCATTGATTAATAGCATGTTAGTCACATAAGTCAAATTTCAAATGTTTAATTTCAGCAAAAACAGCTTGAAACAACCCAAGTGACGTATTTTGACGATCCATAACTCTCGATTCAGAATACGTATGGTCGCACAAAGATACATTCTGGAAACCTCTAAACATGTACTACAAGTTCTAAGAAGGAATTAAATCCAAAAGAGTCGTGGTTCGGGAGATATAGGGTCTCAAAGTGGGCAACTCAAACTGACTTCTATACTTAGAAAAAAATTTCAGAAAATTTTCAGTTTTAGCTTAGCGACGAGGGGTTTTGCGAGGCTCGTAAATTTTGACTCACAATACCAAAATGGCTGCAGGATACCAATTTCGAAACCTTGTAACAAGTACTACATATTTCATGAAGACCATACTGGAAAATATCTGACACATCGAGAAATACATAAGCTCGAAGTTGACTAGATGGAAATGGACAGTTTCCAGTAGGTGACTTTGGGTCGATGAAAGGTATACCTATAAAACTTGGTTTGGGATCAAACTTTCCAGATCATAACTAGACATGGTGGGGAACATTTCTTATGAAGAAACCCAAGTCCAAATCGGACTACAAACGGCTTGAACATCTCACGTAAAAGTCATACTCGAACAGCCTATTACATGGAAAAATTCACGAAGGCAGTTTGTCCAAAAAGCTTACTGTAATGTATCAACTTTAAAAAATTCACCGAGGGCTCATTATAAGGAATCTGGGAATGAAACCAATAATATTGAAAAGCCACTTAAGTCTAGTTTAATCCAGAAAAATCCTCACTCAATGATTCACAATAGATTGGGAGCTAAAAATATTTTACCACAAGCTATCACTCCCGTGACAGTTTTGTGCAGTTAACTTGTAAAATCTGGAATAAATAGTAAAACTTTTTAGAAAATTCTGAAAATTTACATACATCTTATAGACATGATAAATTATGTTTCTGCCAAATTTTAGAGTTTTATCATTATCCAAACTTAAAACGAAAACCACGTACTATGGGTGATGAACACGGCGATTTCATAGATTTGTGCAGTGTTTTTGATAAATACAATTAAAATAGTAAATCAAGTTGGATTGACTTGAAATTTTACAGAGGAATACTAGACAAATATAATTTCAACATATTAAAATTTCACAATCATCGGACCACTGTAACTTAGTCAAATAAATTCGTGAAGTTGCTGTTCGTCCAGGTAATCAACATGCAATCACTTTCAAGCATAGACCCAACACATTCAAGCATATTGATGAACATGCATGTATATATCTTGACCAAAATAAACTTATGGTTATAGGGCCTTTACCTTGGATCAGAATTTGACAAGGTTGAGAGAGAGATGGAGGTGCGACGGAGCTCATGCTCCGGTTGAGATGAAAGTGGGGGAGAGCTCTCAACTCCCTTGCAGATTTTTGAGAGAGGGAGGAGAGAAAGGGGAAGGGGACGTCTGAAAATGAGGGGTGTGAGGGGTGGTGTTAGGTGGTGGGAGAGGTATGGGGTGGAGAGGTGACAAGTGTTTCTATTTTAGCATGCATTACTACACTTGCACAACATCACACACTCTCACTCTACACACACCCACATACACGACTGCACACACTTATATATATATATATATATATATATATATATATATCTGTATTTAATCATTTAATTAGACCATATAATTAATCACATTGCCATATAGTAGCTATATGCAAAAGTGAGAAGATTAACATACATTTGTTACACACATATAACATTTTGGGCCCTTATGCCCAAACATAGACTAAATTTTATTTCTCATGTTAAACATAGATATATGCATCATAGTATATGATTTAGATGATAAATAATATCATAGGAAAAATTAATGGCATCATTTTATGCGATAAAAATCGAGTTCGAAAATTAGGGTTTTCAAACGTTTGAAAAATTGGTCACTATCAAATCTTGATGATCTAGCATTGATTTAATGCTAAATAATACTGTAATTACATATACTAATCATAGGAAATTAATTCCTATAATTTCTTGATCGATTAAAACGCTTTTCGTTTCATCTCAAAACGTTAACATTTGAAAGCGTTGCAAAGCGTTCATTATCGACTCATCTCGAAATGGTCGTCATCACTTTATTAAATTATTCCATTAATAATGGAATTTAATTCTAAGCTTAATTGCTTAGAAAATATCATGAATTTTAACTATCGATCTGTGATCGACGTTAAAATAATCGCCGATATACTTCATATACTTTTATTCCTTAATTCACAATTCTCGGTGAATATAAAATAGATTTCATTCCTTCGTAATTAATCGAAGTCATTATTCGATATCATTCATTGAATATCTCGGTAAAGCTTTGATTTACTGGTTTTAAATACCGTAATTAGGCATTTAATTGCGGGGTATTACATCCTACCCCCCTTAAAAGAAATTTCGTCCCGAAATTTGCATACCTCATAAAGTATGGGTATCTTAACATCATAACATCATAACTTTCTATGTGCTTTTCTTTCGTCCATGGTTGAGAAAAAAAAAAGAAAAACTAATAAGAACACATATTTATAATGTATCTCCAAATTTAAAACAAAATTTACGAAACTGTTGCAGCTCGACGGAGGCAGTGGTTCGTCACGGTTGTGGGGCGAGGCCAACGGCGACAAGGATGTACCCTACCGGCTGCAACCGGCCGGTCGGCCTCAGGTGTTTTTCGAGCCTCTTGTTGGCAACAGCTCAATGCAAATTAGGTATGTAACGTTTAACATTGAAGGTGCTCGATAAATGATTCAAAATTAGACATCGTCTTATGCAAAACTCGTTTTTTTCTTCTTCTTGGTACAGCTCTCAGCTGACGCAAAATAATTCCGAGGGCTCGGCACAGAATGTGAACGCCATTCTTCCTGCATGGATGCACTGAATTTCTCACTAAATACAGTCTGCGTTGAAAAAATGCAGTCAACGCTAAAGGTTTTCTTTTGGCTCTTTATTTATTTTTATTTGGGGTGTAAAATAAAGTTATGGGGTATGGTAATTTATTGGACGAGCTACCTCACGTATGGAAGACAATGTGGATGTATTATTTATATCATATGATGTCTGCAAAAAAAAATTGATATAATTGTTGTGGTTATACATGGTCAGCGATATTATTGTGAAAGATGGATATGATGTTGACTAGAGATCTGATGTTCTGATAACTTTCAAGTGTTCCGACCGAAGATAGACACCATGACCCGTTAAATGCCGAAAGAATTGGGCATTATTTGGGCGAGAGGTATGCCGAACATCTGCGGAGTTCGACATACAGGAGGAAAAGGAATCTGAAGACCACCCAAATTTGTCCTCGTAAACCGTCACAAAACCATCCGGAGGGCACAAGCCCTATCCTCCGGACGGGAGCAACAAATTCAAAAGACTTGGAATGAAAAATCTAGAAGCAAAATCGCTATAGTAGAGGCATCCAAAATTGATTGAAATGGAAGAGACTTTACCAAGATCCCTGAAAGGCGGGAATCCTACTCTACGCACGAAAGGGAGGAGGAAATCAAAGGTATAAACTTCTAAATCCACCGAATAATTCGGTGACGACACTGACACAACAAGGCCTTCATTGTAATATTCCAAAGAAACGAACATACGATTACGGTATTCTAAACCGTAATTAGGGTTTTTCCCGAATATTCTTGTCTGTATGACATCGAATTGTTTTTCGATTCGAGATCGTTATAACGAATTCCTTTTATAATTCACTAAGGATTGTGAATTACGAATTGAAATTTATGAAATAATACGACAAGATTATTTTAACGTCGATCGCGATCGAACGTCATATTTTAGGGAAATTTCTGAGCTGTAAAGCTTGGAATTAATTTCCATCTTAATTCCTTTGTTAAAAGGAATATATTTATAAAGTAAGTACGAGCTTACTACGACCATTTTGAGATGAGTCGATTTTGAACATTTTAAGGCGTTTTGAGCGTCAACGTCAGAGACGTTTTAAAAATGAGTTTAAAGCTCGTGAAATTATAATAATTAATTTCCTATTATTATTTATATAATTACAGTATTAATAATTATTAAAATCAATTTATATGCTATGAAAACTCGATAATTCAATTAATGGAATTCGAAAACCCTAAGTTTATAAACTATGGTTTTCACATGAAATGATACCATTAAATTATCATATGGTATCTAAACTATATGTTATAATATATATGAGTATTATTAAGCATTAAAATCAAATTTTGATCCATAGAATTCGATGGTTTCAGCTTTTTAAAATTTGAAACCCTAAATTGAAATTAGGGTTTTATTTCATGAAATGATGCAATAATTTTATCCTATGCTATTATTTATTATCTAAATCATATATTATGATATATATATGTATATTTTGATCGAAAATTTCATGAGTATCAATAATAGGTGTGATTTATATTTTAATCCTATTTTTCCAATTTTGATCGGTAATTTCAATTATTACCTAAGTGATGATTTAATTATTTTATGGCTTGTACTATATACCTATGATCATGTATGATATATATAATGTATTAAGGAGTGTAACAAAATTAAATCACCCCTAAACACACCCACATGCGCCGGCTGCACCCATTAAAACAAAGCATGGGATCACCTTTTTTTTGACCAACCCATGAAGAGCCTTTCTAGCCTAGCTCATGATCACCATATCACAATCATTTTGCTGCAGATTTTACCCCATTCTTGAGGCAAAATCGAGAGAGAAGGTAGATAATAGGGGACTCTTCCACTTCAACACCTCACTCTCATTATACACCATCACTCCCATTTTGAACTCCCATTTTTCTCTCCACTATCTCCTTTCTTCAGCCAAGAACCGAGAGCTTCCTCCTCTCCCTCTCAAAATTTTTCTTCTTCTTCCATCTCTATTTCGAAAACTTTGAACACCCTAGTGTTGTTCTTGAGATCCTATACCATTTCAAGGTAAAACAAGGCACCATAGCTTCGATTCTCTCATCCCTTGTTCAATGAAAATCGAGAGCATGCTATATATATATATGTGTGTGTTTCGAATGCTATATATGTATATTTTCGTATGTTTATTGCTCTTATGGATGAACTATGAATGAATGTTGTTCTTGATGTTCATATTGTGAAAAATGTGAGTATATATGTTAGAATAATCATATGGTATTGCTTATTAAATTTTAGAATGGATCTAGTGAATGTTCATGATTTTCGAACCATATGACTTGTTGAAATAATTTTCGAAAATTATTTAAAATGTACATAGGATGACCGATTACTTCTTGATTATTTTGGTGATGGATTATTGTTTATTATCATGTTTAGAGTCCATGGTTTTGATTTGAAAATTTTTAGAAAACCCTAGGTATTTTTATTAAAATACTGTGAGCCATTTTATTATGTACCATGGTGTATAATTTTTATTTTAAGCTTGTGATGACATATTAATGCTTTAATGTATTGTTTATATGTTCTATGATTTATTTAGAATTTTTGGAAACCATATGTTTAATTTTTGAATAATACCGTGAGCATATATACATTGAATGTTGGTGTATGATTTTTATTTTGATCATCCAATGATATATTAATACTTTAGTATATTATTTATGTGATATATGATTTTGTTGGATTTTTGAGAAATCATTTACCAATAAAAATCAAATAAGCCGTGAGCTTTGATGCTCTTAAGGTGATGATTTAATTGGTTTTGATTAATGTCATGGTGTTATATTGTTATACTATAGTATATAAACATAGTGTATAATTGTTAGAATTTTTGGAAATCAAACACCTATTTAAATCAAAAAAACCGAGAGCACCTATGTGCATAAGGTGATGATTTAATTGGTTTTTGATGACTAAATGATGTTATATTGTTATACTATAGTATATAAGCATAGTATATAATTGTTGGAATTTTTGAAAACCAAAAACCAAAAATAATCAAAAAAGCCGAGAGCTTACAAGCTCATATGGTGATGATTTCAATTGGTTTGATTGATGTTATGATATTACAATATTATAATATAATGTTTAATCATATTATGATTTAATTAGAATTTTTGAGAATTATTTGATAATTGTTTGGTATTTATTCGAAAATACCGTGAGTATTATTGATTTATTCATGAATGGATGTTTATGATGGACTATAGGTTATATTTGTGATATATATATTGATGTTGGGATATTATACTATGTGTATATCAATTTTGGGAATTTTGGATAATTATTCCATATTATATGGAATTACCGAATATATATATATATATATATATATATATATATATATATATAAATGGCAAACAATATCTTATGGATTTTATAAATTCATATTCTGGACCATAGTGTATAATAATACACTATATTAATTTAGAAAATTTTTCAAAAGTCATTTAGTATTTTTAAATTAATTATCGAGATTTTCGATAATTAATAAGGATTTTAAATCCTTTTTAATTCAGTTTAATAATAAAATATATGTCTAATTAATATTCTGGACATATTTGAAATTTATAAAATTTTATAAACATAGATTACTATGTTTGAGACAAACGTTAGGTTATTAACGTTTTAAAATCGAAAATACGCGTTTTTAATTATTAAGAGGTTTATTTAAATGCGAAATCATTTATAAGTCCTTTGATTTACGTGATAAATCAAGAAATGAGACTTTACGATTCTTAATCGATCGAAAATTGATTTATAAAATAAAATGGTAAGAAATTACTATTTGAAAGTCAAAATTGTTGACTTTGTTGACCAGTGTTGACTTCGTTGACTTTTAAAGTCAAACGTACGATTATACGTTCGACAAATACGCCAATACGCGTAAGATGTACTAATTGAGTATAAGACCTCATTGGTAATAAAAGATTTCACAAATGAAATCCTTATATCGAGAAACGTGCTCATACGTTAAAACGTTTAAATCGGAAGCGTTAAACCGAAATAATTGAACGTATCTCGAGGAACGAGAACAATTCAATTGAATAACGTATTTGAAAGCATAGTGAATTCATTGAGGAATTCAGTTTACATCGATATAAAATATCGAAGTTATCTTAGCTTTTGAAAGTCTCGAGAGACTTGAGCGACGTACTAAAGCCTCGCTTTTTCGTAAAGGTGTGGACGCAAATGCGCGATCGGATCTTGACGCATTTAACAAACCTAGGACTCGATTTACAACGAACCATAGTCCAGGTGGGCTTCTTATCTTCAAAATATGGGCTCTCTTTTCAAACAAAAGCGACTTTGCTACTCTTTACAAATGAATTTATTTATTATGCTTGTTTTGTTGTTGATAAATGTTTATTACATTACCCGCCAAAATATTACATTTTGTGTATGGATCCTATCTGTTATGCCGGGTAGGGCTGTGGCTATGGTTGGAACTTTATTATGACGAGGTTATGTCATTTGGGTCGCTACCAACCTTTTTAATGTCGGGTCCCGTGTGGGATGATAAATGCACAGCTAGGATTGGCGTGAAGGTTGGAACTATTGCTATGTTAACATATGCTTATGAGAGTGATTTGTGTCAGACATGCGGGATTACGGCCGGTCACGGCGTCGTAGATGGGAGGCCTCCTCTCGACGTTTAACTTTAATCTTGTTGAATGTTACTATGAGATACGGACCATACACACCAAGAAAATGCTCGGCCGAGCTATGTTTATGAACTGAAAATAATTTAGTAAGCACAAGGCATTTCAACTAAAACCCTTGTGACTTACCCTGATATTGGCAGCGTAATCTTATATCAAATGTTTTCGGCATAAGTCCACTGAGTGCAATTTCTTGTACTTAGCCCTGCATGTTTGTTTTTAAATGTGCAGGTTGAGCTCTGATGGTGATGATGGAGGATGTGTTGAGGAGTCCAGTGTCCTTGACTGTTTATTTAGAATTTGGTTTTCCCTTGAATACATATCATCATATATGTATTCACACACTTTCCGCTGCTAAACTCCGAACTCTTTTACTTTATGTCGTGAACTACTGAGGTCCATTAGACCATGGTGACTCTTTGGGTCTGATGGCCTAAACCTTTTTAATCATTGGATATTGTATTTTCGAAACTATCGAGCATGCTAATTATCGTTGATATGTACCTCTATCTCAGCCTGTTGTCCTATAATATTATTCCTAGTATTAGTCACCCTCTAGTCCGGGTCGTCCGGAGTGGGGGCGTGACATTCATGGCCGTGAGAATACTCAGAATAAAAAGGAGATGAAGAATCTATAAAAACTTACTGGTTTTTGGTATTAAGATCGAAGAGGATGCGATGAACTCAGACGAGGAACAACAATGGCTATGAACTCTGCGTTTTTCAGAAAGCAAAATCACTTTTTTTTTAAGTTTGAAAGTTGGTAACGGATAAAGTGATACGAGAAAAGGCATATCAGGGAAGTTATTGCCAATATACACTTTATCGGGAATCCAACCGCTGTACGCATTAAATGCAGATGACAGACCCCGTGTTCGACATCGGCAAGACATCCCGTGTTTGACCTCGTCCTGACGTTACGCATTCAACCACGACGCCATGTATCCACCTCGAAACTTCGCATAACACTCGTCAAGTGAAGTCGAGCATGAAGACTTGCATAACGCCTCGTCGGTGAAGCCCGCCGAAGACCTCGGCATAACGCCTAGCGTGTGAAACAAGTAACACGACTTGTAAAACACCTCAAGACAGCGCAGCGAGCAACAGGACTTGCAAACGCCTCGGCAAGATATACAACACAGCAACACATGACCTCGGCAGACGCCAAATGACATACGACTTGAAAGCCTCAACAACACCAAGCCGAGTTAAGATAGGATAGCAAAGATCGATCGCGCCCAACCGTCATAAACGAATCTCGGTGAATTACAACTCCCAAACCCATCACGACCTCGCCTGCGTCTTTTTCGGGGAATGTGATAGGATACGCCCAACCACTGTGCCCAAGCATCGGACCCAATATAAATAAGCTCGACATTAAGCTCGGCCCGCACAAGTTCGCCCAAGAAGACTCCTAAACCGGTGGGACGCTTGAAGACTCGGCCATATCTAAGAGAATCCTAATTGGAGAAGAGATAGGATTGAGATCCTATCTTAGAAGAAATCTTAGATTCGAGATCTAGGTCAATATAATTGTGTATAAATAGAGGCTAGATTAGAAGGAAAAGATCATCTACACTCTTTGTAATCGCTTCTTACACTCTAAATTTACATACTCTCTCTCCTGCCCCGTGGACGTAGATCTAATTCAAAGATCGAACCACGTAAATCCTTTGTGTTCATCGTGTATTTATTTCCCTAACGAAATTAAGATCGATCATTTATTTCCCTAAGTCTTCTCTCCCCCATAATAATATATACTGTTAAAAATGATGTTGAAAGTTAGGTCCTTAAGAAGTTGGAAACTAATTCTTTTACTTTACCATTAGAATGAAGATGATTAGTTAGGAGCCAAAATCTTATTTTAGAAGGTAGTTTTTATTTTCTTCTGCCGTGTTTGAATCCGCTACATTCTTCTTTTTCTTCTTTTTAACTTCTTGTTTTAGATATGTTTTTCTAAAATAGTAAATGTATATTATAATAATATCTATATAAAATTGATCTTGTAGGTATATAGTTGCATGAAAAGATGGAAAAAATAGTAATTTTAGAAGTTCATGTAGCATTAATGTGACAATAAAGAAGTTGGTTTTAATTTATGGAGCCACACTAATGCTTTGATTATCAGAATATGTATCTAAAATCTCCACAAATTTCATGTGCTCTCGTCCCTTCTTATCTAGTCAAATTGTATATAGATGAAGTACAAAATAATACGATCTCTCATACATATATATTTATAAATGTGGTAGACAAATGAGGGTGATTGAAGTTCAAGCCAATGTTTTGAATGAATTTTGCTAGTTAATTAGTTTTATCCATAAACTTTGGCGATTTAATGAACCCTTCATCCACGCTAGTACCTTATAGAATAATCAATAAGGAGAATATCACGGTATGTAATAATCAATATAAATACAGATGAGGTTCTAAAAAAATACAGATAAGATAAAGAAATAACATTCGTCAGAAATGAAGTAAAGTTAGAAGGGTAATACAAGAAACATAACGTGATAATATTCCAATTTAGACTGTGCTCTGCCTTTTGATTGACGGATCTTTACTGTTTTCCACACTAATACCTCAATTATAAGGACCACCACAAAAATTGGTACTTTTATTTCATAATTATTGATTCCTTTTCCTTTTTTTTAATTATTCTATAGTTATTATGTCGTTCTAAAAAATAAAATAATTTTTATATTAAAAAATATCTTGTTTTCTATGCATCAATTATGTTATACATAAAAAATTCAACTCTCGTTAATCTATATATCTAAAAGTTAGGGAAACGAAAGAGTATTTTGCAAATTATTTAGATTTTGACTTTGCCAAACAAAAATAATGTCCAAGTGTGATTGTTTAATGAGTTGAAGCTAATTAGTTGGTTCGTAATTTATTTACAAATTGAGTGTATGTAAGTTCGAATTTCATTTTTTATGTGCTGTCAACCCTTCATGATTGAGCTCAAATGTGATTTGTTAGTTATATTTTTATTCTTTTTCTTTTAATAACATTTTCAAGTTCTTTTAGGACGTCTACTATTAAGAGCTTAAGAATAATGTAATAAGTTTTAATCAATCTTAATAAACAAATAAAGGAAAAACAGATAATACTTGAATGTCGCTCAAAACCCCAAACTTGAACTGAAAAAGCCACCGCTATTTAAACCACCACCACGGATCTTAGGCGTCACTCCCTTTTCCTCCTCCGCCTCCGCCGCCGCTCTCCACCAGCCAAAAATCAAGCAAATGGGTTTCCTTTTCTACGCCATCAAAGTTCCCAAAGTCATCACCATAACCTTCTTCCTCAACCTAATCTCCCACGCCCACTACCTCTTCATCGACGCCCTCACGCATCTCGGCCTCTACAAGCAGCCGCCGACGGAGGAATCTCCCGACTCCGGCGCCGGCCCCAACAATTACGTCCTGATACTGGACAGCTCCTCCCCCTCGCTCGTCCCGATCCCGGTCCACGTGGTGACCGCCGCAATCAAGAATCGGGTTCCCGTAATCGAATACGAAGAATTCCTCCGCCGGGGCGGAGGAGACGAGAGGAATTGCGCCTCCGGCGAGAAGGGGTGCAGCATATGCTTGGAGTGTGTAGAAGGGAGGGATGAGATCAGAGAGCTTTGTAATTGTAGGCATTTGTTCCATAGGGAGTGTTTGGACACGTGGATTGATGAGGGGCAGGTGACGTGTCCTTTGTGTAGATCGATGTTGTTGCCTCCTAGAGTTAATCTTGTTAGATGTAATCAAAATCCAGATGCCAATTCTTCATAGTTTCTTTTTCCTCTTTTTTTTTTGAATTATTATTCGTCTCTTGCAATTATTGGCATAGAGCTTCCATCACCATTGATTTGATTTGCTGTATTTCTTTGGTGTTTGATTCCACAGAATATGGTCTGAGTTAAGTGTGGATATTAGTAGCAAATGTGTGGATAAAGAATGGAAGTTTGTGAGTTGGGATAGCAGAAATCAAAATGTGATTGCAAATAGGTTGATTTCATAAGGGAGTGTGGTGTGATTTGTTTATCTGCTGGTAGTTTTGAGATTTGTATTTCATCAGTTTAGTTTGTAAAAAAGCAGTAGCAGCTGAGAGGCAGTTCAGCTAATTCCATGTCAATTTTCTTCTTATAAAGTATTTGGTACAATAAGTTTTTAAACAGTTTATAAGCTGTAAAAATAAGTTCTTAAGTTCTCCTAAAAATAAGTTGTTTAACCCCAATTTATTTTTTTCATAAGCTTATAAATAACTATGAATTTATCAAAATAACCTTATTATAGTTAGTTATTTCCTACATATAAATTATTAATTTCATTTCTCGTCAAATTTATCTCTAACTATGATTTTTGTTCTAATTCACAATTCTTTTCTAACTTATAAGATCAATTATCTAAATATTTTAACAATTGGTACGTGAAGTTGGTACATGACCTGAGGATCTGCTACCACCGTGAAGCAATAAATTGCAAAATAAGAAAAGCCCATTGGAGGAGATAGGGCTGTCCATTCCCACATAGAGAAGGCCGTGGGCAACCTCTTTTTTTTTTTTTTTTTTGCAAGGACAAGGAGCTGTAGGAGCATTGATCTTATCAAGATTCATTCGCACTTGTGGGCATTTCTTGATCCGAGGAGTGTTCTATCACGATTGTTTAGATAGATTTATCCACTACGGATAAACCCCATGGATAACCTCGCACTAATAAGCACACAAGACACATAGTCATATGGATGCTGTTTTACTATGCATAATAGAATACTCAACCAAGCATTGTGATTACTCCCGCTTGAGATAGTTCTCACCTACATGTGCCGTACTCTCAAATCGAATATCTCACCACATCTTTAGACAAAGGCAGTTTGCGCAAAGACAAAGAAAAGCCGAGGAAATTAACTACTTCTAATTTGTTCTAAGATTAAGATAAGGTCCATTGTTACAGTCGGTAGAAGATAATGCGAATAGAGAACCGAACTTATAAACTCTTGAGACATTACCTCTTATAAGTTCTTGAAACATCATCTTGGAACTTATAAGCTCTCCAAAATAAGCTTAGCCAAACACCCTATAAGACGGTTTATTTGATTGCTAATTACATGTAAAATAAGGAGAGGGATGGATGTAAGATTGATACGAACGAAGGATCCGTTGGATATAGAGATCCAAGAACCCCTCATAAAAGAGTTAGGGAGCGGCCTTCTTAGATCGAGAATCCAGTTTGATCATACCTAGAGCGTAAAAACTTCGACCCGTTGACTATATAATCAGCCAAGAACATCGGTATAGTTGAACACCACAAGACATTTCTCAAATATAGAGTAATGTTTTTTTTCTTTTTCTTTTTTGGACGAAATTAAAAGATAGAGTTTGGATCAATACCAGATTGATCTGATACCAAATGATACGAACGAAGGACCCGTTAAATATAAAGATCCAAGAACCTACCTAAAAGAGTTAGGTAGCAGTCTCACTAGATCGAGAATCCAGTTTGATCACCCCTAGAGCGTGGAAACCTTGATCCATTGACTATATAGTCAGCCAAGAACCTTAGTATAATTGAACACCACAAGACATTTCTCAAATGTCTTGATAAGTTCCTAAACAAGTGAAATACTCTACAAAGAGAATTTAACTTACAAAGCAAATGCCAATTTCGTTTTTATATCAATCTCTCCCTTTTACACATGATTACAAGTCTATTTATAGGCTACAAATAACTCTTGAGCTCCTCACATTCATAGCACTACTTAAGACTCTTAAATGACTAATTATAACTCATCAATGACTAATTATAACATAATTATAACTCATAAACATAGGTATAACACTTGGACTCCAAGAATCACTTTATTAACACATACTTAATGAGCTAGATTGACTCTTCATTTAGCCTCCACTTCATGCACGAAAATTCAGCCCTTTACTCTTCAATTGGGCCTCCAAAATTTGATGTAATTGTGAGCCCATATTTCAAGTATAAGTCAATCCATCAACTTGAATAATATTCACCATTCGGCCCAATATAGATTGATTTGGACTTGGGCATTTATTTCAGCTAGCAAAAGTATCACGGTCTCCTCTATTCTCTTTGTTCTAACCCTTGTAATCGGTCCATTTTGAATAATCAAATGATCAATCTTGTTGTCCTTAGGTAGATTAATTGTGTCTCCATCATACATTGAACACACTAATTTGAGTGTGTGATAGAGGTGTGATTGAGAGACACAATCAAATATTTATTTGATATATCGAACCAATTAGGAATACTTCATTAAAGGCATGATTCCATTTATGGGTATAGTCTTTGAAATGGCATCATCAAACAATCGCAGTAACTCTGATATTTCTCAATTTAGGGAGATTTTGTTTGTGTTGCAACTTGCAATAGTGAAAGATGAGTGCATGTGGATGTGGTGTTGCTTCTTTTAATTTTTATGGTTTTAAATCATTTTATAATCAATTAAATTAAATTTTGGAGGGGTTCTTGCATAATTGAATAGCGATCGACTATCGAAAAGCACAACATCTTTATCAAGAAAACTAATTCCGGATAATAGACCTTTAACCAATTAGCTTCTTTTAAGGCTTCATTAGCAAACAACATACTCGACGATAGTAGATAAAACAACAATAAGTTGTAATTGAGATTTTCAACTTGTGCATGATCCACACAAAGTAAACACATACGAGGTGGTGGATTTCTATTGTCTCTATCATTAGCATACTTAGAGTCCACATAACCAACAAGCTTAACTCCATCAAGACACTTAGAGAAAGTCAAACCAAGATTCATAGAAGATTTCAAGTACCTAGCAATCATTTCAACGCTCCCAATACGACATATCGGGATTAGACATATAACGACTTAGACAACTTACAAGATAAGCAATGTCGGGCCTAGACTAATCATAAGATACATAGCGATGATCCTATAGCATCGAATAAGGCACTTTTTTCATGACATTTATTTCAAAAGCAGTCTTGGGGGACTGATCCTTACTTAGCACAAAATGAGAAGCAAGAGGCACATTAGAACATTTAGCATTCGACATAGAGAATTTACTCAAAATCTTTTCAACATATGAAATTTGATTAAGCACTAGAGTACCTTTACTCCCATCTCTAACAATATCCATGCCAAGAATTTTCTTTGTGTCATGCCCCAATTCCCGAGGGAAGGCATGGATGTCGGGGTGTGATTAGGGGTGGGGGTTAAGAAGCGGGGAAGAAGAGGGGGTACATAAAACATACATAATATGAAGATACGACCATAAAATCGGACAGCATCTCCTCTATAACTATGACATATCCTGAAGGGGAGGGAAAAGCAAACAATCCACCAACAGAATCATATCGACAACATAACTTTAATGAACATGATCTTGATTTGATAATAGTAATGCAATGAAACAAAATAGCATTACATCCTACTGACTAGACCGATCAACCACATAGCATGCTCTTGTCGAGACTCACAGCATAATAACATAATAGCAAATCTTGTTCCCAATCGTAGAGCAAAATAAAGGGATAAGAATACATCAACAACAGAATATGTATATATAACACATCATCGCGGAAGCATAGCATGAAGAACCCGCAGCTCAACCCCTCAGCGTCGCCCATCCGAACTTGGACGCATCGGTGTAGACCACAAAACCATCGTTCCCTTCCGGTACGGCTAACAATGGAGCGGTTGCTAGCTTCTTCTTCAACTCTTGGAAACTTACTTCACAAGCTTCTGACCATGAAAACTTGATTCCTTTCTCGAGTCAGCAAGGCCATCGGCCTCGCCAACTTCAAAAACCTTCGATGAAACGTCTATAATACCCCCGCCAAGCCTAGAAAGCTTCAACCTCATTGGCATTAGTGGAACCTTCCAGCTATTTACTACTTCAACCTTCACTGGTCGACTTTGATTCCTTCGCACACGATATGTCCAAGGAACATCACTTATCCGAGCCAAAACTCGACTTACTATACTGCATACAACCTCTCCGCCGTAACGCTTCCAAACGGTACGGAGGTGTTCTCTATGCAACTCGCATTCTTGGAATAGATGAGAATATCATCGATAAAACTAAGACAAAACTATCCAGATGCTAATGGAAAACTCGATTCATCGATCCATGAAGATCGCCGGCGCATTGGTTAAACCAAACGGCATCACGATGAACTCAGTAGTGCCCATACCTCATCCCGAACACGGTTTTCGCAACGTCCTCCTTCCGCATCTTCACTGATGGTAGCGACCTCAAATCGATCTTAGAGAAGACACTGCCTTTGTCGGTCAAACAGATCATCGATCATTGGAAGAGGGTTTCGTTCTTGATCGCCGCCTTATTCAGCCTCTCATAGTCAATGCACATCCGCATTGACCCATCCTTCTTCTCGACGAACGTAATCAGGCGGCGCCCCACGGCGATAAGCTAGGTTGGATAAAACCCAGATCCAACAGACTTTGCAATCCGCTTTCAGTTCTTGCAATTCTTTAGGTGCCATTCTGTATGGTGCCTTTGATATTGGTGATGCTCCTGGTTCTAGATCAATAGTGAATTCCACTTGTCTATCAGGCGGCAAGCCTGGCAAGTCCTTCGGATACCCATCCGGATATTCACACCCCACTGGCTCATCTTGCAACTGTTTGCGCTCTTCAGCGTGCCCTGTCAAACTTACCAAGAAAGTTTGACAGCTTCATTTCCTGATCATCCCCACTGCCTTCAGTGCGGAGATCATCGGACGCAAACACCCATCTTATACCGTGGAAGCAAACTTCCACTCATTTGGTGTTCAAAAGCAACTTCACCTCGAGACAACGATAGTTGCCTGTGCTTTTCCAACCAATCCATGCTAAAGATGACATCGAAATCTTCCATTCGATTACATGCAAATTGACAAGGACCTTCGCTCATAGATTTCTACCTCCGGTTCGGCATATCTTTCGCCTTTAGCACTTCGACGGGATGCTAATTTCGTGGTACTGTGATTCCTGGGTACTAAACCCAACCTCTCACATGCGATTCTCAAACGAGAAAATGTGAGGCTCTCAGATCAAAAAGCAAAATAGGTATATCACTCATATGGATTATACCGCAAGATTTTCGAGCTTGCTCGCCGCCGATTCAAGGCGCACACCCCGGCTTGTTGTGGTGGCCTTTGGTTTCTTGGCCTCGGGTGACCTCCTCGCCCGTGGTTCATCCTCTACCGAGCTCGGTTCTCGCCTCTGCGGAGCCGGATGTCGCCTCATCCGGCGGCCGCATCACCGGACAATCTCGAGCGTAATGTCCGCATTTCCTACAATGGTAACACTCGACGCTACCTTGCCTCGCACTCGCCCAAATGATTCCTCCGCATTTCGGCACCAAGCGCTTTTCCACACCCCGCCCCACCGCCGCACGGGTTGGAAACCTTCCCAAGGTTGCTTTTCTCTCCTCGAATACCCGATTCCTCGAATCATCGATCGCCGGGTTCCCTCGAACACTTGATTGCTCTCCTCGATCTTCTCATTTCCTTTTACTCTTCCTCCGTCACCGGCTGTCCGGTGGATTCATTCTCTCATGGGCAACATTGACTCAATGTTTAAAGCCCGGTTCAAGGATCGTATACGCCGATCTCCCCGATCGACGAGCGAAATTCGATCTCGGCCCGAGTCCTCTCTCGAACCTATCTACCCTAGCACCTCGGGCCGACCAAAGCGAGCGTAACAAGATAGATGATTGAACGAGCGATCGCATTTCGGTGACCGCCTTTTCCTCGACGATGATTCCGTAACTCGTTTTGCTTTCTATGCCCGTAAACGCCGTGCACGCATTTTCCATGAGTTCTTCCTCGAAATCTTCCCACGATACCTTCCCCATCGCCCCGGTGTTGTGGTCCTCCTCACGGATTCCCACCGTAAATCGCCTCATCGGTTAGTCGAAAGATCGCGCATTCAGCTTTTCTCGCTTCTTCACACTGATGTATTCAAGATCCTTTCGTGGATCGATCCAGTTCTCGGCCAATCGGTTCGCCGAGACCGTCGAATGTAGGGGATTCTCGCCACGAAAAACTCGATCGCATGTCAACAACCAAAAGTGGTTCTCGGCTTCTTCCACGTTATTGTTCCTCCGTTCCTTGTTCTCGCATTCTGCACCGACGTTGAAACATTAGAAACATGTTCGCATAGATAACCAGGTATCATCACACAACATATATCATCACCCATAATCACATATATCACATATGTCACATATCACGATCATATATATAATCATGCAATCTCATCGACACATCATCGCATATCATCACAACATAGCTCATATCACATACAAGCATAAACATAAACATTATTTCATAGACAGCATTAGTATCAGTATTATCCGAGTATCCATGAAGAACTGTCAAAATACATAATGATAGGTATGTCACCAAAAGGTCGATATGAGCAAAAGAATCGACTCTGCATCGCCAAAAGATGTCGCTCGCCTCGCGTGCGATAGCATACTCGCGACTATCATCGCACACACCGACTACCTAGATGTCCGCCCTCCATATCCGCTCATCGCACCGCTCCCATTACCCGATCCATTCTGCCTTCCTCCTCATCTCTCCCTTCCTATCGTGGCTCGGCTCGAGCCGCCTCGGTGAAATGATCCCACTGGTAGCAAGCCTCGTGAGTATGATCCCATCCAAGATGTGCTCGATCGTTCGAGTCTCCGTGAATACTGCTCGGTTCCAGCTCCGCGCTGCTCTTCCTCTACATGCTCGACCCCATCCGAGTCATCCACCGCCCCGATCACTGTGTCCTCGAGTTCTCACCGTCCTCCTCCGGTCTTCCTCATCTTCGTAATCTCCTTCCCGGAGGCCAACCTACCGCCGGTGGCACTGTGATTCGATCCGGCCTCTTCTCCGCCACGCCGGGTGGATCATCTCTCTCACCGGAGGGTCCCGCCAAATCGCTTCGGTTCTCCGGCGAGGGTCAGACGGAGGTGTAGTGATGGCGATCCCGATGAATCGCGATCGTCTCGAGCGATGGCTACTCTCCCAAAGGCTCTTCAGAACATCACCGCCATCGATCCGATCGGCCTTCAACATGCCTCGCTATCACATCTCGCTCGATGGTATACTCGATGATCGTCCACCGCTCCACACTCGAACAGCGAACTCGGTGAAATCTAAGGTAAGATGTCCGTGACAGATCCCGACGAAACATCACGCATTTTCGCTTTCTCGCCCATGGTCGCCAACCTGTTGGTAGCCTCTCCATCATCCGTAGTAGGCCTCGACTCGGATACTTTCCCACTATCTCGAATCTTCCTCCATAAACCAACAAATCTTCCGTAAACACTCCTAACGGCTCATGGACATTCCCCGTACATTCTCGAACTTACGGATATGCTCATCCATCCCTGGATCTTAACCAACGTTGTTTGGGCCATCAATATCCATAAACCTACATGTTAGTTCATCATAAAATGATAACAAATATTCACGCTCCTTTTCTCGTCCCAAATATATCTGGACAATCATGTCTCAGACACATATTCACTTTCAACACATATCAACATCGATATGGATATTTATAACAATAATAACGTAAGCAAATACATGATTCACTTACAAGCACTCGTTTATCAAAATAAACAAGATTTCAATCAACAACATATTCCTATGTAAACACATAGATTCACATCAACCATCCGTGATCATATCAATCACCTCATATCATATCATATCAATGATTTTCATATCACAGTCGCATAGGCCCTTCCGTCCCATCGACAAATCACTTCCACATTCACATCAACACCCAACCACATCTCATCCACATCACGTTTACATCACGTAAACTCTTACCATGCCAAAGCACATGAAACCAAGATCATATCAAGCTCACATAGCCACATAAAGCACCAATAAATAAACACATACCTCATCCTCTTTCGAAAGGAGCGAATCGACGGTGAGCTTAGGGTAGTCAGACTGATAATGTTTAGAAGAACAAGTTCTAAACACTAAATTCCAAGAACGTATATGATATAAAGCAAATGAACTACCTTGATATCGATAACAATAGACACCCAAAGCAGAAACCGCCCGATACCATGTCGGTATCGATAACAAAGATAGATGTCGTACAAGATCACTACTTTGATATTACGTCGTCACGCCCAATTCCCGAGGAAGGCACGGATGTCGGGGTGTGATAAGGGTGGGGGTTAAGAAGGGAAGAAATTGGAGGGGTACATAAAACATACATAATAATGAAGATACGACCATAAAATCGACAAGATCTCCTCTATAACTAGGACATATCCCAAGGAGAGGATAAGCAAACAATCCACCAATGTAATCATATCGACAACATAACTTTAATGAACATGATTTTAATTTGATAATAGTAATGCAATGAAACAAAATAGCATTACATCCTCACGACTATACCGATCAACCACATAGCATGCTCTTGTAGAGACTCACAAAGATAATAACATAATAGCAAATCTTGTTCCCAATCGAGAGCAAAATAAAGGGATAAGAATACATCAACAATGTAATATGTATATATAACACATCATCGCATGAAACATAGCATGAAGAACCCGCAGCTCAACCCTCGCCGCCCATCCAAATTCTCCTCCATCCGTGAAAACATTTGAAAAGATTCTGGGTGAGTACTAGCGCACTCACCGGGATTTTATTGCAAATCAAAAGTCATGATGCCGTGTTCGGAGCACTTACCTTAGAAGGTTTTAAACGTAAACCAATTCTAAGTAAACAAAATAGATTTTCGTTTTTGATACATGATCCGTTATTCTATTACTCCCATCATAGATCCACGTAACCACGGCTCGAACGATACCGCCAGCCCATCACATCTCATTCGCCCGAACACATCCACCACCTCCATATCTCGCCCGAACATATCCAATGGCCCACGTCCGAACGTAACCACCGGCTAACTCGGTGTGGACTTGTGGGTCTATCCTCCGTAACCATAACCACCTCATTATCATTTTCGTGGACTTCGTGGTTCATCCCTTCGTAACCATAACCATGTGTTCGGGGTCTATCCCCTCACGATCAATACTCAAGATGGCGATCAACCCACCGAATAGAGATCCGCACAATCACAATAGAACTTCATCTCGGATCGAGAACAAGAATAAATTCATTAAAATATTTTACGGCGATATGTTTTATTTTGAAATATCGTAGTAAAATAACTCAAAATAAGCATATATAACCCAACCTGAACAGATTTAAAACATCAATCGAGTTATCCATGATCCAACGACTTCACTGATCGCACTGGTACATACCTGGTAACAAGACGGAATAACTTTTGTGGTTACATCCCACGAGCAAAGCAACAACGTGATCCAAACGAAGATCGAAGCAAAACTGAGGTTTTCGACTTTTCAACCCATATTTGGCACTCCCGGTTTTCAAATCAACTCGATGCGTATGGAAATATATTGAGGCATCAAGACCTATAATAGGGTACCTTCAAAATATGCATTCATGCAACATAAATCTTAGCAACAAGAAGTTTCAAAAATAGATGCTATCCTCAAATTCGTGATAAACCATCCAAAATCGATGCATGAAAATGGAAACATAAGCAATATGCATAACGAGGAACATGGAATGAAAACTATGTTGAAATGGATAACCCGGCATGTACTTCCTTTAGAAAACTCGCGACTGAAAACATCCCGACATGCGTAAACGCTAAAAATGTAAAACGAATCGGTACTTTAGTAGAATGCATAGCCCTAACTCAAAACCTAAAGGACCTGTTGTCAAAGGTGGCCGTTGAACACCAAATCGGTGGCCAACAGCCTCACGGCGGCGGCGGTTTGGTCGAATAGGTTGCCTCCGCCGCTTTCGCTTCATCCCTTTAGAAACCCGAGTTTATGTTATGCTTTCTACTAAAAGGCGGAATCAAAACAAGAAATGACAAAATGAAAAACAGGCTATCGGGAGGGTCGATCGGCGATGGTGGCCGGCAAGAGCGATCGGCGCCGCCTGCCGAGCCACCCCTGCCTCGATCCCCACTCCTCCAGCTCCGCAACGCACTGAGCTGCTCGGCTCTTTCAGAAACACAGAGACGAAGGAAATCAACGTTGAAAATGAAGGCCCTAGCCCTCATTTATAGGAAAGTAGGGTTGCTTGCAATGCATGCAAGCAAAATTTTTCAAAACGCAAAAAGCGACGATCTTTGCAAACGGACTCCAAATTTAGCAAACTTGGTACCCATGGACTCAAATAAAATATCGGATACAACGACTATAGACAAGATATGCTTTAAAATACCCATGAAAAGTCCGGTTTTTGATAACTTTCCTGAGTGCCAAAACTTCGTGGGTGGTCGAAAACCCGATACTTAGTGTCTATGAATTCGCCATAAAACACTCTTCACAATGCCTCGAGGTTTCATGACGGTCGATCACCGAAACAAAAGTCAACCTTTTGACCTTTCTCGAAAAACATGCCATGCAAACCTGAAGCTTAGGAAGGACGGGGTATTACACTTTGCATCTCCTAAGTCTTTCATCTCAAAGTTATCACTTAGACACTTTTACACATGCTTGATAGTCTTAGCACATAGACTAACTAACAACGATTATCCACATATAAGAACAAGAACATAGGCACATAATCACAATCTTTAAAATAGAGACAATGATCAAATTCACTTCTAGTAAACTTTAAAGATTTCATGCATTGATCAAATTTTATGTTCCATCGCTAGGTGATTGTTTCAAACCATACAAAGCCTTCTTAAGGAGACACATGATTAGGTTTCTTAGATCAATAAAGCCTCTGGCCGTCTCATGTAAATAGGTTTATCTAAATCACCATGTAGGAAAGCAGTAGTCACATCTATTTATTTTAATTCCCAATTAAGTGAGCAACTAAAGCAAGTATCATTCTTATAGTGGTAAACTTCATAACATGAGCAAAAATTTAATTGTAGTCTATCCCCTCTTTTTGAGTAAATCCTTTAGCAATTAACCTAGCTTTATAACGAATAGAATCAACTTCTTCTTTCAGTTTAAACAACCATTTGCAATCTATAATAGAGAAATCTTCAGGTTCAGACACAAGAATCCATGTCACATTGGATTGAAGGGAGTTAATCTCTTTTGCATAGCTTCCACCACTTATTAGCATTCACGGATTTTAATGCTTCGATATGTATTAGAGCATTACTCTAGGATTCAAACACATTGAAGGCAAGCAAACACAACTCAAAATCATTATATTTAGTAGGCATTTTAGTTGTCCTCCCACCTCTATCCCTAGCAAGTTGATAATCATGAATATCATCATTTTTAATAGCATCATCATGTGTATCATCTTCATGCATATCATAATCAAGAGCATTATCTCTCAGGTTATCAAGCATATTTCCATCAAAAACAGGCACTTTCACGACCCGATTACTTAATTAAGTAATTAACTAAGTAATCCGACTATGACTAGGTTAGAATAAGAACATATTAACTTCAACTTAAAATGTTTCCAAAATCAAATGAGTTTAACTAACTAATTAACAACCAACATAAAGATCTAAGTTAATAATTAAAGATTTCATATACATCTTCTACATACACCAGAGGTTATCAAAAGTCAATGTCAAGATCATATGAGTTTGACAACGGAAGGATGGATGAATGTCACGTATGAAGACATGACATTCAGGACATAATCAAATTTACAACAAAAGAACCCTAGCTCAGCATCCCCTTCCATCGTCATCTCTGAGTTCAACCTGCATAAAGAAAAATGCAGAGCGTGAGTACCAACAAGTACTCAATCGATTTTTAACAAACATTAAACTTAACAACTTCACCAACTTTCTCAACGTAAGAGTTGAAATAAATAATACCGAATAGCTTTTAGTGATAATAGATGTTATATCATTGAACAATGCAAGCTAATGTGATATTGTGCTTTATCGATATTATCTTCCCAGTATTAGATCCAAGGTTACCAATCACAGCCCTACCCTATCTATGTTTTTCGGTAATGAGAAGTAGGCCTCCTTCTCAATACCTTCGCCGGTCTATATAATCTTAAACTTCCCGATCATTACCGGTATATTTATAAACTTCCCAGTCAATGCTGGTCTATGCAATTATAACTTCCCGGTTATTAACAAAATTCTTCCGTAGATAGGTAACATGAACTTATTCTCAATAATAACATAATCTTATGTTCAACAAACAACATGAATTTATGTTCAGCAAATAACACAATCTTATACTCAACAAAGTATACACTCTTATGCTCAACATATAACATGATATTATTTTCAATAAATAGGAATGTACAAGATATAAATGAAATTTTCAATATTCAACACATATTAAAGAGAAGTAAACCTACCTGGATGTCGTCACTCTATGATGTCTTCCTTCTCGTCCTTTAGGATGCCCTTCTCTTTACTTGATCCTTGTGAATAAAATAATTGTCGAATTTAACAACATTCTTATTCACTTGAGCATATTACATCTTATTCTTGATTTTACCAAATATTACATTTCACCAATGTATAACATTTAAATCTTAACTTAAGGTAATCAAGTAAGTTAATCTCACTATATTCTTATAATAAGTTTACCAATTAAATCCTCAAAACTTTCTAACGAAATTTCGACAGAGTAAGGTTTATAAATGAATCGTCATTTCAATCCAAATCAACTCAAACTCATTCAAATTTTCCCCAATTCATCACCATATGCTTCAATATACACTTAACAACTTAAAATAAATTCATACTCATCCATTTACACCATAACCATACTATGCCCTTCAACCATATGTATAGGTAAATAATTAAACCTTTCAATCTACAACCAATTTAGTTCCAACAATTCACATTCATACTCATTTATCATGAATGATCATCAATCCATAAACAAATCCAATCTTAATCAAACTTATCATATAAATTCAACAACTTAGTATAAACTTTAATTTTTCAACTTTCAATTTATAAATCAATAAAATCCCATAAATTCAACTTAAGCATTATTTATATCTTAGATCTCAAAAATCATATCAAATACATCAAATAAAATCAAGAACTCAATGTTCATCCAAGCCCTTAAATTTTGAAAATGATATAATATATATATATATATATATATATATATATATATATATATATATTCAATTCATTCCTATTTCTTTTACCAAATCATGTTTATTTCTACTTAATTATACATATCTAAACTCAATTTAATCAAATCATATCAAATAATTAACATGCAAAATTAGGTTTTATGCATGCTTACTTTAATTCACCAACTTCATGAATTTCAAGAATTTAATCCATAGATCATGATATTTAAACATCATAAACATAAAGAAATCAATAAACATAACAAAAATTAAACAATTCGATCTTAAATTAAATCTTCAAATTTTTGAAAACTACCATATATGAGAAGATCATATTTTTCAATTTTAATCACAAAAATTTTGATGAAATAAAGTATTTATCTTCTTTGGAGTGTTTTCCAATTAATTCAACACTTAAACTATGGATTAAAAGTGGAGATATTTTGTGTGTAGTGTGTGAAGGTGCCGAAAATAGAGAGAAATGAGGGAGTTTGAGGATGATCTCTCATGCTTATGGTTCTAGAAGATATATATATATATATATATATAGATTTATTCATTTAATTATTCATTTTCTTTCTTTATTATTTTCAAAATGGCCTAATTATTTTTCTACAATTACTAATGTTGAACATTAATATTCTTTAATAGTAAAACTCAATTTTATCATTAATATAAAGATCTAAAATAATTAAATCCATTATTGGAATTAAATTCATATAAATATAACTTTAATGCTTTCCTATACAAATAATCAAATAATTATTCTATTTATTCATAAAATTCAAATTCATAGAAAATATTTTCTTTATGACTAGATATTAATAAAATAAATTTATTTACGCTATTTAATAGCTTAAATATTATTTCATTTCATTTTATAATTAAATCCCACATAAAAATAATTAATGCATTTCTTTTGCACATTTTCTATTTAATGAAAATTTTCATCTAAACATACAATATTAACCTTATATTTCCTATTTTATCATAATAAAAATTGTTTCTAAATTATCTCTACTTCTTCTAACGCCTAATCCTTCGGTTAGAAATTAATCAAATTTCTATCGCTTTCTAATTTATCGCACTTCTTTATAAATTTAAGAATGAAATGTCTTTAAACACCTAATTATACTTAATTAGGCTCTAATTAAGACAAAAGGATTTTCGGTTACTACATTCCTCCCTTAAAATAAATTTCGTCCCCAAATTTGCACCGGTTAAATAATTCTCGATATTTTTCTTCATCCGTCTTCTAGTTCCCAAGTCACCTCTTCTAGACCATGGTGCCTCCATCAAGACTTTGACTAAAGGAATAACTTTATTCCTTAGCTTTTGCTCCTTTCGGCCTAGTATACATTCCGGTTTCTCTTCGTAGCTTAAATCAAAGGGAACTATTTCTCATAGTGAAGAATGTGTTTAGGATCATACACATACTTCCCGAGTGGGAGACGTGGAACACATTATGAACGTTAGCGGTTAGGTGGCAACGCTAATCTATATGCTATGGGTCCGATCCTTTCCAAGATTTATAAGGTCCGATAATCGCGCTTAAGTTTCCTTTAATTCCAAAACGATGAACCCTTTGGTAGGGAAACTTTCGAAATACTTTGTCTCCTACTTCAAAATTTAACTCCGCTCGACGATTGTCTCAGAGGATTTTTGTTTATCTTGAGCTTTTGCAGTTTTTTCTCGATTTGCCGCACTATCTCGAATCATCTCTTCTACCGCTGTGACCAAGGACCTTTCTTTCTCCAACCTCATCCCAATAAAGAGGCGACCTACATTTCTTAACATATAATGCTTCAGAGGAGCCATGTTTATTGTTGCTCGATAACTGTTGTTATAAGCAAATTCGATCAACGGTAGAACTTGTTCCCATTGGTCTCCACTCGAGCACCACGGTTCAAATCATGTCCTCAAGCTGCTTGTATTGTTCTCTCGGCCCGCCGCCGCCAGGGTGGAATGTTGTGTCAAGTTCAACCGAGTACCCAATTCCTTTTGGAAGCTCGTCCAAAATCGGATGTAAACTTAGAATATCGGTCAAGTAATCGAGATTGGCACTCCATGTAGCCTAACAATTTCATGAATGTAAATTTGTGCTAGTTTCTCGCTCCATATGTCATGTGAATCGAATGAAATGAGCACTCTTTGTTAGCCGATCAACTATCACCCAAATCATCGTGTTTCGCTTCGATCTAGGTAATCCCATTACTAAATCCATAGTTACATGATCCCACTTCCACTCGTGAATTTTCGCGGTTGCGCTTTCCATACGGCCTTTGATGCAATGCTTTAACTTGTTGACAAGCCAAGCATCGCTCAACATATGACGCTATTTCTTGTTTCATTCCCGCCCACACAAACCTTTGCTTGAGATCTGATACATTTTCGCATTCCCAGGGTAAGGCCGACGGAACATTATGGGCTTCACCTGAATTTCATTTTTCAACTTTTCATCATCATAGCACGAATATACGATTACCTAACATAATCGCATTATCTCTAGCTTCATGATATCCTTGATGGTCTCCAATTCTAATCCTCTCGCAATTTTTCAAGTTGTGCATCTTGTCGCTGCGCCTCAATTATTCGAAGCTTTTAATTGTGTCACGCCCGCTAATTAATCAAGGATTAACTAACTAACCGGACGCGATCGGGGAAAAGAAATAACATAACTGACTAACTTTAAAGACTCACAGAAATAAACAATTATCATTTCAGGAAAAAACGAGTCTTTGAAATTGTGATCAACTAATAATCAAACGTCGAACATTAATTAATCACTATTTAGCAAGTGAATTCAAAAACTTTCGGTTCGAGATTATACTTTTCTAACAAATATCTAACCCATCAAGACTATGTACCATAACACATCACAATCCATAATAAGAGTTGGCAAAGAAAGATTAGTCAATTTATGTGAGGACATAAACCTGTGGAAAACATATCACATGACAAAATAAGTCTTCGCCAAGATTCAATTTCCGTCTATCGCCTCCTACACAACCCGCATATTTAGAAATACATGTGGCGTGAGTACTTGATGCACCAAGGCAATCGCCGAAAACAATCAAACATGCTCTTAGAGATATATAATCGACTTGCCACTTATTAGATTCATGGGTTTTAAGAAATATCCTATGAATCAAACTTTATGAAATCACTTACTTCATGATCAATGCACGTGCTAACAATTCTAATTATAACATATCTCAGAGACAATCATCAATAAACACCATATCTACACGACAAATGTGTTGAGAAGGTAGCCTCCTCAACACCTCGCCAAAGGCCACCTGTACACATACCCTTACTAGCACTTGCCTAGCATAGGTCGATATCGCTATTCTCTCGTAGATAGGCAATATGCAATATGCTCAAAACAGTAAGTCAATTAACTTTGCAAAATAGTATATGCTCATTATCATAAACTTGTGCAAACACATATTTTAGTTTAGAAAGCCCACTTGAAATCGGCTTACTCGAGACTTTCGGCTTTTCCTTTCGATCTCTATCCCGCTCCACTTGCTCCTTAATTAAGAAATAAGAAGAATAAACACGGAAAGAGAAACTAAGAGTTTCTAACCTTGAGCCTCTACTAAAACTCTTGGTACACTAAGGGTAGGCTAAGCTCGCTAGGTCAATGCATCCATACTTACTTATTCAACTCATTTTGAAAAGTATTTTAAAAGAACTTAAATCTTTAAATTTCTTATATATATAAGAAATACCAAATATAGGAACATCTTAACTTTCTAATCTTTTCCATTAGAAACTTTGATCAAGTTAGTCTTGATCAAGCTACATAATCACAAGAATCCATATTTTGAAATCAAATTACAAACATCAAGCCAAAATCACAAGGTCCTTTGTAAATTTGCAAACTAACGAAATCTAAATTTTACATACTAATATAGAAAAATCCCAATAATTCAAAAATAGGCTAATTTCATATACTAGATCATACTTATGAAATCAAACTAATTAAATAAAATCAAAATAATAACTTCTTGAAACTCCATAAACATATTAAATTAGGGATTTTCGCATGAGTTGGATTTGACTCCAAATTCTTTCACCAAACAAGATCATATATATATAATCACACAACTACTATCTTATTTTAAACTAACAAGAGCCAAATCATCTTGAAATCCAAGCCCTAGTTTTCGGTCCTAAGAGGAAAAATGAAGGGTTTCGATTTTTGTTCCCAACATCTACTCTAAACATGCTCAAACGTCTCTAATTACATAGATATAAGCTTAATTTAAGAAATCAACAACACTTTCTCAAGGTAAGAATTAGGGTTCTTAACAAAGTTTGGGATTTTCTTGAAGATAAACAAATTAAACCATAACTCAAGCATAAATCATTTCTAAAAGGGTAGATCTAAGCATAAATAGACAAAAGATTGAAGAATAAAATTTGTAGGGAACAAGGCCTAAATGGACGAAACTTTGGGGAGTTTGGGAATGAGTTTTCATCTTGATTTCTACATCAAAACTTGGATAAGATTAGAGATTTACCTTTTAAAACGTTGATCTACCAACTTGAAAAGGATTAGAAGCTTGGATCTTCGACTGGAAGAAGAAAATTGAGTGTGTGTGTGTGTATAGCTCTAAAATTTGAGGAAGAATGGAATGGAAATGGAGTATTTTGCAAGCTTATTACATATATATATAGAAGTCCTAGGATACTATTTAAATCTTCCTTCATAAGCTACTAAATGGCTTCCTTGATAAGCCTTTAGAAATCTTCTTTAAAGTTAATATTTTAGCTTCTTTGAGAAGCTATTTGTTCTAGAAATTTCTTTAGCTATAATATAAACTTAAAAATAATGATATAATGTATGTTTTGAAATTATTAATTCAATATAAAGCAAATAGAAATATAGAAATTTCTAGCGAGTTGAAATTTTCATAAATTACTCTTTTAAAATAAACATTGAAATAAAATAATAACTTAAAGATTTATCGATCAATCAATCAACTCAGAAATTCTAAAATAAATCTTTGAGTTAAAAATTTTTAAATCTTATCCGAGGATGCATTGTCCCTAGTCACTTACATAATTAATCTCTAATTAATTACATAATTAGCGCCTAATTAGAGCTATGGAACCGGTGTTACATCCGTGTCACTACTAATGTGCTACAATTTCGAGTGGTTTCGGTGGCACTATCACTTCTAGCCTCATTCTTTCAAATTCTTTAGCAACTCTTCCTTCTCGGTTAATATGAATCCTAACATTTTCGACTTTTCCCGCTCAAAGCATCAAAGAACTATATTCGCTTCCCGGATGATATTTAATTTCACAATCATAGTCCTCGACTAACTCGAGCCACCTTTGTTGTCAAGATGTTTAAATCTCTTTGCTTGAAGAAATATTTCAGACTTTTATGATCGGTGAAGATTTCACACTCGATCCATATAAATAATGTTCCATATCTTCAATGCGTGAACCACCGTGGCTAACTCCTGTGTCATGAGTGGGATAATTAAGTTCATGGGGTCTTAATTGTCGGAAGCATAGGTGATCACTTTTCCTTCTTGATAAGAACACATCCTATCCCATTTCTCGACGATCAAGATAAATGGTATATCCTTTCTCCGGATCGTGTACTATTAAGACAGAGCAATTGTCAATCTATCTTCGAGTTCTTGAAAAAATTTTCACATTCATGAGTCCATCAAATTTCACTCATTTCTTCAACGGTGATCATCGGCCTAGTTATTTTAGAAAATCCTTCAATGAATCTTCTATAATAACCGCAAGTTTATAAAACTTTGAATCTGCTCGAGTTGTAGGAGATTTCCATTCCGAACAACTTGCACTTTCATAGATCAACTTTAATTCCTTCGCCGAGACAATACGCCCTTAAAATTTACTTTTCAACCAAAATTCACATTTATCGAACTCGCATATAGCTTCTCGGTCCTCAACTTCTCCGTAATCGGTTCTTAAATGCATTTCATGCTCTTGTTCGCTTTGAATATATCAAAATATCATCAATAAACACCAATACGAATTTATCGAGATATTCATGGAAGACACGATTCATAAGATCCATAAACACAGCAGGAGCATTGGTCAATCCAAACGGCATCACTACAAACTCGTAGTGTTTGTATCTTGTCCAAATGCGCTGGGTATATCTTCTGATTTAATCTTCACTTGATGATAACCCGATCTTAAGTCGATCTTTGAAAATACACTTGCTTCCCTTAATTGAACAAACAAATCATCTATCCGAGGAAGCGGATACTTGTTCTTTAAAGTTAATTTATTTAGCTCCCGATAATCAATACACATTCGTAAGGTACCGTCTTTCTTTTTAACAAAAAGAACAGGCGGTCCCCAAGGTGATGCACTCGGCCGAATGAATCCTAAGTCCAAAAGTTCTTGCAATTGAATTTTCAACTCTTGTAATTCCTTAGAGCCATTCGATATGGTGCCTTTGAAATTGGTGTCAACCAGGTTCAAGATCAATAGCAAAGTCCAACTGTCGCTCCGGCGGCAATCCTGGTAGTTTTTCTGGGAAAACATCTTGATATTATCGCACAATCGGTACATTTTCTATTTTCCTTTCTATCTTGCCCCCATCACTCAAATGTACAAGATAAACGTGATTCCATTCACCTTTCATCAATTTATCTACTTGAAGAGCAGAAATTATGGGTACTCGCCTTTTCCTTTCATCAATTCGTAGAAGCAAGTAGATTCTTCCCTTGGCGGTTGAAACGCTATTTCTCGTTGTTCACAACGAATTGTTGCAAAATTCTTAGTTAACCAATTCATTCCTAAAATAATATCTACGTCTCTCATACATAAAATACGAATGATTCACCTCTCAACTGAGTGACCCTAACTCAATTCTAAGTTAGACACACTGTTAACCACCGTCTCTACCTAAAGGGTAAGCACTTTAAAACTCATATCACTTGTTCTACAGGAATTTCAAGATTGTCTATGCATGTAGTTGAAATAAAGGAATGCAATGCTCCAGTATCAAATAGAACAATGATAGGCACACCTTTTAGTCGAGCCATATCTGTCAAATTGCCAGAACTCTTCTCAGGTTGTTTCTGTTTTAAAGTATATACTTTCTGATGTTGAGATTGTGGTTGAGAAGGTTAAATCTGCATTTGTAAAAAGGAAGCATCCGGACTATATAGCAGAGGTGGTTGAGGAAACGGATACTGGATTTGCTAAGGGTATCCAGTAATAGCTTTCATCCGCAGATTGCCTCGAGGATCTCGCCGCTCACCACGCCCGCATAGCTTTCGATTTATAGGACACGTGACGAGAAATGACCAAAATGTCCACAAGTATAACAATTATTGCTTCCAAACCTGCAGACGTCTGAGTGTACTCGATTACATTGTGGACAAGTGGGCGGTCTTGCCGGATTCTGTAAAGGTTGGTATTGCCAGAAAATGGTAATTTAAATGGTCTCACCGATTCGCCTCGCCTCAAGAATGGTTTCTTGTTTGGGAATCCTTTACCTTCCCATTTCGCTACCTTGAATTTATGTTCCGCTTGAGAAAATTTTGGTGCGAGCTGACTGAGGTAAATTGGGGTTAACTTCCATAGTAGTTTTCTCGTCAGATCTCCATTTTCATGTCTAATGCTCGGTTCAAGTTTCAGATATGACATAGGTGGTTGAGCAGCCAATATAACCCTAATTTCCGATCGCAGCCCAGAACGGAACATCTCAGCTATCTTCTCGTCGGTTTCCACTTTGTAAGGTGCATATCGAGATAGGGTGCGAATTCTCGATCATATTCTCGCTACACCCGGCACCGCTTCAAATTCATAAACTCCATTTCTTTTTTGCTTTCGGTAACTCCGTGGAATAAACTTCGCATATAACTCATCCTTGAATTGTTCCCAAGTAAAATTTGCTAGTTGTTCAGGTGCAATAGTCTTTGTCATGCTTCCCACCAGAAATCTGCAGTCCTTTCAACAAAATGATATGCATAGAAGACATTCTCGATCACCGTATTCTAGAAATTTAAATATATTTTCTATCACTGCACTCCATTCTTCACTTCTACAGGCTACCAAACCCCAAAGAAAATTTCATGGATTTTGTCAAGAAAGAGTTCACTATTTTTGGTTAGGTTGAGGAGATGTAGCATCGTGATATTTTGAGGAGTTGTTTCACCCTCGACCTTCAGAGATTGGGGTTCTTCTTCAAGGCATACTAAATTCAAAAGAAGAATATAATATTTGCAATAATCATCGAACATCAATGTAAAGGAATAAAAGTTCATTTATAATTAAATTCATGTAGGAAGTTTAGCATATAAGTCATTCATTCTCAACAATAACAAACAATAATGTCAATAATTCACATTTCATATCAAAGAAAAATTGCCTCCCGAGGACTTTTACAAAACAAAATAGGCCTCAATGATACTGAGTCGATAACATTGTTTTCCGAGTACGTTATAGCACACATGATTTTATATACACCATGCTTCACCTTTCTTTACACTAATTACTAGATGCACTTATTATAACACTATTCTTTATCTAGCTAACTTTTAACCGGTCTTAATAACTAGAATCTTAACTCGCATCATCATCCCTATTTAATTTCCTATAATCCTCGTGTGTCTCGGGTCGAGTCTTCGATGCGAGGTGGCAAGATCCAAATGGATGAGCCAACAGGTTCTTCAGAGTGGGTAGGATGGATCAATAATGGAGGCATCTCACCGATGGGCACAGTCGCAGATCAAGTACTAATGGAAAACCGACTTGTGTTCGATATTTGTATTAATCAAGGAGATGGTGAACTACTGGAGGAGGATAAAGGGAGGACTGGAGGTGATGGAGTTCTTAAAGAAAAGGTTGATCATACAGATTCAGGTCAATGGAAGTCAGGTCAGATTCTATACGGTATTCATAATCAAAAGGATAGTCCGATACAATGATTGAATCCAATTCAGGACTATGCTCATTGGATTCATCGCCCCTTATTCATACCTATTCGTATCTGGGGCTAGGATGTCATCAAGAATTTGATGGACTGCAAGAATAAAACAATCTAAGGAAAGGTACTGACCAGGAGGAGGATTCTCAGACAAACTAAACTGTTCTTTAATAAGGTTAATAAAACCAACAAGATTACCAATGACTCGCTTCCATATCAGATGTACAAAATCCAAAGCAACCAGTAAGCCCATCCACGCCATTTAGGAGGTAATGTTGCACTAATCAAGTAACCTGCCTAGCTCACCACACCATGTCGCTTACCAATCCCCATAATTGCATATATTAATTGAGGAAACGGATCATGTTCTGATGCTCACCCATTCTAAAGGAATAAAACCGATCCCTTCTTTCTTTAGCATTCGGTCTAATCGTTATGCTTTTCCTTGTCGTAGTTTTCGTTCTTGCCATCCTATAACCAAAATATAACTTAAACACTGACCAAAGATGCACATGTATATATATAACTACATTTGTTTAGGTCAAAATTTCTCACTTTTCCTTACAACATATTCATCTTTCATTTTACTTTTTCAAACATATCGAACCACATAACTTTACATCATGCTCATCAAACTTTTTCCATACATTCATATTCAATGCTACTCATAACACATCATAACTTATCTTACCTGGTTGAGCTGGAGAGATGGAATTGGAATGCTGAGCTACTATCAAATTCTTTCTATTTAAAGACTCAAGGCTTGCAAAGAAATGTCGGCTCAAGAAAGAAAGATTCACAGGTCCAGAGCGAACAATTGCTCTTATACCACTCTTTCACGACCTGATTACTTAATTAAATAATTAACTAAGTAATCAGACTATGACTAGGTTAGAATAAGAACGTATTAACTTCTAACTTAAAATGTTTCCAAAATCAAATCGCTTTAACTAACTAATTAACAACCAACATAAAGATCTAAGTTAATAATTAAAGATTTCATATACATCTTCTACATACACCGAAGTTATCAAAAGTCAACGCCAAGATCATATGAGTTTGACAACGAGGATGGATGAATGTCACGTATGAAGACATGACATCTGTGGCATAACAAAATTTACAACAAAGAACCCTAGCTCAAAGATCCTCTTCCATCGTCATCTCCGAGCTCAACCTCGCATAAATAAAAATACGAGTATGAGTATCAACAAGTACTCAATAGATTTTAACAAACATTAAACTTAACAACTTATCAACTTTCTCAACGAAGAGTTGAAATAAATAATACCGAATAGCTTTTTAGTGATAATAGATTTTATATCATTGTAACAATGCAAGCTAATGTGATATTGTGCTATACTGATATTATCTTCCGTGGTTGGACTCAAGGTTACAAGTCACACCCCGCCTCTATCTACGCTTTTTCAATGAGAAGTAGGCATCCTTCTCAATACTTTGATCGGTCTATATAATCTTAAATTTCCCGATCATTACCGTATATTTATAAACTTCCTGGTCATTTCCGATCTTTGCAATTATAACTTTTGGTCATTAACAAAATTCCTCCATAGATAGGTAACATGAACTTATTCTCAATAATAACATAATCTTATGTTCACCAAACAACATGAATTTATGTTCAAGAATAACACAATCTTGTACTCAACAAAGTATACAATCTTATGCTCAACATATAACATGATATTATTTTCAATAAATAGGAATGTACAAGATATAAATGAAATATTCAATATTCAACACATATTAAAGAGAAGAAAACCTACATGGATGTCGTCACTCTATGATGTCTTCCTTCTCGTCCTTTAGGATGCCCTTGTCTTTACTTGGTCCTTGTAAATAAAATAATTATTGAATTTAGCAACATTCTTATTCACTTGAGCATATTACATCTTATTCTTGATTTTACCAAATTCTACATTTCACCAATGTACAACATTTAAATCTTAACTTAAGGTAATCAAGTAAGCTAATCTCACTATATTCTTATAATAAGTTTACCAATTAAATCATCAAAACACCTTATTAATAAACAAATTTAACGAATTTCAGAGTAAGGTTTATAAATGAATCGCCATTTCAATCCAAATCAACCCAAACTCATTCAAATTTTTCCCAATTCATCACCATATGCTTCAATATACACTTAACAACTTAAAATAAATTCAAACTCATCCATTTACACCATAACCATACTATGCCCTTCAACCATATGTATAGGTAAATAATTAAACCTTTCAATCTACAACCAATTTAGTTCCAACAATTCACATTCATACTCATTTATCATGAATGATCATCAAGCCATAAACAAATCCAATCTTAATCAAACTTATCATATAAATTCAACAACTTAGTATAAACTTTAATTTTCAACTTTCAATTTATAAATCAATAAAATCTCATAAATTCAACTTAAGCATTATTTATATCTTAGATCTCAAAATCATATCAAATACATCAAATAAAATCAAGAACTCAATGTTCATCCAAGCACTTAAATTTCAAAATGATATATATATATATATATATATATATATATATATATATATATATATATATTCAATTCATTCCAATTTCTTTTACCAAATCATGTTTATTTCTACTTAATTACACATATCTAAACTCAATTTAATCAAATCATATCAAATAATTAACATGCAAAATTAGGGTTTATGCATGCTTACTTTAATTCACCAACTTCATAAATTTCAAGAATTTAATCCATAGATCATGATATTTAAACGTCATAAACATAAAGAAATCAATAAACATAACAAAATTAAACAATTCAACCATAAATTAAATCTTCAAATTTTCGAAAACTACCATATATGAGAAGATCATATTTTTCAATTTTAATCACAAAACCTTGGATGAAATAAAGTATTTACCTTCTTTGCAAAGTGTTTTCCAGCTTAATTCAACACTTAAACTATGGATTAAAAGTGGAGAAATTTTTTTGTGTGTAGTGTGAAGGTGCCAAAATAGAGAAACGAGTGAGGTTGAGGATGATCTCTCATGCTTATGGTTCTAGAAAATGTATATATATATAGATTTATTCATTTAATTATTCATTTTCTTTCTTTATTATTTTCTAAAATGGCCTAATTATTTTTCTACAGCTACTAATGTTGAACATTAATATTCTTTAATAGTAAAACTCAATTTTATCATTAATATAAAGATCCAAAATAATTAAATCCATTATTAGAATTAAATTCATATAAATATAACTTTAATGCTTCATATACAAATAATCAAATAATTATTCTATTTATTCATAAATTCAAAATTCATAGAAAATATTTTCTTTATCACTAGATATTAATAAAATAAATTTATTTAAGCCTTTTAATAGCTTAAACATTAATTTATTTCATTTTATAATTAAATCCCACATAAAAATAATTAATGCATTTCTTTAGCACATTTTCTATTTAATGAAAATTTTCATCCAAACATACAATATTAACCTTATCTTTACTATTTTATCATAATAAAACTTGTTTCTAAATAATCTCTACTTCTTCTAACGCCTAATCCTTCTGTTAGAAATTAATCAAATTTCTATCGCTTTTAATTTATCATGCACTTCTTTATAAATTTAAGAATGAAATGCTTTTAAACCCCTAATTATACTTAATTAGGCTCTAATTAAGACAAAATGATTTTCGGTTACTACAAGCACATTTTCATCAACAACGTGTTCATTATCACTTTCGCACTCAAATCATTGGAACCATCAAATGAATCAAACGAGGGAATTGCTCCAACTCACTTTAAGCCGTGACAGAGACAGAATCAGCAGACAAGCAATGAAAATCGTATTCATTAAAGATCACATCCCTACTAACTACGGCCTTAAAGCCAGACTCATTTCTATCCCATACCCTATACTCTTTATCACCTTTAGGGTATCATAAAAAACACATTTTTTATATCTAGGTTCCAATTTATCACCCTTTTTATGCATAAAAGCAGCACAACCAAACACACGGAGATTAGAAAAATCATTAGGTTTACCACAGAAAATACTTTCTGGACACTCGCCCTTCAAAGGCACAGAGGGAGACCTATTTATTAAATAAGCAGCTATATGTATAGCTTCCCCCCAAAAGTTCTTAGAAAGCCCTAAGAGGTCAACATGCTTCTTATCATTTCTAACAAAGTCCTATTCATATGCTCACCACCCCATCTGTCAGACGTAAGGTACAGCCTATGTCTCTTAATACCGATAAAGAGCATAAATCATCAAGCAAAGCATTACAAAACTCAAGGCCATTATCGCTCAAACCTTAATCTTCTTTCCGTTTGTTTTCAATTTGAGTTTTCCAAGTTTTAAACTTATAAAACACATCGACTTATTCTTAAATAGAAAATCCAAACTTTTCTCGAGTAATCATCAATCACGCATGTGAAATACATATTCCCACCATGATTGGGCACACTAGCAGACCCCATACATCAAGATGCAAAATACTCAAGAACATCGTAACACATAGTCTTATTCTTCAAAAGACATAGGAAAAGGACTCTATGTTGTTTGCCTAACACACACGACTCACATAAAAGCATGCTCGACAACTTATCATCACTAAAGGCACCATTCTTATGCAAGATTTCTAGACCTCTATTGCTCATATGCCCTAAACGCTTATGCAAAAGCACGCCTTATCTTCGACAACATTCACATAGATCAATCATTAATGATAGCATTAGCAAGGCATATATACAAGTTATGGCATTTTTCAGCCTTAAACACAATAAGAGAGCATTTCAAGATTTTTATTTGCCCCCTTCCCTATCTACCTTCTAACACATCATCTTCTAAAGCAGCACAAGACAACAAATTATAACGAAGAGCAGGCACATGACGCACATTCTTCAAGGTATAAACATGACCAGAATCAAACTAAACATCACCAATACCAAGCACATGACATTTCTTCTCATCAGCTAATGACACAAAATCATCACTAATATCTCTATAGTTTGAAAACATGTTCTTGAACGGAGACATATGGAAAGTGCAACCAGAATCTACAAGGCATTCATTTTCACATAGACTAGAGGAATGCATAGAATTCACAGAGAACACCATGAACAAATCTTCCATAATTTCACCATTTGTCACAACATTACCATGCTCTTTCTTCTTATGGTGTGGACAATCTTTGATATAGTGACCAACTTCACCACAATTAAAGCACTTTCTTCCCTTAGGCCTAGACTTAGACTTACTCTTACCACGAAACTTCTTCTTTCCCCCTGATTCATCACTAACATGCTTGTGATTATTAAACTTATGTTGAGTTCGTCCTCTCACATGCATAACCTCACCAGACGATTTTCCACCCTTATTGTCTCTTAAATTTAATTCTTTGCTTTCTAACCCATTCACAACAGTATCAAGACTCACATTATCTCTTTCATATTTAATGGCAGATTTCACGTCACTGTAAGAATCAGGTATAGCATTTATAAGCACAATAGAGCATAATCATCAATCTATTTATCACCACCGCTTTAATATCTTGTATTAACTTAGTAAACACATCAAGGTTCTCATCAATCTCTTTAGACAAATCAAGCTTAAACCGAAAAAACTTTCAAGCAAAAACATTTTAGAAGGAAGTGACGCTTCAAAGATAGAGTTCTTAAGTTTTGCCACAATTCCTTAGCGTAATCCAACATACCAACTTTTCTTAACGCATTGTCAAACAAATTAAGGATAATGGTGAAGGATGCAAGTTCATTCATTTCATCATGTTTATCAAATTTTTTATAATTTTGAGTGACAACACGAAATACTTTCTGTTGAACTAATACACACTTTATTTTCTCGCTTACATATACTAAAATCTGATTTTCCATTAAAAAAAGACATGTTGCATGCGTTAGTAGCCATTGTACAAAGCAGAGATTCAACAAATGAATATGGTAGCGGAAGATAAAGCTAACACGGAAACACGACAAATAAAACGGATAGAAAACACCACACAATTCACGTAGCAAAAAACACAAGTTGGTAAACAGCAACAAATGCCAAAACCTATACTACGTCAGTCGGCAGTTTTCTATGAATTTAAATACAATCTATGTTGCGCCACTCTACAGTCTCTAGGAATTTAAATTACGGAGAGGTTAAGCCAATTTACCAGAACGGTGCCTAAGATCGAGGCACTGTTATACCTGCGACGATCTGAATCGCTGATTAACGCATCACGACAGCGAGACACACATCGCTCTGATACCACTGTTGAGAATCCAGACAGCCTCGTCGTCGTCGTCAACGCGCAGTGGGGCAGCACCTCTGTCGACCCCGGCAGCAACCCGATAATACCTCAACGTCTCATTCCAACAGTTTTCTAGACCTGCACACAACAAAGAAAGAATATAGAAAATAGAGATAATAATTCGGCTCAGGTGCGGCTCCTCGCTTTGACGCACACGCACAACCACGGCTCCATTAAAGGGAGTGGCTTTCTCGCCGCTACCGGATAACGCCTTATTATTTGAAGGAAGGATATGCGTTCCCGACGACGCAGAGCTTCGTAACGAAATCATGAGCGAGGCTCACGACACGCCCTACACCGCCCACCCGTGCAAGACTAAATGTACCAAGACCAAGGAAAACTTTTATGGAAGGCATGAAACGAGACATAGCTTCTTTCAGAGAACGCCTTGTTTGCCAACAGTGAAGGCGCTACATCAACGACCTTATGGAAAGTTGCAACCATTGGAAATCCCCGAGTGGAAATGGGACGATATAACGATGGATTTCAACAAGCTTACCCAAGTCGAGAAGAGAAACACAGCCATATGGGTAATTGTGGATAGCTTACCAAAAGTGCTCACTTTCACCTATTAAAAGCACTTATGGATCCGATAAGTCGCCCACCGCACGTTAAGGAAATTGTACGACTACATGGAGTGCCTAAATCTATTACCTCCGATCGAGACTCCAAGTTCACATCCGATTCGGATTAGCTTGCAGAGAATCGAGTACGAGATTAAATTTCAAGACAAAGATTCCACCCACAAACCGATGGACGACGGAGAGAACGATCCAAACGCTAGAAGATATGCTTAGAACCGTAATTTTGGATCGAGGTGCAAATGGGAAGATATTTTACCTCTTATCAAATTTGCTTACAACAACAACTATCGCGACGATCAAGATGGCCCCACACGAGGCCTCAGATGGCAAGAAGTGTAGATCACCACTTTATCGATAAAATCGTGAGAGAAAAGTCATAGGGCTCGATGCGGTTGAACGAAATGATCGAGATCGCTCACGATTAGACCGAGGATAAAAGAGGCTCGTGATGCATGTAAATCTTACCCGACACGCTGTAGATCCGAGCTACGCTTGAGGATGGAGACAAAGTATTTCTTAAGGTCTCCATCGAAAGGGATTGTCGTTTGGCCCGAAAGGGAAGCTTAGACCCCGCTTTATAGGACCTTATGAGATCCTGAGAGGATAGGTCCAAGAGCTTATAGGTTGGCTCTTCCGCCAAACCTGTGGAATGTGCATAATGTTTTTCACGTGTCGCAATTGCATAAAATACGCTCAAGATCCTAAGCACGTGATCCACCAAGACGACGTGATTCTCAAACCCGACATGAGCTACGAAGAGGAACCAATGGCAATCCTCGACTATAAAGTCCAACACCACGAGCAAGTCAATCTGCTAGTCAAAGTGTCATGGAAACACCACGATGAAGAAGCCACGGGAGCTTGAAGAAGCGATGAAAGAACGATACCCGATTTGTTTTTCTAAAGGTATACAAATTTCGGGATGAAATTTTTCGAAGGGGTGGAATGTAATATTCCAAAGAAACAAACATACGATTACAGATTCTAAACTAGTAATTGTGGTTTCACAGATATAAATTTTTTTTTACGACATCGAATATTGTGATTTCGATGCGATATCGTTATAACAAATTCCTTTTATAATTCACTAAGGATTGTGAATTAAAGGATGAAATTTATGAAATGATACGACAAGATTATTTTAACGTCAAACGCCAGATTTAACGTCAAAGATTTTATGGAAATCTCGAATGAGAGCTTGGAATTTATTTCCATCTTAATTCCTTTATTAAAAGGAACATATTTTATAAAGTAAGTATGAACTTACTACCACCATTTTGAGATGAGTCGATTTTGAACGTTAACGCCAACGCCTGAGACGCTTTGTAAAATGAGTTTAATGCTCGTGAAATTATAATAATTAATTTCCTATTATTATTTTATATAATTGCATTATTGTTAATTATTAAAATCGAATTTTAGCTATTAAAATTGATATTTTGAATTAATTTTTCCTAAAACCCTAAGTTTATAAACTATGGTTTTCACATGAAATGATACCATTAAATTGTCATATGGTATCTAGACTATATGTTATAATATATATGAGTATTATTAAGCTATAAAATCAATTTTGGAGCATTTAATCTCGATAGCATACATATATAATTTTCAAACCAAATTTTGAAATTAGGTTTCATAAGCATAAATTAATGCTATAATTTTATCCTATGCTATTATTTAATATCTAAATCATATATTATGATATATATGATCAAAAATTACATGAGTATCAATAATAGTGTGATTTATAATTTTATTCCTATTTTTCCTAATTATAATCCAGATTTTCTAATAGGTACTATATGCTCGATTTAATTATTTTTATGACTAGATTATATATCTATGATCATGTATGATATATATATCATGTATTAAGGATTAAAACAATTTAAATCAACCCTAAACATCCCTAAATGCGCCGCCACCCTCTTTACACAAGCATGATGATCCACCTTTTATCGCTTCAACCCATGAAGCCCCTTTCTAGCCTAGCCTAATGATCACTATATTTCCATCATTTGGCTGCAGATTTCATCCACTTGAAGGGAGAAAAATCGAGAGAGAGAGAGATATTATAGGGGGAGACTCTTCCTCTTCAAACCATTACACTCAATACACACTTCAAACACTCTACACTCTCTCATTATTCTCTCCATCCCCTCCCTTCTTCAGCCAAGAACCGAGCCAAACTCCCCCATTATTTTCGAAAGTTCTCTTTCTCCATTTCTTCTCCATCTCTTCACCAAGCTTGATAACTTCATTGTCCTTGTGAATCTATATCATTCCAAGGTAAATAGAGACCTTAAGTACCGATTACATCTCCCTTGTTCAAGAAAAATCGAGCATGTTTATATGTATGTGTGTGTGTGTCGAATACTATATATATATATATATATATATTTGTGTATGTTTAAATGTTCTATGAATGAGCTATGGATGACTGTTGTTCTTGATGAGTTATTTCGAAATATATGTGAATATATATGCTCGATAATCATATGGTGTTATATGTGAAATATATGAATGGATCTAGTGAATGAACATGATTTTCGAACCCTAGCTTGTTGAAATAATTTTCAAAATATTTAAAATGTACATAGGGTGACCGATTACTTCATGAATATTTTAGTGATGGATTATTGTTTATTATCATGTTTATAATACATGGTTTGATTTAAGGATTTTAGAAAACCCTAGGTATTTTTATTAAAATACCGTGAGCCTTCTTAATATGTACCATGGTGTATAAATTTTATTTTAAGCTTGTGATGACATATTAATGCTTTAATGTATTGTTTATATGTTATATGATTTATTTAGAATTTTGGAAACCATATGTTTAAATTTTGAAAAATACCGTGAGCATATATACATGGAATGTTGGTGTATGATTTTATTTTGATCATCCAATGATATATTAATACTTTAGTATATTATTTATGCGTTGTATGAAATTATTGGAATTTTTGGAAATCAAATACTAGATTGAATCAAAAAAACCGAAGAGCTATTGCTCAAGAAGGTGATGATTTAATTTGGTTTTGATGAATGTTTTAATGTTATAATGTTGTATTATAATGTATAAACATAGTGTATAATTATTAGAATTTTGGAAATCAAATACCTAATTTAAATCAAAAAAATCGAGAGCACTATGTGCATAAGGTGATGATTTAATTGGTTTTTGAAGATTAAATGATGTTATATTGTTATACTATAGTGTATAAGCATAGTATATAATTGTTGGAATTTTTGAAAATCAAATACCATTTTAGTCAAAAAGTTCGAGAGCTTGTGGTCTGTATGGTGATGATTCAAATGGTTTTGGTTGATGTTATGATGTTACAATGTTATAGTATAATGTTTAATCATGTTAGAATTTATTTGGAATTTTAGAAATTGTTTGATAATTATTGGATAATTAAATCGAATTTACCGTGAGCATTATTGATTTATTGTGGAATGAATGTTTATGATGGACTATAGGTTATATTAATTATATATATTGATGTTGGGATATTATACTATGTATATTAATTTTGGGAATTTTGGATAATTATTCCATATTATATGGAATTACCAAATATATATATGAAAATATACTAATAAATGACAAAAAAATCATATGGATTTTATAAATTATATTCTGGACCATAGTGTATAATAATACACTATATAAATTTAGAAAATTTTTCAAAAGTCATTTGGTATTTTTAATCTAATTATCGAGATTTTGATAATTAAAAGGATTTAAAAAACTTTTTAATTCAGTTTATTAATAAAATATATGTCTAATTAATATTCTGGACATAATTAGATTTTACAAAATTTTATAAACATAGATTGCTATGTTTGAGACAAACGCTCATTTTATAACGCTTTAAAATCGGGTTACGCGCTTTATTTATAAAAGGTTTATTAAATGCGAAATTATTTATAAGTCCTCGATTTACGTGATAAATCGAGAAATAGGACTTTACATTTTCAACTCGATCAAATTCGATTTATAAAACGAAATAGTAAGAAGTTACTATTTGAAAGTCAAAATTGTCGACTTTGTCGACAAAGGTCGACTTCGCTGACTTTTAAAGTCAAACGACGCTTATACGCTCGATAAATACGCCAATACACGTAAGATGTACAAATTGAGTATAATACCTCATTAGTAAGAAAAGATTTCACAAATGAAACCTTATATCGAGAAACGTGTTCATATCGCTAAAACGCTAGTTTTATATGCTAAACCGAAATAGTCGAACGATCTCTATGAACGAGAGCAATTCAATTAAATAACGATTTGAAAGCATATCGAATTCATTTGAAGAATTCAGTTTACATCGATATAAAATATCAAGTTTATCTTAGCTTTTGAAGTCTTGAGAGACTCGAGCGACGCATCAAAGCCTCGCCAGAAAAGTGTGACGCAAACGCCGCGATCGGATTTCGACGTATTTAACCAACCTAGGACTCAATTTACAACAAACCATAGTCCGTGGGCTCTTTTTACCTCACTAATGTGGGCTTACTTTTCAAACAAGATGTGACTTTATCAGATTCCAAATGAGTTTATTTACAAGACTTATTCTATAATCATAACAAATGTTTTACTACATTACCGCCAAAATATTCATTTTGTGTATGGATCTATCTGCTTGCCCGGTAGGGCTGTGGAGATGGTTGGAACTTTATTATGACAAAGTTATGTCATTTAGGTCGCTACCAACCTTTTAAATGTCGGGTCCCGTGGGATGATAAATGCCTGCTAGGATTGGCGTGAAGGATGGAACTATACGTGTTAACATATGCTTGTAGGGAGTGATTGTGCGTCAGACGGATTACGGCCGTCACGGCGTCAGACGGGCGGCCTCTCGACGCTTAACTTTTAAATATGTTATGAATTGTTACTATGAGATACGGACCATACACACCAAGAAAATGCTCTACCGAGCTATGTTTACAAACCAAAATGATTTGGTAAGACAAGGCATTTTTAACTAAAACCCTTCCGACTTACTCGATATTGGCAACAGAATTCAAATGTTATCAAATGTTTTCGCATAAGTCCACCGAGTGCAATTTCTTGTACTTAGCCCCGCATGTTTGTTTTAAATGTGCAGTTGAGCTCGATGGTGATATGGGAATGTGTTGAGGAGTCTAGTGTCCTCGACCAACTTAATTAGAATTTGTGGTTTTTACCAACGCATATCGTCATATATGTATTCACGCACTTTCCGCCGCTACACTCAACTCCGTTATTTATACTTTATGGATATGAACTATCGAGGTCCATCGGACCATGGCCAAGGTTTTGGGGTCCGATGGCTCAAACCTTTTAAACCGCTATGACATTATCTCATATTCGCTCAAGCATGCTAATTTATTTTTGTTATGCATCTCTATTTTAGCCATGTAACCCTAAAATACTACTCCTAAGATAGTCGCCTCCATCCGGTAGTCCGGAGGGGTCGTGACACCGTAATGCATTCGGTCTTTCTTCATAGCTCAAATCAAGATCGGAACTATCTCATCATAATGAAGGATATGTGTTGGGTCACACATATTTTCCGAGTTGGGAGACATGGAAAACATCATGCACGTTAGCGGTTAGGTGGCAACGCTAACCTATAAGCTACAGGCCCGATCCGTTCCAATATCTCGTAAGGCCCAAGAAATCTTGGTTTGAGTTTCCCTTTTATTCCAAAACGGTGAACTCCTTTGGTTGGGGAAACTTTAAGGAAGACTTTGTCCCTGCTTCAAATTTCAATTCTGTACGACGATTGTCGGCGTAGGATTTTTGTCTGTCTTGAGCTTCTTTCATTCTTTGTTTTATTTGTCGTACGATTTGGACCATTTCTTCTATTGCTTCAGGGCCAAGAATCTTTCGTTCTCCCACTTCATCCCAATACAGAGGTGATCTCGCATTTTTGCCATAAAGTGCTTCGTAAGGAGCCATGCCGATCAGTAGCTTGATAATCGTTGTTGTAAGCAAATTCAATCAATGGTAGAACTTGTTCCCATTGGTCTCCCGATCAAGCACCGTTGTTCTCGAGCATATCCTCCGTAGTCTCGAATTGTTCTCTCGATCCGATCGTCTGTCATGGATGGAAAGCGGTACTAAAATTCAACCGCACTCCATGTAGACGAACAATTTCTCGAACATAAACTGCGCCAACTTATCTCGCTCCATATGTTATCGAATTGGAATGAAATGAGCTCTTGGTTAAACGATCAATGATTACCCAGATAGCGTGTTTTCTTCTAGACTTGGGTAATCCTGCTACGAAATCCATCATGATGTGATCCCATTTCCATTCGGCACTTCCAAAGGTCGTAATTTTCCATATGGTCTTTGATGTAAGGCTTTTACCGCTGACACGCTAAACATCGCTCGACATAGGATGCGATATCTTGTTTCATTCCCGCCCACACGAACCTTTGTTCGAGATCTTGATACATCTTCGCAGCCTGTGATGCTACAGATAGGGTACATTATGAGCTTCGCTCATAATTTCGCTCTTCAGTTTATCGTCATTAGGTACACGATTCGATTGCCAAACATGATCGCATTATCTTGGGCTTCAAATATTCTCGGATGATTCCCCATTCGATTTTAGCTCGTAACACTTCAAGTTTATCGCTCCTCTTGCGCCTTATCGATTCGAGCTCTTAAGTCGGAAGGATCACCAATGCGGCAACAACTCCAGTATGTCCCGAGGAGGCAACACGATCTCCGCCTTCATCCTTTCAAATTCCTTTAGAATTTCTTCTTGATTGGTAAGAAGAATTCCTAATTTTTCCTGGCTTTTCCTACTCAAAGCGTCTGCAACGACGTTAGCTTTTCCGGGATGATACTTGATCTCACAATCGTAGTCTTTGACCAGCTCGAGCCATCTTCGTTGTCGCATATTCAAATCTTTTTGTTTAAAGAAATACATCAAACTTTTGTGGTCCGTGAACATCTCACATCTCGATCCGTACAGATAATGTCTCCATATTTTCAATGCGTGGACCACTGCTGCGAGCTCCAGATCGTGAGTAGGATAATTGTGTTTGTGAATCTTCAACTGTCGTGAAGCGTATGCGCCAACCTTTCCTTCTTGCATTAAAACGCATCCAATTCCATTTCTCGACGATCTGATATATGGTATAATCTTTCTCGATCGTATTGTTAAGATAGGAGCGTTGCTGGTCTTTCTTTGAGTTCTTGAAAACTGCTTCGATTTCGAGTCCATTGAAATTTTATCCCTTTCTTCAAGTAGCTATTGCGTCATTGGTTTAGCAATTTTAGAAAATCTCTCGATAAATCTTCTATAGTACCCAGCTAAACCCGTAAAACTACGAATCTCATTTGGAGTCGAGGCGACTTCCACCTCGAACCGCTTGGACTTTGGCAGGTCCACTTTAATTCCTTCCGCCGAGACTATATGCCCTAAGAAATTTACTTCTTTCACCAAAATCACACTTGTTGAACTCGCATATAATCTACGTGCTCTTAGCTTTTCCAATACAATTCTCAAATGCTCCTCGTGTTCTTGTTCGCTCTTTGAATAGATTAAAATATCATCGATAAACACTAATACTAATTTATCGAGATATTCATGGAATACACGATTCATGAGATCCATGAACACATACCGAGCATTGGTTAGTCCAAACGGCATTACTACAAATTCGTAGTGTCCGTATCGGGTCCTAAAAGCGGTTTTCGTATATCCTCGGTGTTATCTTCACTGATGGTAACCCGATCTTAGATCGATTTTAAAATACCTTTGCTCCTTTCAATTGGTCGAACAAGTCGTCAATTCGAGGAAGCGGATATTTATTCTTCAATGTCACCTTGTTCAATTCTCGATAGTCGATGCACATTCTTAAGGTGCCGTCCTTCTTTTGACGAATAACACCGGTGCTCCCCTGGTGACGCGCTGGTCGAATAAATCCTAAGTCCGTAAGTTCCCGTAATCGACTTTCAATTCTTGCAATTCTTTAGGAGCCATCCGATACGGTGCTTTGGAAATTGGCGCGGATCCTGGCTCAAGATCGATCGCGAAATCCAATTGTCGATCCGACGGTATATCGGGTAATTTTTCCGAAATACGCCCGATATTCTCGAACAACCGGCACATCCTCAATCTTCCAATCCTTCTTGTTATCTTTGCTTAGGCATACGAGATAAGCACGATTTTCATTACATCTTATTAACCTTTCTGCCTGCAAGGCTGATATCATAGGTATCCTTCTTCTTCTCTCGTCGATCCCATAAAAGCACGTGGGTTCTTTTCCTGGTGGTTGAAATGCGATTTCTCGTTGTTCACAACGAATCGTTGCGAAATTCTCCGTTAACCAATCCATACCCAAGATAATATCTACGTCCCACATGCATAAGAGGCGAATGATTCGACTTTTAATCAAGTGATCCTAACTCGAATTCTAAGTTAGGACATACTTTATCAACTACTGTCGCCCCACCTATTGGAGTAAGCACTTTGAAACCTACTTCAGATGATTCTACGGGAAGTTCAAGATTATCTACACATGCGGTAGAAATGAAAGAATGCGATGCTCCCGTATCAAACAAAACTATAACAGTACACCTTTAACCGGGCCATACCGCCGATTTCCATACTCTTCTCTCGTTGCTTGCTTTAAAGCATACGCTGTTGATGTTGAGGTTGAACTTGTAGGGATTGAGATGGCGTCTCACGAGTCAAGCCTCTGGGATTGCAGTCATTTGCGGTGGAGGAAGTTGATAGCGAGGTGATTGTGAATATCCTGTCATTGCTTTCAAAGTCCGAGCAGTCGAGAAGATTTTCCTCTTTCTCCTCTCCCGCCACATTATGTCTCAGATGGACAAGGTAGCAAAGTGACCATACTTGTCGCATGAATAGCAAGTATTGCTCCCATTTCCTACATAAACCGAAATGTGTACGGTTGCCTTTGTGGGCACATGGGTGGTCTTATCGATTCGGAGAAAAGAGTGGTTGTCCAGTGGTCGGTGGTCGAAATGATCTCGACGCCAGAGGTCCCCGCCTCAAACGGCCTTTTGTTTGGATTCCTCGCCTCCCACTTTCTTTTCCTTTATATCTTTGTTCTATTTGGGAGGATTTTGATGGTACAATTCCTTGTGGTACACCAACATTGGTCTCAAAGAGATTCTTTTCACTTGAATCTCCATTTCCATGCCTAACGACGGTTAAGAGTTTATGCGTAAGACATGGGTGGTTGAGCTGCTAAAATAATTCGGATTTCGTGTCGTAATCCGTAATCTAAACATTTCAGCCATTCTTTCATCTGTTTCTACCTTGTAAGGTGCATATCGATAATGTGCGAAATTCCGATCGTACTCGCCACACTCCTATTACCTTGTTTCAGATTCATGAATTCAATTTCCTTCTGCTTCGAGGAATGAACTTAGCATACAGTTCTTCCTTGAACTGTTCCCATGTAAAGTTCGCCAATTGCTCCGGGGTGAGAGTTTTCTGCCTGGCCTCCCACCAGAAATCCGCAGGTCCTTTCATCAGAAAATTTATGCACAACAAACATTCCTGGTCATTGCATTCTAACAATCTGAATATCCTTTCCACGGTACGTACCCATTCCTCAGCTTTGGCAGGACTACCAGCCCCGATAAAATTTGGTGGGTTTTGACGAAGAAAAAGCTCAGCTATTTTTCGATTTGGAGGAGAGGGTTCACGATCATCAAGGTTTTGTTCAGGAAGGTTTTGGGGGGTGGTTTGACTAGCTATTTCTTCAATATTCTGGCTTCGTCTTCGAGGAGGCATTTCACTTCAAAAGAAATTTATTATTTTCACAACAGTAAATAAAATATTAACAAAGGAAAGAGGTTTTAATATGCATCATCAACAAGATATAATCATCAACAACAGATAAAACATAACTATTTAATCACATTAAAGAAATAAAACAGTTTATAATTTACAAGAAAATTGTCTCATAGAGGACTTCTACACACAAGTTAGTTTCATATGTACAGGCTGGTAGCTCCGCCTACTATCTTAGCTAGTTACTCTAATTTCTCCTTAACCATCTACATCTTCTTCAGGGTCTTCTTCTGTATCTTCTTCTTCTATTTGATCTTCACGAATATGAGTATGATCAGTGATTGAGTGAGCGGCCTCTCCTGGCAAAAGAAGGGAAGGATCGGATAAAGAGGGCATTTCCCCAACAGCTATAGGTCTCAAATAAGAAGTGCCAACAGATAGTGGTTGTTCAAATTCCTGGGCTACCTCAGTGGAGGACATGATTAAGGATATTTCAAGAAGAGGAGATAAAGGTGGTGAAGGAGTTTTCAATGTAAATGGCTGTTCAAACAGATCTAAGTCATCTAGGGTCCACTGAGGTCCAAGAGGAAAAAGACTATCGCTATCAGAACAGGATTCAGAAGTAGGACTAGAAATGACAACCTCACGAAACATAGGTTTAATTTCTCCCATTTTTGGATGAAGAAAATCATCTAGAATTTGATGAACTGCTGGAATAAATTGATCAAAAGGACGATATGGTAACTTTGGGGATCTCCTATTTTTCGATACTGCTTTTTGATAAGATCTACAAATCGATCGAGATTACCAGTAATTCTGCACTCCATATCAATATGTACATAATTCAAAGCCATTTCGGATGCCCATCCCCGCCAAGAAGGAGGTAAAGCATTAACCAATGCGAGAAGTCCATCTAACTCAGTCACTGCACTCTTTAAAACTGATCTCCACAGCATCATAAACTGTTTGAGAGCAAATGGCGAGATCTTTGCTCTCTCGATTCTAAAGGAAAAGAAACTATCGACGCTTAATCCAAATGGCCTATTATCAACATTCTTTCGAGCGACAAACCTTCCTCCGCACCATCCTATAATCAAATATAACTTATATACTAATTAGAAACAAAGATAATCACATATCATTTATTTTCACACATACCTCTAATAATGTTCAACATAATCACCTTTCATTCAAATATACACATCACTTACATTTTACTTTACCCGGTTGAGTCAAGAGATGGATCGAACACCGAGCCTCTACCAATGACTCAAAGGTTTACAGAGAGGTTGGCTCAAAGAAAGAAAATTTACAGGATCAAAGCGAAACAATGCTCTGATACCACTCTGTCACGACCCGACTATTTAATTACTTATTTAACTAAATAATCAAGCCGTGACTGGATTAATTCATGAAAATCTTTCAATAAAAGAGTGGTTTAGAAAATAAGTTTTGGAACAAACGGACAATATAATGTTTGTAAATAGAGTAAGCCAACCTGTACTCAAAAAAATTTCCAACAACGACCATATCCACAAACGAGAACACAACTTCAAAATACATACATAGAGATTTTTGAAATATTTACAAGGCTTAACAAAAGTATAGATTCACGTTCTCAAGGTATCGTGGAAGACTAATGAATGTCATGTGAAGACATGACACTCAACCACAATAGTTCACGAAGACGAAAAACAAAATAGCTAATCTGCCGGCCCAAGCCACACCTCTTCCATGCTCAACTGCAAGATAAAACACTTATCGGTGTGAGTACTAGAAGTACTGGGTAAATGCTATCATAATATTCAAAACTTATAACCTTGTTCAAATAAACTTTTCTTTCAAATGATTTTTAGAAATCAACAGTTTATTTGTTCATAAGAAACATTTATCTTCATAACATATCACCACAATTCATTTTAAACATACCGGATAACATACCCGAGTTGGTCCCAAGGATCACAACTACGGTCATACCCTATCTACGCTATTCGGTAAAGGGAAGTAGCCTCCTCCCCAAGTACCATGGCCGCCTACCGAGCAAGCTCACGACCATCTACCCGCGTACGAATTAACATCTTCCTACCGCAGATAGGTAATTGCCGTCATACCCACAATGTGGTAAAACATTTAGATAATTATCATGTGGTGATCAAATGCTTTCACAAGAAATCAAGCTCATAAAATATCATGGGTTTGCTTCATAATAAAGTTAGTAATGCATTACCCACCTCGACGCTCACTCCAAAGACGCTCGATTCTTCGTTCTTTACTTCCGATTCCTCCGCCGATCCTTGTAACATAAGATTATTATTGAATTTAGTAATCTTTCTTACTTATTTATACCATTAGTAATCAAGTAATATTTAAAACGTCTTATGCACATCAAATTCTACCGAAATTTCGGCAGCGTAACATCTGTAATATGTATAGCCCAAACACACCAAACTACACCAATCTTATCCCAAAATCCTCAATATCATCATCATATCATCAAACATACACTTAAGAACCTTATACATGAGTAATATCATCCAATTCAACGTTAATCGCCTAAAGAGATTTAACTCGATATATATATATATTTCAATATTTGAATATCTACAACCATTAAACATCAAATATCATATAATTATACTAAATTAACATCATTAATCATAAATTCATGATCTATTCAATCATAGATCAAATATATCACCTATAAGTATAACTTTAGTTTAAACTTTAATTTTATAACTTTTGATATTTATGTTCAAAAATTCCCATAAATTCTACTTAGGCATTATTTTTATCATAGATCTCAAATATCAATTCAAACATATCAAATAAAATCAAGAAATCAAAGTTCAACATATACCCTTCATTTTCGAAAATTTAGGATATTAGTATATGGTTGAATTAAATTCCTATAAATTCATTTTATACATCATTCATATCCCTAAGCATAAATATCAAGTTAAATTGATCAAGAAAAATCAAAATCATTAAGTTCATACACCTTAGGATTTTCGAAATTTTCAACTATTAAACATGCATGGTTTAATTTTTAATTTCTTCATTTATATGATGTTTATAAGCATTCCTAAACATATATTTAAGCTTAATTCAATCATATCATAGCATATGAATCATATTCAAAATTTAGGGTTTAGGTACCATTCTTTAATTTTTCAATTTCATGAATTTAAACAAATTAAATCCATAACACATGTTAATCTAACTCTATAAACATAATTAAATCAATACATCTAATAAAATTTAAACAAATCATCCATAGCTAACACTTTAAAATTTTCGAAAATTATAAAGGGATAGAACATGCTATTTTGAAATTTAAACAATAAAATTATTGATCAAATGAGGTATTTACCTTGCTAGGATTAATTCCCTTTAATTCCAAGTCTAATTGTATGGTAAAAGTGTAGATGAAATTTTTAGTGTGTGTGTGTAGTGTGTGTGGATCAGTATTTTGAAGAAAATAGGGAAGAAGATGATTTATTTCTTATGCTAGGTTTCTAGATACTTTATTTACATTTAATTTGAATTTAGAACAAATTCCATAGTAATTATGCACTTATTTCTATAAAATTATAATTGCACCTCAATTTTGCTAATACATATATTCTAACTTATTTAATTAAATAAAATTTTATCTATAACAATTTATAAGATGTAATGCAACTTAGATTCATAATTTAATTTAGATACCTATTATATAATTTAAATCCCTTTATTTAATAAAATCAATTCATTCTAATTAAGCTTCTTCAATTTTTCGAAAATAGCATAAATAAATTCATTAATCACTAATTATTGCTAAAATAAATTTATTCACATAATTTAATAACTTGAATAATAAGTTCTCTCATTTTATACTAAAATATCCAAATAAAAATAATTAAAGCATTTGATAGCTCAGTTTCGAATAAATAGTATTTTTCATGCAAATATACACTAATAATTCAATTATCACACATAATTCACTTTTTATCCCAATTAAAATCATTTCTAATAAATCTCTATATTTTCCCTATTATATATTCAAATTTTAAATTAATCGAACTCATATCGATTAATATTCTAATATATTGAATTTTATGAATTCTTAAGGCTTAAATAGCTTTTAAGCCTTTAATAATACTTAATTAAACTTTATTAATTACTATAAAATTTTCGGGCTACTACACCTAATTCGGAATAAACGAATTAAGAAATGAAAATTTCTTCACCTATATAAGAATTATGGCCGTCTCAGGTGTTGCTCAAACTTAGAATTAAACCTAGGATCGCCTAAGGTTCTATCCAATGATTTGGATCATTATATCTATGTGGAACGTAGATATATTTCTAGAGACAAGAAGTTCCGGGAAATGGCTGTCATTCACGTGATTAGTGACCTGGGGCTAGTCTCTTCGTTAGAGATTTTACGCGACAGGATATTAGTACCCACTATTTGCTTATGCGAATAAATTTAGAGCGATATACGACTGATGGTGTAAAAATGGGTGATAATATAAGTGTCATGAGTCGTGACGTAAGTTATCTACAAGTTAAATATGTCTTAAAGTGTTTAATTCTTTAAGAGATCTTCCTTGTATAAAATTTCTCTATTTCTTTGATTTAAGTCTGACTTATCTAGAAATATCCATTTACGAGATGGCGAGAAAAGTGAGAATACTGAAAGAAGATAACCACAAGGCCTACAAGCTTAGAACTCACACAGGCATATCGACTCTTTTATTATAAACTGGGCAAGGATTTGGGACAATTTTTGGAAGAATTTCGCACTTTGAAGGATGCTCGTAACTATGGAGTTACGGATGAGGATGGTATCCAAAGGCTTATTAAATCGCTTGCCAACAGATCGGCAAAAGTTTGCAAAGAAGTATCAAGAGAATATCTTACGCATGTAGAAAATCCAAGACTTGGGCACTTACCCGGATTTGTCAACCGCTCAAGCATACATATTATGCGTATGGGACTGCACCTACGAGCACTTGTCCTGGTCCCGGCAAGTTACCCAGTATGGTACAAAGGAATGGTTGTACCCTGATGTTCCAAACGCCGCCCCACGTCCTATACCGCCAATTATACTTGAAAGGGATGAGAATGGCAAGAGGACCGGATCTTACCGCCCTCGCGGACTAGGAGAATTACCACTACCAACTCAACCTTACTTTTTGATAAAAGTAATACAAACCTCTGGTACGGAAGAAGAAACAGGGAGCAATGTGACCCCTGGCTCTGTGAAAGAGATGGACCGTCGAAGAGATGAGGAAATAACGTACCCGGAAAAAGGCAAATTTCCAAATGAGGAATACGATTCCGACGAAGGTCACTCAGAGACATAGAATCCTATGATAACATGAGACTTATATGTAGATAATGGTTTATGTTGAAAATTGTGTGGTTAGATTATGAAAAATAAACGTAGTTTGGAAAATTTTGTGAATATGTTGAAGAGGTGTCAAAATTTTGGATGAAAAAAAGGACTAGACACCTTGTAATCAGTCGGCTCGATAGACCGACCCTCGTAATTAATGTATGAAAAGTCCTCACTGAGGCATTTTGATGTAATATTATATGGTCCTCGTAGAATGGTATCCGAAATACGAAAATGAATTATTCCGAATAAGATATGGTTACTATAAGATAATAGTTAAGCCATTCGGACTAACAAATGCACCAGCCCTGATCATGAACCTCAAAAATCGAGTGCTCCACACATACTTAGACAATTTTGTCATAACCTTTATGAATAACGTTCCTATCCATACGAAGAATGACAAAGAACATAAAGAACGTCGAAGGACTGTCTTACAACTTTTAAGAGCCGGGCAAATTTTGCCAAGTATAGTATTGTGAATTTCGGCTTAAAGAAATATTCCTCAGGCACATAGTGTCTTTAAAAAGGAATCAAAGTAGATCTGGCAAATGATAAAGCAATGTAAGAATGAAAGTCGCCAATGACCTAAAATGAGATCAGGAATCTCTTAGATTATTGCCTACTATCAGAGATCCATTGAGAACTCTCTAAGGTAGAAAGGCCGATAACATAGCTACCCCAAAAAGAAATCAAATTTACATGGTTTAATAAAAGAAAGGCTAGGTATTAATATGAGAAAGATAATAGCTTACACATCACAATAACTTAAGCCACATGAAAGGAATTTCCCAACTCACAACTTGATATAGTAACAAGGGTATAAGTATCAAAGTCTTGGAGACATCACTCCTATAACAATAAGTTAAGAACCCTTCACAATTTACAAAAGTTTGAATTTATTCTTCGAGCAAAGAAACTTGGATACGGGATAGAAAAGATGGCTCGAATCAGTAAAAGATTACAATTGTGATATAAATTATCACCTACGGACGGTTAACGTAGAATCTAATGCCCTAAGTTATAAAAATTCAGTCTAAATCATGGTATGTCCTTATAGAAAAGGAAAACTCATTGGAGAGTTTAAGAAAATAAAAACAGAAGTAGATGGGCAAGCAGAGACGAGCGTAAGTTATATTTTCACCCTCAAGGTGACATATGACTAAAGAAAAGGATGATAAACGAAAAGAGAAAGGATGAAGATGGGAATAGAATACGAATTAAGATAAGGAATGAAGAGCTGAAAGATTTTAAGAAGCGCTATACAATATCATATTGTCTAAGGAAGGATTATATAAATATTTCAAGCAATAATAAGCTTAGAAATGAAACCATGAGTGAAACTCATGATCCTTCTCATACCGCCCAACCAGGCAGCATTAAGATATATTATGATTTACGAGAAAAGTTAAATAATAAGGAATAAATTGAGATATAATCATATTGTCGAGCATTGTCTCGGTTATCAATAAGTAAAGGCATTGTATCAATGGCCTTATAAGAGGTTATAATCTCTAGAGAGGTTATAATCTCTAGAGCTACATGAATGAAAATGGAATGACATAGCAATGGATTTTATGACGGGTTTTGCCAAAGTCATAAAAAAGTCGCACTACTATATGGGTAGTAGTGGATTGACTCACCAAATATGTTCATCTCTACCTATTCAGATGACTCGTAGATCCGATAAGTTAGCTCAGTCGTAGATAAAGGAAATCGTATATTTACAGGGGTACCAAAAACCTATCGCTTCAGATAGAGATTCCAAGTTTACCCCTAAATTTTAACTAGCTCACCAGAAAAGAGTTAGACACGAGATTGAGCCTTAACATAGATATCCACTCACGGACAGATGGACGATAAAGAGGACAATATGGACGTTTAAGCATACGATAGAACATTAATGTTAAATCAAGGTACAAGTGGGAACGTATTGTACCACTTGTTAAGTTCACGTAGGTATAAGGTCTTGATGTCGTTAATGAAACGATTGAGATATTTGCCAAATGAGGCAAAGAATAAGAAAAGCTAAGGACAGACAAAAGTCTTTACCGATACACGAATCTGAATCGCATTTTTAAATGCGGAATTAAAGTTTCTTAAGATTTCTCCATCGAGGGAAATTATAAAGTTGAGATACAAGAATGTAGAGATCATGTTTTGTAAGACCTTACGAGCTCCTAGTAATGATAAGCCTAGTAGCCTATAGATCGGTACTTCCACCAAATTTGGGGAAAGTACGTAATGTTTTCCACGTGTCACAGTTAAGGAAAATACGAAAATGACCCAAATTATGTGATCCACCATAATGACGTGATCTTTAACTCAGATGAGTTGTAATGAAAATCTATGACTAATTTGATCATACGATTCAACGATTAAAGAATCAAGTTTGGGTCTTTAATGAAAGTCTAATGAAGAAATCATGGACAAAAGGAAATCACGTGGAAAATTTAAGATATTATGATGCAAAGATACCCCATACTTTATGAGGAATGCAAATTTCGGGACGAAATTTCTTTTAAGGGGTAGAATGTAATATCCCAAAGAATTAAATGCCTAATTACGATATTTAAATTCGTAAATTAGGGTTTCGCTGAAATAAATGAATTAGTAATATATCGAATAATGATTTCGATTATTTACTGAATAACAAATTCTATTTTATATTCACTAAGGATTGTGAATTAAGGAATAAAATTTTATAAAGTGTTTGGCGAAGAGTATTTTAACGCCGATCGAGTATCGATAGTTAAAATTTCGTAAAATTTTCTAAGTATTGAAGCTTAGAATTAAATTCCATTATAAATGGAATGATTTAATAAAGTAATTACGACTTTATTACGACCTTTTGAGATAGGTCGATAATGAACGTTTGAGACGCTTTTAAACGTCAACGCTAGAGATGAATTGAAAATGAGTTTAATGATCAAGGAATTATAATATTTAAATTCCTATGATTATTATATGTAATTAGAGTATTATTTAGCATTAAGATAATGCTAGAACATTAAGGATTAATTATTGAACAAGTTTAGAATTTTCGAAAACCCTAATTCGAAAATTAGGGTTTTCTCACATGAAATAATTCTAATAATTTTTCCTATGATATAATGTAATATTCCAAAGAAACGAACGTATGATTACGGTAATTTAAACCCGTGAATTAGGGTTTTGCCGTATATTATTTTTACGACATCGAATAGTGTGATTTCGATTCAGTATTATTATAACGAATTCCTTTTTATATTCACTAAGGATTGTGAATTAAGGAATTGAATTATTACGAAATGATTCGTCAATATATTTTAACGTCGAACGCGTATCGAACGTCAGTATTTTATGGAATTTCCTGAGCAGTAAAGCTTGGAATTAATTTCCATCTTAATTCCTATATTAAATGGAATATATTTATAAAGTAAGTTCAAACTTACTGCGACCATTTTGAGATGAGTCGATTATGATCATTTTGAGACGTTTTGAACGTTAACGTCTAGAGATGTTTTGAGAGATGAGTTCAATGATCCGGAAATTATCCCAATTAATTTCCTATCATTAATTTATATAATTACAGTAATATTAAATATTAAAATCAATTTTTGAGTTATTAAAACTCGATATTTATGAAATGGGTTTCGAAAACACTAATTATACAAATTAGGGTTTTCCTTGCACAAAATGTGCTATAATTTTATCCTATGCTATTAATTATTATCTAAATCATATATTATGATATATATGATCGAAAATTACATGAGTATCAATAATAGGTGTAATTGATATTTTTAATCCTATTTTTCCAATTTAGCTTCGATAATTTCGAATTATTGGCTAAGGTATGATTTAATTATTTTTATGGCTTGTATTATATATCTATGATCATGTGTGATATATATTATGTATTAATGTACAAAAAGAAAATAAATCCTACCTATTTGGACCCCTAAACCTTAGGCCATCATGAATGGACAAGGCATGCTTGTCACCTCCTTTAACACCCAATGCATGGAAAGCCTTTCTAGCCTACACTAATCATCACCACACTCTACACACTCAACCATGATTCCTATTGTGTGTGTGTGTGTGCCTAAGAGAGAGAGAGATATACATGGGAGAAACTCTTCCCATACACTTCATTTCACTCATAATACATTTTCTCCCTCTCTCCCCCAAAATTTTCAGACCTCTCCTCTCCTTTCCTCTCTTCTTCTTCTCCTACACCATTTCCACCATGGAAGAGAGAGCTCAAGCTCCATCTCTCTCATTCATCTTCAAATTCGTGACTAAGGTATAACTATCTCCTATGACTCTTAGACATGATTAAATCATACTTGCATGGTTAGATTGATGATCTTGGTGGTGATTTGGGGTGATAGATTCACCATTTTCGTGGTTATATGAAATGCATACAAGAAGAATAAGCTTAAAACTGAAAACTGGAAGTATGTTACGAAAACAGTAACTTCATAAAATTATTTGACTAAGTTACAGTGGTCCGATGAATGTGAAATTTTACTATGTTGAAATTAAACATGTCTATTACGTCTCTGTAACATTTCAAGTCAATCCAACTTGATTTTCTATTTTAATTATATTTTTAAAAAACACTGCACAAATCTGTAAAATTTCGGTGTTCATCACCCACGGTCCATGGCTTTCGTTTCACGATTGGCTAATGTTAAAACTCTAAAAATTGGCATACACATAACTTAGCATGTCTAGAAGATCTATGTAAATTTTCAGAATTTTCTAAAAATTTTACTATTTATTCCAGATTTTCAAACGAACTGCACAAAACTGTCACTGTAGTGATAGCTTGTAGTAAAATATTTTATATCCCAATCTATTTTGAATCATTGAGTAAGGCTTTTTCTGGATTAAACTAGACTTAAGTGGCTTTTCAATATGATAGGTCTCATTATTAGATTCATTTTAATAAGCCCTCAGTGAATTTTTAAAGTTAACGCATTACAGTAGGTGTTTTTGTCAAAACTGCCTTAGTCTAATTCCTTTGTTAATGAACCCTACGAGTCCGACTTTTGCGTGAGATGTTCAAGCCATTTGTAGTCCGAATTTGACTTGGGTTTCTTCATAAGAAATGTTCCTTACCATGTCTAGTTTTGATCTGGAAAGTTTTATCCCAAACCAAGCCTTATAAGTATACTGTTCACTGACCCAAAGTCACCTACTTGAATGTTGTCCTTTCCAACTAGTCAGCTTTGAACCTACGTATTTCTCGATGCATCAAGTATCTTCCAGTATGGTCTTCATGAAACATGTAGTTCTTATTACAAGGTTTCTAAAATGGTATCTTTCAGTCATTTTGGTATTGTGAGTCAAAAGTTACGAGCCTCGCAAAATCCCTCGTCGTTAAGCTAAATCTGGAAATCCTGAAAATTTTTCTAAGTATAGAAGTCAGTTTGAGTTGCCCACTTTGAGACCCTATATCTCCAGAACCACAACTCTTTTGGATCGACTTCCTTCTTAGAACTTACAGTACATGTTTAGAGGTTTCAGAATGTGTCTTTGTGCGGTCATACGTATTTTTAATCGAGAGTTATAGATCGTCAAAGTATGACACTTGAGTTGTTTTAAGCTGTTTTGCTGAAAATTAAATACTTGAAATTTGACTAAGTGTTGGAACTCCCCTAGGTGAAATATGCCTTATGTGAATATGGTGATGATCGATTGATACATGGATGATATTAATATATATTAAAGACCATAAGTGTATAATAATACACTATATGAATTTACAAAAATTCTTGGAAATCATTTGGTAATTTTAAGAATTTCCGAGAGCATTAAAAGAACTATAAGGATTTTAAATCCTTTTAATTAGGAGTGATAATATATTATATGTCTAAATATTATTTTAGACATATTGGGAATTATAAAATTTTATAAACATGGATCCCTATGTTATAACGAAACATTTTATTTAATAAGCGTTATAATTGAACAATAAGGATTATGGATAAGTGGATTAATGTTTAAGAAAAATATTAATAAAGTTCATCGATTTACGTGACAAATCGAGAAATATGACTTTAAAAGGAATCGATTGGAAATCGATTTATAACATAATTAGTAAGAAATTACTATTAAAAATTGTGATGTCGAGAAGCGTATAAATCGTTGAGCGTTTAAACCGAAAGGTTAAACGATATAATTGAGCGTGTCTCAAGAAGCGAGAGCGGTTCAATTGAAATACGTAATTAAAAGCGTATTGAATTCGTTAAGGAATTCGGTTTATATCGATGTAGAATATCGAAGTTTATTCTAGACTTTGAGAGTCTCGAGAAACGAGAACGATGTACTAAAACATCGCTTTTACGTAAAGGTGTGGACGCGGACGCGACGATCGGGCGTTGACGAGAAATCAAACTTAAGAACTCAAGTTAGGACGAACCATAGTCCAGGTGGGCTCTTTTCTTACCTCACTAATGCGGCTTCTTATCTTCAAAATGTGGGCCTTTTCACCCCACTAAGAATTGCTTTCTTGTTATTCCAAATGAGTTTATTTACAAAGACTTATTCTACAACTGCTTAATAAATGTTTCACCGCATTACCGCCAAAAATATTTCGCTTTGTGTATGGATCCTATCTGTTTGCCGGGTAAATTGTGGAGATAGTTGGAACTTTATTATGACAAGTTATGTCATTTGGGTCGCGCCAACCTTTTTAATGTCGGGTCTGTCTTCGGATGATAAATGCACAGCTAGGATTGGCGTGAAGGTTGGAACTATCTGTTGTGTTAACATATGCTTGCAGAGAGTGTCGTGGTTGACGGGATTACGGCCGGTCACGGCGTCGTAGATGGGAGGCCTCTCTCGCGTTCATTATTTATTATTATTATGTATTGTGACTATGAGATACGGACCATACACACCAAGAAAATGCTTGGCAAGCTACTTTCTGATGAAAATGATTTGGTAAGACAGGCATTTTTAACTAAAACCCTTGTGACTTACTCGATATTGGCAACAGTAATTCAAATATTATCAAATGTTTTGGCATGAGTCCACCGAGTGCATTCTTGTACTCGACCGCATGTTTGTTTTTAAATGTGCGGGTTGAGCGGATGATGGATGGGCGGTGTTGAGCAATAAGAATATTGTCATTTGAAAGATTTATACCTTGATAGTACATCGTCATATGTACATATCACATGTTTTCCATTGCAAGAACTTAAGTTATGTACTAAAGTCCAAGGACATGCTTGTCATATGAATTACGGCTTTTGTTAAGGAGAATTCCTTGTTTAATTATACTCGTTTAGAGTTACAATCCTTCTAAATCCTACTTAGGATTGAGGGATGTGACAGTGGTATCGAGGCGGTTCGCTCTTGAACCCAAAATCTCCTTAAGGTTAAGTCTAGATTGAGTCACTAGACTTCTAAAGGTCGGTGACAATGCTCAACACTCCATCACATCAAGCTCAACCGAAAGGAGGTAAATGATTCTTTTCCAAAGTTTTGAAAATTACCTGGCGGATGAATGTTTATGAAATGATTTTGAAAAGATTGAAAGTGAAAAGGATGGAAATGATTTTTTTCAAAAGAGATTCCCACAATATGCGGTATGGATTGCATATTTATGAAAACTCAAAGATTCCCACAATATGCGGTATGGGATGCATATTTAAGGAAACAAATGATTTGATTTATGAAAGATAAATGATTTTCTCGGTTTTGAAATCGAAAAGTTTGAAGTGAAGGATGATTGAAATGATCTTTCAAAGGAAATGGGAGCTATGAGAAAGGTTGAGAATGAATGTTATGACAAATGATTTGTCGAGAAAGTTATGAAAAGAAGGAAGATATAAGGAGATGATGACAATGATGTGAGAAAGTTTGGCATGATATGCCAAAGATGAAATATTTGAAATCACGAAATTGATAAGGGTTCATTATTATGAACAAAGTTATGCTATTCATGCTTTAAAGTGATTGAGATTGGACACCGATTTGTCAAAATGATATGTTGAATTCGTGAAATTGACGAAGTACTTATGCATAAATGAGCTACGTATGAATATTTGAAGTTTTACTTCAAACTTCAAAGTTGTTTATGATGATGAGCATGCTAGCTCAACAGAACATAGACTTTTTAAGAAGCATGATCCCTTTTACGAAAGAACATAGAAGTAAGAACTTCCTTCCATTACAAGAACAAGAGTAACGATGGATTTGAGAACTTCATTCCATCTTGAGTATCGAAAAGCAAAAGATTTATACGAAATTGTGCGACCTCGACTTCAACCTCGGCATGTCCGACTGTCGACTTTGATTTCGGGAATTTATAACGTCGACTTTGACATATCGACTTGGGTAGCTTATGCGACCTCGACGTCGGCATTTCTCTGTACTACCGCGGCATCGGTAACGGCATGCACGACCTTGGTGTCGGCATCGCTTATGACCTCGGCGCGAGCGCGCGTAAAATTATCCTGCATTGCGCAGTGATTTTGTTTTGATTAGTTCTCGATCGTGTGAACTCCGATGTACGTACGGTTTTCGCCTACGTGCCCCTTGCGTACTGTACTTCATTTCTTATGAAGAACCAAATTCCTGATTCCTACTCCAGGATTCACGAGGATCAGTTGAAGCTAGCTCTATGATTTATAGAAAGTAAGAACGTTATGGTAGGATACAAATCTTAGAATGTTACTAAGAAAGTAAGATTTGCCAGCAATACAAGTAGAGCCACGACGTACATAAGAACCTTTGTTGATGACCTATTATGGGTATATTAGCTTTCAAAAATTATATTCATCACCCAATTTCTGTCGTTGAGTTTAACTCTATGACCTAGTTCCAATTGAGAATTCATTTGAGATTCTCACTTCTTACGAAGAAAATTTTCAACCCAAAATTCATAAAGTGTCCTTTTGAACCCAAATCCTAGCGTGGTGAGAAAATATTTGTGACGGTCCAGCCAGCCCATATGACCAAAGAAATCTCAGTAGTCGTCATTCTGGTCTTCGGACCCTAGAGCCCCATTTATTCGGTCTAAAAAGCATATCGATTCAATCTTTGAGAAGATGTTATTTCGATTTGTGAGACAACGCCTTTTGCAAGTAGTCGTGATAATTCTTTCTCGACTCTTGAAACCATCAAGTATGACGAACGTTGACTTACCTTGTCACCTAAGTACGAATTAGTGAAACGATAAACATCAGGCATGAAATAGGTTGACTTATTTCAGTCACCCAAAAGTTTCAGACCAGTAAAGTGATAGACATCAAGAAATCAGGATGTAAGAAAAATCTCGATGAGACGAGATATTTTCCCTATAATACACATGGATGTGATGACCCTTGATGGGCTTTACAAAGATTGATAACGATGAAGTTATACCTTATCTGATCATTACGATAATCAAGTTATGAATAAGATACTCTTTAGCATTGAATGCAAGAGTAAAAGCAAGAAAAGTATATGATATCCGTGGGATATGAACTCCTTTTTTTTTAACAAGAGAGATTACAACTTATCTTTAAGATAGTTGGTTGTCCTTGAAACCTCGTTAGTAGGTTGGACATGTTTAAAAGAATAAAGATGCCTACAAGATATTCTTTTCAAGGAATATATATATATATATATAAGGAAATTATAGCGTCAAAAAAAAAAAATAGATCTCTCGCCTTATACCTCAGTCAATGAGATTATGCTTGAGCATAATCGATTCCAAGAAATTGAAACTTGGTTAAACAAATGATAATGAGATTAAGGAATCATAATCTTTGAGATTGTGTGAACGACGAGGATAGCCCTAGTATGTAAATCAAGTGTGAAGAAAATATCTTCAAAAACAAGGCATGGAAGATAGATGCTTGGAATTTGAGTTATGGTGTACGAATGTACGACCCTACCAAGCCATACGACAATGATAACGGTTCTAGTCCAGGAAGTTGGAACCGAAGTATAACGAAAGTAACATTACTTTCAAATACCGTGCCCAAGAAAAAGGGACAAAAGTCGGAAATAACTGAAGAAACTATGAGCTATACAATTATAAGATAGCCCCGACATGATATAAGCTCAGAGACATATGACTAGATAATTTCCCTTGAAAAAAGTTAAAGCAAGGATATATGAGAAATATATTCCTAAGATCGATGGAGTAAAAAGGGAATTAAGTCATTCATATTGGAATAGGAATGAATAATAGTGATAGAGACACGACGATCTCTACGATAAGACTTAATTATCGAAATATCAATACCAACGTACAGGTTGATGTAGACCTAACCACAAATGCTATTGGTAAAAGCATAACTATACAGATACCCGAGAAGTATGAGGTGAATGAGGCACCAGAAGGCCATAGCAAGGGAGCATAATGTCCCAATGGAAAGGACAGTGACATATGAAATAGGTATTCACTTGAATAAACGGGAACACCGTAGACCAAAGCCTATACTGCGACTGGAAGAAATGAACAAACAAAACCTAAAAGACAAGGTAGGTATGAGGAAAATTTCCTCGGAATACCTATAAGATTTTGTTCAATTTAGGTGTTTCGCTTTTTGACATCATAAGTCACGTGAAAGCGATAGAACCCAATTTAGGGTAAGCGCATCAAGATGTAGACCTCCTTACCTATACGAAAATCATGGCCATCGCAAGAGTTGCTCAAGCGTAGATTCGAGCCTAGAATCGCCTAAAGTTCTACTCAATGATTTGGATCACTATATCTGTGAGGAACGTAGATATAATTTTAGAGTCAAGAAGCTTCGAAAATGGTTGTCATTCACGTGATCAGCGACCTGGACCTAATCTTTTCGATAAAAGGTTTTACGCGATAGGATATTGGTACCCACTATCCGCATATGCGAATGGATTTAGAGCGATATACGACTGAAGGAGTAGACGTAAAATGAGTATTAACATGAGTGTCATGAGTTGTGTCATAAGTAGTCTACAGGTTATATACGTCTTAAAGTGTATACTTCCTTAAGAGATCCTTCTTGTTTAAAAATTCCCTCCATTGCTTAAATTAAGTCGAACTTATCTAGATATATCCGTTTACAAATGGCAGAAAACGGAAGTTTAACGGGTAAGAGATTAACCACAGGGCCAACAAGCATGGAACTCACACGAGCGCATCGGCTCTTTTATTATGAACTAGGCATGGATTTAGAACAGATTTGGAGAAAATTTTACACCTCTAGATGGACGCTCGAAATTTTTAGAGTGACAAATGAGGATGGTATCCAACGACTTATCGATCGTTTGCCAACAGATTGGCAGGGTTTTGCAAAAGGATGTGTCAAAAGAATATTTTCTCCATGATACAAATTCCAAAGTCTGGGCAGACTTACCAGGATTTGTCAACAGGCTCAAGTATACTCATGATGCGTATGGGGCGGCACCTATAAGCACTCGTCCTAGTCCCCGCAATTTACACGCACGACGTGATAGAATGTTGTACCTAATGTTCCAAATGCCACCCCACGTCCTGTGCCGTCAATGGTACCAATAAGAGGCGAGAAGGGCAAAAAGGACAGGATCTTATCGCCCTCAAGGATTAGGAGTATTACCACTACCAACTCGACCTTACTTTACGATAAAAGTAACACCAACTTCGGTATTGAAGAAGAAGCAGAGGCAAGCATGTGACCCCGACTCTTTGAAAGAGAAAGATCATCGGATATATGAAAAAAGCGTGTCGAGAAATAGACAAGTTTCTAAACGAAAGGTGCGACTCGTGAAGGTCACTCGAGACACAGAACCCTATGATAATATGAGACTCATATGTGGATAATATGGTTAGAATGAGTAAAATAAGCGTAGTTGGAATATTTCGTGAATATGTTAAATGTGGTGTCGAAATTTTGGGTGTAAAAAGAACTAGGCGCTTGTAATCGATCGACTCGATAAACCGACCCTCGTAGATAATGAATAAAAGTCCTCATTTAGGCATTTTGGTATAATATTATATGGTCCTAGTAGAATGGTATCCGAAATACGGCGAATAGTTCCGAGTAAGATATGGCGCTATGAGATAATAGTTAGGCCATTCGGACTGACAAATGCACCAGCCCTGATCATGAACCTCAAAACTCGAGTGTTCCACACGTACTTAGAAAATTTTATCTTAACTTTCAATTCGACTCTCTCAGCTAGTCAGAAACCGAAGGCTAGAGAGCTATGAATTCGAGCTTTTGGTCCCTTTCCTTTGACAAAGCTAAGGAAATAAAGCTACCCAGCTCTGGTAGCTATGAGTTAGATTCCCTTGTCGGGCAGGTAGGGACTAGATTTCAGTTTCGCCTTCGGAGCTTGAAGCTCAGTGTAATTTCTTACCTATTCAAAGGACGAAGAAGAACATAAAGAACATTGAAGGACTGTCTTACGACTTTTAAGAGCCGGGCAGATTTTGCCAAATACAGTATTGTGTATTTCGGCGTAAAGAAGAAATATTCCTCAGGCATATAGTATCCTTAGAAGAAATCAATGTGGACCTGACAAAGGGCAAAGCAATTAAGAATGAAAGTCGCCAGTGACCTAAGATAAGATGAGCAATTTCATAGATTAATTGACTGCTATCAAAGAGCCCTTGAGAACTCTCTAAAGTAGCAAGACCAATAACATAGCTACCCCAAAAAGGAATGAAATTACGTGGAGTAATAAAAGAGAGGCTATGTATTAATATGAGAAAGATAATAGCTTATGATCACAATGACTTGGCCACATGAATAGAATTTCCCAACTCACGACTTGAAATAGTGACAGTAGTATAAATACCAAAGTCTTGAAGACATCACTCCTATGACAATAAGTTAAGAACCCTTCTCAACTTGCGAAAGTTTGAATTTATTCTTGAGCAAAGAAATGTGGATCTGAGAATGAGAAAGATGGCTCGAATTAGTAAAGATTATAAGTGTGATAAATGATCACCTGAGGATGGTAAATGTAGAATCTAATACCTGAGTTATAAAATTCAACCTAAATCATAGTATGTCCCAACAGAAAAGGAAAACTCATTGGAAAGTTTAAGAAAATGAGAACAGAAATAGTCGGGCATTCGGTGTGAGCGTAAGTTGTACTCTCACACCCAGGTGACATATGACTAAAAAGAGAATGGAGATGGGAGTAGAATACAAATTAAGATAAGGAATGAAAGGTTGAAGAATTTTAAGGAATACTGGACAATGTTATATCGTCTAAAGAAGGATATATATATATAAATATCTCCAAGCAATAATAAGTGAGAGATGAAACCAAGAATGAAGTCATGACCCTTCTCTTACCGCTTGACTAGACAACTTTAAGATATGTTACGATTTACGAGAAAAGTTAGATAGTAAGGAATGAAGCGAGATGTAACCATGATTGTCGAGCAATGTCTCGGTTACCAACAAGTGAAGGCATTATATCAAAGGCCTTATAAGAGGTTATAATCTCAGAGCTACTACGAATGAAAATGGAATGATGTAGCAATGAATCTTATGATGAGTTACGCAAAGTCATAAAAAGTCGCACTACTATATGGGTAGTAGTGGATTGACTCACCAATTATGTTTTGTCTCTACCTACTCGGATGACTCGTGGACCGATAAGTTAGCTCGGGCGTACAAAAAGGGAATTGTATATTTATGGGAGTACCAAAACCTATCGTTTCAGATAGAGACTCCAAGAGTACCCCTAGATTTTGAACTAACTCCCAAAGGAGTTTGACACGAGATTGAGCCTTAACATAGATGTCCACTCACAGACAGATAGACGGAGCAAGTCGATTCCGTTAGTCAAAGTGTTGTGGAGACACCACGGACAAGAAGAAGCCACGTGGGAGCTTGAAGAAGCGATGAGAGAAAAATACCCCGATTTATTTTTCTAGAGGTATACAAATTTCGGGACGAAATTTTTCTTAAGGGGGGTGGAATGTAATATTCCAAAGAAACGAACGTATGATTACGGTAATTTAAACCCGTGAATTAGGGTTTTGCCGTATATTATTTTTACGACATCGAATAGTGTGATTTCGATTCAGTATTATTATAACGAATTCCTTTTTATATTCACTAAGGATTGTGAATTAAGGAATTGAATTATTACGAAATGATTCGTCAATATATTTTAACGTCGAACGCGTATCGAACGTCAGTATTTTATGGAATTTCCTGAGCAGTAAAGCTTGGAATTAATTTCCATCTTAATTCCTATATTAAATGGAATATATTTATAAAGTAAGTTCAAACTTACTGCGACCATTTTGAGATGAGTCGATTATGATCATTTGAGGCGTTTTGAGCGTTAACGTCTAGAGATGTTTTGAGAGATGAGTTCAATGATCCGGAAATTATCCCAATTAATTTCCTATCATTAATTTATATAATTACAGTAATATTAAATATTAAAATCATTTTTGAGTTATTAAAACTCGATATTTATGAAATGGGTTTGTCAAAACCCTAATTATACAAATTAGGTTTTCCTTGCACGATAAAATATTTGCTATAATTTTATCCTATGCTATTAATTATTATCTAAATCATATATTATGATATATATGATCGAAAATTACATGAGTATCAATAATAGGTGTAATTGATATTTTTAATCCTATTTTTCCAATTTAGCTTGATAATTTGAATTATTGGCTAAGGTATGATTTAATTATTTTATGGCTTGTATTATATATCTATGATCATGTGTGATATATATTATGTATTAATGTACAAAAGAAAATAAATCCTACCTATTTGGACCCCTAAACCTTAGGCCATCATGAATGGACAAGGCATGCTTGTCACCTCCTTTAACACCCAATGCATGGAAAGCCTTTCTAGCTTACACTAATCATCATCACACTCTACACACTCAACCATGATTCCTATTGTGTGTGTGTGTGTGCCTAAGAGAGAGAGAGAGATATACATGGGAGAAACTCTTCCCATACACTTCATTTCACTCATAATACATTTCTCCTCTCTCCCCAAAATTTTCAGACCTCTCCTCTCCTTTCCTCTCTTCTTCTTCCCTACACCATTTCCACCATGGAAGAGAGCTCAAGCTCCATCTCTCTCTCATTCATCTTCAAATTCGTGACTAAGGTATAACTATCTCCTATGACTCTTAGACATGATTAAATCATACTTGCATGGTTAGATTGATGATCTTGGTGGTGATTTGGGGTGATAGATTCACCATTTTCGTGGTTATATGAAATGCATACAAGAAGAATAAGCTTAAAACTGAAAACTGGAAGTATGTTACGAAAACAGTAACTTCATAAAATTATTTGACTAAGTTACAGTGGTCCGATGAATGTGAAATTTTACTATGTTGAAATTAAACATGTCTATTACGTCTCTGTAAAATTTCAAGTCAATCCAACTTGATTTTCTATTTTAATTATATTTTTCAAAAACACTGCACAAATCTGTAAAATTTCGGTGTTCATCACCCACGGTCCATGGCTTTCGTTTCACGATTGGCTAATGTTAAAACTCTAAAAATTGGCATACACATAACTTAGCATGTCTAGAAGATCTATGTAAATTTTCAGAATTTTCTAAAAATGTTTACTATTTATTCCAGATTTTTCAAACGAACTGCACAAAACTGTCACTGTAGTGATAGCTTGTAGTAAAATATTTTTATATCCCAATCTATTTTGAATCATTGAGTAAGGCTTTTTCTGGATTAAACTAGACTTAAGTGGATTTTCAATCTGATAGGTCTCATTATTAGATTCGTTTTAATAAGCCCTCAGTGAATTTTTAAAGTTAACGCATTACAGTAGGTGTTTTTGTCAAAACTGCCTTAGTCTAATTCCTTTGTTAATGAACCCTACGAGTCCGACTTTTGCGTGAGATGTTCAAGCCATTTGTAGTCCGAATTTGACTTGGGTTTCTTCATAAGAAATGTTCCTTACCATGTCTAGTTTTGATCTGGAAAGTTTTATCCCAAACCAAGCCTTATAAGTATACTGTTCACTGACCCAAAGTCACCTACTTGAATGTTGTCCTTTCCAACTAGTCAGCTTTGAACCTACGTATTTCTCGATGCATCAAGTATCTTCCAGTATGGTCTTCATGAAACATGTAGTTCTTATTACAAGGTTTCTAAAATGGTATCTTTCAGTCATTTTGGTATTGTGAGTCAAAGTTACGAGCCTCATAAAATCCTCGTCGTTAAGCTAAATCTGGAAATCCTGAAAATTTTTCTAAGTATAGAAGTCAGTTTGAGTTGCCCACTTTGAGACCCTATATCTCCAGAACCACAACTCTTTTGGATCGACTTCCTTCTTAGAACTTACAGTACATGTTTAGAGGTTTCCAGAATGTGTCTTTGTGCGGTCATACGTATTTTTAATCGAGAGTTATAGATCGTCAAAGTATGACACTTGAGTTGTTTTAAGCTATTTTGCTGAAAATTAAATACTTGAAATTTGACTAAGTGTTGGAACTCCCCTAGGTGAAATATGCCTTATGTGAATATGGTGATGATCGATTGATACATGGATGATATTAATATATATTAAAGACCATAAGTGTATAATAATACACTATATGAATTTACAAAAATTCTTGGAAATCATTTGGTAATTTTAAGAATTTCCGAGAGCATTAAAAGAACTATAAGGATTTTAAATCCTTTTTAATTAGGAGTGATAATATATTATATGTCTAAATATTATTTTAGACATATTGGGAATTTATAAAATTTTATAAACATGGATCCCTATGTTATAACGAAACGTTTTATTTAATAAACGTTATAATTGAACAATAAGGATTATGGATAAGTGGATTAATGTTTAAGAAAATATTAATAAAGTTCATCGATTTACGTGACAAATCGAGAAATATGACTTTCTGAAAAGGAATCGATTGGAAATCGATTTATAACATGAATTAGTAAGAAATTACTATTAAAAATTCCGTATGTCGAAGCGTATAAATCGTTGAGCGTTTAAGCCGGAAGGTTAAAGCGATATAATTGAGCGTGTCTCGAAGAGCGAGCGGTTCAATTGAAATACGTAATTAAAAGCGTATTGAATTCGTTAAGGAATTCAGTTTATATCGATGTAGAATATCGAAGTTTATTCTAGACTTGAGAGTCTCGATGGCGAGCGATGTACTAAAACATCGCTTTTACGTAAAGGTGTGGACGCGGACGCGACGACCGGGCGTTGCCGAGAAATCAAACTTAAGAACTCAAGTTAGGACGAACCATAGTCCAGGTGGGCTCCTTTTCTTACCTCACTAATGTGGGCTTCTTATCTTCAAAATGTGGGCCTTTTCTTACCCCACTAAGAATTGCTTTACTGTTATTCCAAATGAGTTTATTTACAGCACTTATTCTACAACTGTTTAATAAATGTTTTCTTGCATTACACGCCAAAATATTTCGTTTTGTGTATGGATCCTATCTGTTTGCCGGGTAGAAATTGTGGAGATAGTTGGAACTTTATTATGACAAGTTATGTCATTTGGTCGCGTGACCTTTTAATGTCGGGTCTGTTTGGATGATAAATGCACAGCTAGGATTGGCGTGAAGGTTGGAACTATCTGTTGTGTTAACATATGCTTGCAGAGTATTTGTGTCTTTGTGCGGGATTACGATCGGTCACGGCGTCGTAGATGGGAGGCTCTCTCTCGGCGTTCATTATTTATTATTATTATGTATTGTGACTATGAGATACGGACCATACACACCAAGAAAATGCTTGGCAAGCTACTTTCTGACGAAAATGATTTGGTAAGCACAGGCATTTTAACTAAAACCATGTGACTTACTCGATATTGGCGGCGTAATTCAAATATTATCAAATGTTTTGGCATGAGTCCACCGAGTGCATTCTTGTACTCGACCACGCATGTTGTTTTAAATGTGCGGGTTGAGCGAGATGATGGATGGGCGGTGTTGAGCAATAAGAATATTGTCATTGAAAGATTTATACCTTGATAGTACATCGTCATATGTACATATCACATGTTTTCATTGCAAGAACTTAAGTTATGTACTAAAGTCCAGGACATGCTTGTCATATGAATTACGGCTTTTGTTAAGGAGAATTCCTTGTTTAATTATACTGTTTAGAGTTACAATCCTTCTAAATCCTACTTAGGATTGAGGGATGTGTGATGGTATCAGGCGGTTCGCTCTTGAACCCAAAATCTCCCTTAAGGTTAAGTCTAGATTGAGTCACTAGACTTCTAAAGGTCAGCTGACAATGCTCAACACTCCATCACATCAAGCTCAACCGAAAGGAGGTAAATGATTCTTTTTCCAATGTTTTCAAAATTACCTGGCGGATGAATGTTTATGAAATGATTTTGAAAAGATTGAAAGTGAAAAGGATGGAAATGATTTTTTTCAAAAGAGATTCCCACAATATGCGGTATGGGGCGCATATTTAAGGAAAGCTCAAAGATTCCCACAATATGCAGTGTATGGGATTGCATATTTAAGGAAACAAATGATTTGATTTATGAAAGATAAATGATTTTCTCGGTTTGAAATCGAAAAGTTTGAAGTGAAGGATGATTGAAATGATCTTTCAAAGGAAATGGGAGCTATGAGAAAGGTTGAGAATGAATGTTATGACAAATGATTTGTCGAGAAAGTTATGAAAAGAAGGAAGATATAAGGGAGATGATCACAATGATGTGAGAAAGTTTCGGCATGATATGCCAAAGATGAAATATTTGAAATCCTGAAATTCAATAAGGGTTCATTATTATGAACAAAGTTATGCTATTCATGCTTTAAAGTGATTGAGATTGGACACTGATTTGTCAAAAATGATATGTTGAATTCGTAAAATTCGACGAAGTACTTGCGTACAAATAAGCTACGTATGAATATTTGAAGTTTTACTTCAAACTTCAAAGTTGTTTATGATGATGAGCATGCTAGCTCAACAGAACATAGACTTTTTAAGAAGCATGATCCCTTTTACGAAAGAACATAGAAGTAAGAACTTCCTCCCATTACAAGAACAAAAGTAGCGATGGATTTGAGAACTTCATTCCATCTTGAGTATCGAAAAGCAAAGATTTATCTGAAATTGTGCGACCTCGACTTGACCTCGGCATGTCCGACTATCGACTTTGATTTGAGAATTTATAACGTCGACTTTGACATATCGACTTGGGTAGCTTATGCGACCTCGGCGTCGGCATTTCTCTTTACTATCGCGGCATCGGTAGCGGCATGCACGACCTTGGTGTCGGCATCGCTTATGACCTCGGCGGCGCGCGTAAATTATCTGCATTGCGCGGTGATTTTGTTTTGATTAGTTCTCGATCGTGTGAACTCCGATGTACGTCACGGTTTTCGCCTACGTGCCCGCTGCGTCTTGTACTTCATTTCTTATGAAGAACCAAATTCTGATTCCTACTCCGAGATTCACGAGGATCAGTTGAAGCTAGCTCATGATTTATAGAAAGTAAGAAGCGTTATGGTAGGATACAAATCTTAGAATGTTACTAAGAAAGTAAGATTTGCCGACAATACAAGTAGAGCCACGGCGTATATAAGAACCTTTGTTGATGACCTATTATGGGTATATTAGCTTTCAAAAATTATATTCATCACCCAATTTACGTCGTTGAGTTTAACTCTATGACCTAGTTCAATTGAGAATTCATTTGAGATTCTCACTTCTTCGAAGAAAATTTTCAACCCAAAATTCATAAAGTGTCCTTTTGAACCCAAATCCTAGCGTGGTGAGAAAATATTTGTGACGGTGCAGCAGCCCATATGACCAAAGAAATCTCGGTAGTCATCATTCGGTCTTCGGACCTAGAGCCCCATTTATTCGGTCTAAAAGCATATCGATTCAATCTTGAGAAGATGTTATTTCTATTTGTGAGACAACGCCTTTTGCAAGTAGTCGTGATAATTCTTTCTCGACTCTTGAAACCATCAAGTATGATGACGACGAGACTTACCTTGTCACCTAAGTGCAATTAGTGAAGCGATAAACATCGAGCATGAAATAGGTTGACTTATTTTAGTCACCCAAAGTTTCGAGACCGATGAAGTGATGACATCAAGAAATCGGGATGTAAGAAAAATCTCGATGAGGCGAGATATTTTCCTATAATACACATGGATGTGATGACCCTTGATGGGCTTTACAAAGATTGATATGGTGAAGTTATACCTTATCATTATTACGATAATCAAGTTATGAATAAGATACTCTTTAGCATTGAATGCAAGAGTAAAAGCAAGAAAAGTATATGATATCCGTGGGATATGAACTCCCTTTTTTTTTTAACAAGAGAGATTACAACTTATCTTTAAGATAGTTGGTTGTCCTTGAAACCTCGTTAGTAGGTTGGACATGTTTAAAAGAATAAAGATGCCTACAAGATATTCTTTTCAAGGAATATATATATATATATATAAGGAAATTATAGCGTCTCAAAAAAAATAGATCTCTCGCCTTATACCTCGATCGATGAGATTATGCTTGAGCATAATCGATTCAAGAAATGAAACTTGGTTAAACAAATGATAATGAGATTAAGGAATCATAATCTTTGAGATTGTGTGAGCAGCGAGGATAGCCCTAGTATGTAAATCAAGTGTGAAGAAAATATCTTCAAAAACAAGGCATGGAAGATAGATGCTTGGAATTTGAGTTATGGTGTGCGAATATGCGACCTACCAAGCCATACGACAATGATAACGGTTCTAGTCCGGGAAGTTGGAACGAAGTATAACGAAAGTAACATTACTTTCAAATACCGTGCCCGAAAAAGGGACAAAAGTCGGAAATAGCGAAGAAACTATGAGCTATACAATTATAAGATAGCCCAGGCATGATATAAGCTCGAGACATATGACTAGATAATTTCCTTGAAAAAGTTAAAGCAAGGATATATGAAATATATTCCTAAGATCGATGGAGTAAAAAGGAATTAAGTCATTCATATTGGAATAGGAATGAATAATAGTGATAGAACACGACGATCTCTGATAAGACTTAATTATCGAAATATCAATACCAACGTCTGAGGTTGATGTAGACCTAACCACAAATGCTATTGGTAAAAGCATAACTATCTGAGATACCAGAAGTATGAGGTGAATGAGGCACGAAGGCCATAGCAAGGAGCATAATGTCCCGATGGAAAGGACGGTGACATATGAAATAGGTATTCACTTGAATAAGCGGGAACACCGTAGACCAAAGCCTATACTTGCAGGAAGCAGAACAAACAAAACCCAAAAGACAAGGTAGGTATGAGGAAAATTTCCTCGAGAATACCTATAAGATTTTATTCAATTTAGGTGTTTAAGCTTTTGACATCGCAAAATGCATAAAGCGATAGAACCCAATTTAGGGTAAGCGCATCAAGATGTAGACCTCCTTACCTATACGAAAATCATGGCCATCGCAAGAGTTGCTCAAGCGTAGATTCGAGCCTAGAATCGCCTAAAGTTCTACTCAATGATTTGGATCACTATATACGTGAGGAGCATTATATATAATTTTAAGTCGAAGCTTGAAAATGGTTGTCATTCACGTGATCGTGACCTGGACCTAATCTTTTCGATAAAGGGTTTCTGCGATAGGATATTGGTACCCACTATCCGCATATGCGAATGGATTTAAGCGATATCTGTTGAAGGAGTAGGCGTAAAATGAGTATTAACATGAGTGTCATGAGTTGTGTCATAAGTAGTCTACTGGGTTATATCGTCTTAAAGTGTGTACTTCCTTAAGAGATCCTTCTTGTTTAAAAATTCCTCCATTGCTTAAATTAAGTCGAACTTATCTAGATATATCCGTTTACAAATGGCGAAACGGAAGTTTAACGGGTAAGAGATTAACCACAGGCCAACAAGCATGGAACTCACACGCAGGCGCATCGGCTCTTTTATTATGAACTAGGCATGGATTTACAACAGATTTGGAGAAAATTTTACACCTCTAGATGGACTTTCGAAATTTTAGAGTGACAAATGAGGATGGTATCCAACGACTTATCGGTCGTTTGCAGCAGATTAGCGGGGTTTTGCAAAGGATGTGTCGAAAGAATATTTTCTCCATGATACAAATTCAAAGTGCAGGCGGACTTACGAGATTTGTCAGCGAGCTCAAGTATACTCATGATGCGTATGGAGCGGCACCTATAAGCACTCGTCCTAGTCCCGGAAATTTACACGCACGACGTGACGGAAGGTTGTACCCTAATGTTCCAAATGCCACCCCACGTCATGCCGTCAATGGTACCAATAAAAGGCGAGAAGGGCAAAAGGGCGAGGATCTTATCGCCTCAAGGATTAGGAGTATTACCACTACCAACTCGACCTTACTTTCGATAAAAGTAACACCAACACGGTATTGAAGAAGAAGCAGGGAGGCGGTGTGACCCCGACTCTTTGAAGAAAGATCATCGGATATATGAGGTAAGCGTATCGAGAAATAGACAAGTTTCTAAACGAAAGGTGCGACTCGTGAAGGTCACTCGAGACACGAGAACCTATGATAATATGAGACTCATATGTGGATAATATGGTTAGAATGAGTAAAATAAGCGTAGTTGGAATATTTCGTGAATATGTTAAATGTGGTGTCGAAATTTTGGGTGTAAAAGAACTAGGCGCTTATAATCGGTCGGCTCGATAAACCGACCCTCGTAGATAATGAATAAAAGTCCTCATTTAGGCATTTTGGTATAATATTATATGGTCCTAGTAGAATGGTATCCGAAACGAAAGCGAATAGTTCGAGTAAGATATGGCTGCTATGAGATAATAGTTAGGCCATTCGGATGACAAATGCACCAGCCACGATCACGAACCTCAAAACTCGAGTGTTCACACGTACTCGAAAATTTTATCTTAACTTTCAATTCGACTCTCTCGGCTAGTCGAAACCGAAGGCTAGAGAGCTATGAGTTCGAGCTTTTGGTCCCTTTCCTTTGACAAAGCTAAGGAAATAAAGCTACCCACTCTGGTAGCTATGAGTTAGATTCCTTGTCGGGCGGTGGGACTAGATTTCAGTTCGCCAGACTTGAAGCTCGGTGTAATTTCTTACCTATTCAAAGGACGAAGAAGAACATAAAGAACATTGAAGGACTGTCTTACGACTTTTAAGAGCGGGCAGATTTTGCCAATGCTGTATTGTGAATTTGGTAAAGAAGAAATATTCCTCGGGCATATAGTAGCCTTAGAAGAAATCGATGTGGACGACAAAGGGCAAAGCAATTAAGAATGAAAGTCGCCGGTGACCTAAGATAAGATGAGCAATTTCATAGATTAATTGATCGCTATCAAAGAGCCCTGAGAACTCTCTAAAGTAGCAAGACCAATAACATAGCTACCCAAAGGAATGAAATTACGTGGAGTAATAAAAGAGGCTATGTATTAATATGAGAAAGATAATAGCTTATGATCACAATGACTTGGCCACATGAATAGAATTTCCCAACTCACGACTTGAAATAGTGATGATGGTATAAATACCAAAGTCTTGAAGACATCACTCCTATGATGATAAGTTGAGAACCCCTTCTCAACTTGCGAAAGTTAATTTATTCTTGAGCAAAGAAATGTGGATACGAGAATGAGAAAGATGACTCGAATTAGTAAAGATTATAAGTGTGATAAATGATCACTTGAGGATGGTAAATGTAGAATCTAATACACGAGTTATAAAATTCAACCTAAATCATAGTATGTCCCAGCGAAAAGGAAAACTCATTGGAAAGTTTAAGAAAATGAGAACGAAATAGTCGGGCATTCGGTGTGACGTAAGTTGTACTCTCACCCAAGGTGACATATGACTAAAAAGAGAATGGAGATGGGAGTAGAATACAAATTAAGATAAGGAATGAAAATTTGAAGAATTTTAAGAGCTACTGGACAATGTTATATCGTCTAAAGAAGGATTATATATATAAATATCTCCAAGCAATAATAAGTGAGAGATGAAACCAAGAATGAAGTCATGACCTTCTCTTACCTTGACTAGACAACTTTAAGATATGTTACGATTTACGAGAAAAGTTAGATAGTAAGGAATGAGCGAGATGTAACCATGATTGTCGAGCAATGTCTCGGTTACCAACAAGTGAAGGCATTATATCAAAGGCCTTATAAGAGGTTATAATCTCTAGAGCTACGAATGAAAATGGAATGATGTAGCAATGAATCTTATGACGAGTTACGCCAAAGTCGTAAAAAGTCGCACTACTATATGGGTAGTAGTGGATTGACTCACCAATTATGTTTTGTCTCTACCTACTCAGATGACTCGTAGACCCGATAAGTTAAGCTCAGACGTACAAAAAGGGAATTGTATATTTATGGGAGTACCAAAACCTATCGTTTCAGATAGAGACTCCAAGAGTACCCCTAGATTTTGAACTAACTCCCAAAGGGAGTTTGACACGAGATTGAGCCTTAACATAGATGTCCACTCACAGACAGATAGACGGAGCAAGTCGATTCCGTTAGTCAAAGTGTTGTGGAGACACCACGGACAAGAAGAAGCCACGTGGGAGCTTGAAGAAGCGATGAGAGAAAAATACCCCGATTTATTTTTCTAGAGGTATACAAATTTCGGGACGAAATTTTTCTTAAGGGGGGTGGAATGTAATATTCGAAAAGCGAGCGATATGATTACGGTAATTTAAACCCGTGAATTAGGGTTTTGCCGTATATTATTTTTACGACATCGAATAGTGTGATTTCGATTCAGTATTATTATAACGAATTCCTTTTTATATTCACTAAGGATTGTGAATTAAGGAATTGAATTATTACGAAATGATTCGTCGATATATTTTAACGTAGAGCAGCGTATCGAGCGTCGGTATTTTATGGAATTTCCTGAGCAGTAAAGCTTGGAATTAATTTCCATCTTAATTCCTATATTAAATGGAATATACTTATAAAGTAAGTTCAAACTTACTGCGACCATTTTGAGATGAGTCGATTATGATCATTTGAGGCGTTTTGAGCGTTAACGTCTAGAGATGTTTTGAGAGATGAGTTCAATGATCCGGAAATTATCCCAATTAATTTCCTATCATTAATTTATATAATTACAGTAATATTAAATATTAAAATCAATTTTGAGTTATTAAAACTCGATATTTATGAAATGGGTTTGAAAACCCTAATTATACAAATTAGGGTTTCCTTGCACAAAATATGCTATAATTTTATCCTATGCTATTAATTATTATCTAAATCATATATTATGATATATATGATCAAAAATTACATGAGTATCAATAATAGGTGTAATTGATATTTTTAATCCTATTTTCCAATTTAGCTCGATAATTTGAATTATTGGCTAAGGTATGATTTAATTATTTTATGGCTTGTATTATATATCTATGATCATGTGTGATATATATTATGTATTAATGTACAAAAGAAAATAAATCCTACCTATTTGGACCCCTAAACCTTAGGCCATCATGAATGGACAAGGCATGCTTATCCTCCTTTAACACCCAATGCATGGAAAGCCTTTCTAGCTACACTAATCATCACCACACTCTACACACTCAACCATGATTCCTATTGTGTGTGTGTGTGCCTAAGAGAGAGAGAGATATACATGGGAGAAACTCTTCCCATACACTTCATTTCACTCATAATACATTTTCTCCTCTCCCCAAAATTTTCAGACCTCTCTCTCCTTTCCTCTCTTCTTCCCTACACCATTTCCACCATGGAAGAGAGCTCAACCTCCATCTCTCTCTCATTCATCTTCAAATTCGTGACTAAGGTATAACTATCTCCTATGACTCTTAGACATGATTAAATCATACTTGCATGGTTAGATTGATGATCTTGGTGGTGATTTGGGGTGATAGATTCACCATTTTCGTGGTTATATGAAATGCATACAAGAAGAATAAGCTTAAAACTGAAAATTGGAAGTATGTTACGAAAACAGTAACTTCATAAAATTATTTGACTAAGTTACAGTGGTACGATGAATGTGAAATTTTACTATGTTGAAATTAAACATGTCTATTACGTCTCTGTAAAATTTCAAGTCAATCCAACTTGATTTTCTATTTTAATTATATTTTTCAAAAACACTGCACAAATCTGTAAAATTTCGGTGTTCATCACCCACGGTCCATGGCTTTCGTTTCACGATTGGCTAATGTTAAAACTCTAAAAATTGGCATACACATAACTTAGCATGTCTAGAAGATCTATGTAAATTTTCAGAATTTTCTAAAAAATTTTACTATTTATTCCAGATTTTTCAAACGAACTGCACAAAACTATCACTGTAGTGATAGCTTGTAGTAAAATATTTTTATATCCCAATCTATTTTGAATCATTGAGTAAGGCTTTTTCTGGATTAAACTAGACTTAAGTGGCTTTTCAATATGATAGGTCTCATTATTAGATTCATTTTAATAAGCCCTCAGTGAATTTTTAAAGTTAACGCATTACAGTAGGTGTTTTTGTCAAAACTGCCTTAGTCTAATTCCTTTGTTAAGGAGAATTCCCTTGTTTAATTATACCTGTTTAGAGTTACAATCCCTTCTAAATCCTACTTAGGATTGAGGGGATGTGACATATAATTTATCATCTAAGACATATATTATTATATATATCTATTAATAGCAAAGAAAATCAAATTTTGGCACTATTACTCAAAAGTGCCGTGAACAAACACCCAAATGTATTAACATGAACACAATTTGCTATCTTCCTACATGATGTGTAATGTTATGAATCAAGTAAGGATAATTACACACTTACCAAGAGAATCAATTAGAAATCAAGTGGGATGCTTTAACTTGTGAGATAGCCGTGTAGTTTGAATCAATTTGAGGAAAGAAGAAACTTTAGAACTCTTCCTTTGACTTTGCCTACACAAAGTTAATACTTGAGATGATTGTATTGGTAGAAGACAGAAGAAGAATAAAACTCATTCCTTATTACTTGTGATGACCGACGGCTTAGTGATCAAAAGTGGGATTCACTTTTGTTTTGTTCAAAATGGTGTAAGTGTAATAAATATATGTGTAAGTAGTGATGACATAAAGTGTGATGAGTCATAAATATTTTGTATTGCTTTGTTGTGGTGTGTGTGACCGTGAACATGTGTGGGGGAATTAAGTGTTTTAATTAAATTTTTTACTTCTTTAGTTTGTGTGCAAAGTGAAAGATAAAATTTGAACATAACATCACTTCTTCCATTCATTGCCGTGAGCTTGAGAGAGTGAGGAAGAAGATTATTCTTCATTTTCCTATCCCAAAATCCTTGATACAAAAATCTTTTGCACTTAATCGACACCGTTAAAAAGGTTATGAATCGAACAAGCTTCGATTATACACTAGAATTTTAATTATCCAATGGTTCGATTTTTATTTTACAAGCATGTGTTTCGAGGAGAAAAATAGAATAAATTATGTTAACATGTTTGTTGTTCTTCAAATATGCTTAGTATGAAATTATAAGCATATGTATTGTATTAAATCAAAGGCCTAAGCATGTTATGATTTTTCTATGATGATCGAATATTCTAAGGCTTGTTTTGATGATAGATTTATGTTATGTATTAGCTAAGGAGTTCATAGTAAATATTTGAGAATTTTTAAACATCATATGCTATTAAATTGTAATACCCCGAATTTCTGGGCTTAAAAATTTCGAAAATAAAGAAAGAACAGTACGATAGAAACGAGTATGAAAGTGAACGTCGGTAATTGTCGATTTAGAATAAATCGAAATTTCTCTTGAAAATTTGAACGAAATAATTTTTAAATATGTTTTTAAGCATATTTAGGATATTATTTACACTAAGGAAGAAAAAGAAATATTTTTCCTTATTTATTTGATTATTTTCGAAAATCATGAGAATGAGTAATTAATTTGTGAATTATTATATGATCACTTGATTTTATGTGATGAGTTGTCATGTTTATCTTATAGTATATGATAAGATAATTATCTTGAACACCTAAGCATGAGGTGGATGTGATAAGGTTGGAAAATGACATTTTTAAGATAAGATTTGCTATGATATTTTCATAAAAGATAAGATAAGATATGATAAGATTTGATAAGATAAAATAAGATATGATAAGATTTGATAAGATAAGATATTTTATGAAATAATGATTAAACCCACTTTATAAATCCTATAAATAGGAGGTTACCCCTCCCATAACCTCATAACTAAAAATAAGTGGGAAATAAGAGAGAAAAATAGAGAGGAAGGATAAATAGTGTTCCTCGAAGTACTCTTCGATCATAGAGAGAAATACGCCGCCAACGTCGAGCGAATCCGATCAAAAGGTTAGAAATTCATATGTGATATGTTATGCTTGATTATTTTCGAAAATTATGTGACTCAGGCTAATATGTTTAGATATTGTATTTATATAATGTTATTAAGCATGTAGCATAATTATATCACAAAATCAAGCATGATATCAAATTCTATATATGGACCGAAAACTTGAAGGTATGATATGTTGATTATTATGATTTTTAATTGGTGATTTAAGCATGGAATCATGATCTAGGGTATTAATTATGCTTATATGATTTTATGTAGAATTTTTGGAAAACTTTAGTACATGATATTATGAGGTTATGGGAGGGGTAACCTCCTAAGTCTATGAATTTCGAAAATTATAGAACATGATATTATGATGAGATATAATCCATGTTTGAGTGTTATCATAACATATTGAAAGTGTAGAATCATAATATTGTGTTGTATGAATTTATTGGAATTGTTAAAAATTTATTGGACCTAAGTCCAAATTTTCAAAAGTGACTTAGGAAGGATTAATTCAATAGTTTGTGTAATACCCCGTCTTTTTAAGCTTCTGTTTTGCATGGCACGTTTTTCGAGAAAAGGTCAAAAGGTTGACTTTTTGTTTGGTGATCGACCGTCACGAAACCTCGAGGCGTTATGAAGAGTGTCTTATGGCGAATTCATAGACACTAAGTATCTGAGTTTTCGACCACCCATGAAGGTTTGGCACTCAGGGAAGTTATCGAAAACCGGACTTTTCATTGGTCTTTTAAAGCATATCTTGTTTATAGTCATTGTGTCCGATATTTTATTTCGTGTCCATGGGTACCAAGTTTGCTAAATTTGGAGTCCGTTTGCAAAAGTTGCGTCGCTTTTTGCGTTTTCGAAAAAGGCCGCTTATGCAGCATTCTGTGACCCTGTTTTCCTATAAATAGGAGGCTAGGGCCTTCATTTTCAACGTTCATTTCCTTCGTCTCTCTGTGTTTACGGAAGAGGCGAGCAGCTCAGTGCTGACTGCGGAGCTGGAGGAGTGGGGATCGGCGGGAGGCTCAGCGGCGCCATTCATGCTGCTTGCCGAGCCACCACCGCCGATCAACCACCCCAGGCAGCCCATTTTCTATTTTGTCCTTTTCTTGTTTTGATTCCACCTTTTAGTAGATCGTATAGCATAGAACTCGGGATTCTAAAGGGACGAGGGAAAGCGGTAGGAGGCCGGCGATTTAGCCATTACGCCGCCGCCAAGGCCGCCACCACCGTGGCTGTTGGCGCCGATTTGGTGGCCGACAGCCACCTTTGCCTCTGGTCCTTTAGGTTTTGAGTTCAGGCTATGCATTCTACTAAAGTACCGATTCGTTTTACATTTTCGGCGTTTACGCATGTCGGGATGTTTTCCGTTGCTTGAGTTTTCTAAAGGAAGTACATGCCGGGTTATCCATTTTCAACGTCGTTTGTCATTCCATGTTAGATCGTTATGCATATTGCTTATGTTTCCATTTTCATGCATCGATTTTGGATGGTTTATCTAGATCGAGGATAGGCATTGATTTTGAAGCTTCTTGCTTGCTAAGATTTGAGTCAACTTGCATGCATGCATATTTTGAAAGTACCTATTATTGGTCTTGATGCCACGAATATATTTCCTTACGCATCGAGTTGATTTGAAAACCGGAGAGTGCGAATGTGGGTTCGAAAGTCGAAAACCCTAATTTTGCTACGATCGTCGTTTGGATCACGATGTTGCTTTGCTTTGTGGAAGTGACCCCAAAAGTTGTTTCGTCTTGTTACCGGTACCTACCGGTCGATCGGTGAAGTCATCGGATCCGTAGATATCTCCGGTTGGCGTTTTAAATACATTCGGGTTGGGTTATATATGCTTATTTTGAGTTATTTACTCGATATTTCAAAATAAAACATGTCGCCGTAAAATGTTTTGTGAAATTATTCTTGTTCTCGATCCAAGATATGGTTCTATCATAGTTGTGCACGGATCTCTATTAGGTGGGTTGATCACCATCTTGGTATTGATCATAAGGGATAGACCCGAACACGTGGTTATGGTTACGAAGGATAGACCCGAAGTCCACACGAAATGGTAATGAGGTGGTTATGGTTACGATGAGGATTTGACCAAGTCCACACCGAGTTAGCCCGGTGGATACGTTCGGTGGGGCGATTGGATATGTTCGGGCGAATGAATGTCGTGTGATGGGTGGCGGGATACGTTAGAGCCGTGGTTCATGGTTCTATGATGGGAGTACTTGATAATAACGGATCGGTATCGAAAATGAAAAATCTATTTTGCTTACTTAGAAGTGGATTACGTTTAAAACCTTCTAAAGTAAGTGCTCTAAACTCTGCATCATGATTCTTTTGATTTATGATAAAACCCGGTGAGTGCGCTAGTACTCACCCCAAACTCTTTCAAATCTTTTCACAGATGGAGGAGGGTTGGACGGGCGGCGAGGGGTGGGCTGCGGGTTCTTCATGCTATGCTTCGCGATGTAGTGTTATATCACGGACTCGATATTGATGTATTCTTGTCCCTTATTTGCTTTACGATTGGGAACAAGATTTGTTATATTATTCTCACGTGAGTCTCGATATGAGCATGCTATGTGGTTGACGGTCTAGTTGACGAGGATGTAATGCTATTTTGCTTTCTTGCATTACTTATAATAAACCAAGATCATGTTTTACGAGGTTATGATATCGATATTATTACATTGGTGGATTGTTTGTGCACCCTCCTCTTGAGGATATGTCTAGTTATAGAGGAGATGCTACCCGATTTCATGGTCACATCTTCTTATCGTGTATGTTATATGTATCCTTCTTCCCCGACTTGCGCCCACCCCTAATCACACCCGGCATCCGTGCCTTCCCTCGGGAATTGGGGCGTGACAGTTTGCAACAAATAAAAATGATGTTATAGTAAGGATGTTTATAGATAAGTATGTGTTATGTGATTTTATTGGAATTTTTGGAAATTGTTTGCTTAGTTTAATTAGGGTTTTCAAAAACTATACGTTATATGTATTAATGTTATAAATTTATTTTATAAAGTATGAATGCATAATATGATCCAAAATGATGTTTTAGACATATAGTGATTTTATGGGAATTTTAGAACAAAATTACACATAAAATAATAGAATTACATAAAAGGAAGTAAAAGTCAAAATGTTGACTTTAGTCAAAATTGTTGACTAAATGTTGACCAAGTCAAAATTATTGACCAAAACGTTGACCAAGGTCAAAGCGCCGAAATTCGATAATTAAGTGATCTATGTGGCGTGAATGCGTTTGGTAACAATGTAACTACGTTACGTAAGTACATCAAAATGTACATCGTATACTAAAGAGATGGAATATCTCTTATATGATGGCGATGTCATAATCGACATCATTTTGATTAGGAAAGCGTCGATATAAGTCGACGTTAGCCTTATTTGATGCATAGGGCGTTATAGGCGATGTTCGTCTCTATCGAAAAGTATAGCGATGTACTAAACCTCGTTTCTCACATTGAAAAGGGTCACGCTTTCGGAGGAGAAAGAAGGCGATAATTAAGTACTAGTGACGCAGAACTTTAAGTTCCCGGTGGGCTTTCTTACCAAAACCTTTTATGAGCTTTCTTGGAAAATTATTTTTACAAAAGCTTCTTGTCTTTATTTTAGTGCAAAATTTTTGAGATACGATATTATGCGCGAGAAAATGTTTTATGTTTTGTATATGTCCATTCGGGTTGCACAGGCGACAGGAAAAATATGCAATTCGGATCCTAATTTGGAGGTAAAGGGAATCACGGCTTAGGGTTGTGTACACTTGACACGAACGAGTTACGGTCAATTGATTGACCCGAACCGTTCGCGGTTAGTCGATGCGTCCGGGTGAAGGAGGCCTCCTCGTGGGTTAATCCATATGCCGACTTGGAATATCGTTGTGATGTGAAAATGCTCGGCGGCGATGATTTTGTGAAAGTAAAGAAAATATATTTAGTAAGCACAAGGCCTTTTCAAACAAAACCGCTTGTGTCTACTGTGAAAAGTGATCTGATATTTTATAAAGTAAAATGTTTTCGCAATGTGTCCCTTGAGTGCATTATTTGTACTCGACCACGCATATTGTTTTAAATGTGCGGGTTGGCGAGTGATGGAACATAGCGGGAGTTGGCGGAGCGTTTTGTCGAGACATATGATGTATTTTGGTTCGCCGCGAGAATGCGTCTTCACATGCATGTCTCGCGTATTTCGGTGTCGACCTCTTGAGACTACATTATCTTTTGTTACTATGTAAAATTCTTGTTGGATGAACCTTTGAAACCTTCTATATATATATATATATTTGCTATTTTGCTCCATCGTGATTCTCGTTTACATTTGAAACATCTATATTGCTTCATAGATGAAATGAGTTGAAAACCTTATTCTGTTCATATTCACTTAACCCGAACCCAGTCATGATGCAGTAAGGTTAGCCAAACCGGGCTGTGACATAAATTGTAAATGGACGAAAATGAGTAGGAATTGTAAGTTGATGTACAATTTTATTTAAGTGATATTATAGCATAATGTTGATCTAGAGCATTGATTATGTACTACGTGAATTTATTAGAATTTTGGAAATTATATGTTCTTATATTCCAAAAATTTGAGACCATTAGAGTGGATACATGATATATGAGTTGAAATTGATGAATATTATGATGTATTAATGATATAGATTGATGTTCGGACTTGTGTAATTTAATTAGAATTTTAGAAAATATTTGGCTACATTTTGAAAAAAAACCGTGAGCCTTAAGTGTAAGGTAGGTGATGTCCAAATTTTCTATAGCTAATGTTAATACATATTAATGATCCCATGATAATATAGTGTACTATATTAATTTAGAAGAATTTTGGAAGAAGTTTGAAATTTGTAGCGAGAGGCCGAAAGCTATAGGTGATGAATTAAGAGTTTTAATCTCTTTTTATCAAGGAAAATAATACATATATGTCTAGAAATTATTTTAGACATATTAAGAATTTATGAAATTTTATAAACATAGAATACTATGTTTATGGCGAAACGTTATATTAAATAACGTTAGAAATGAAAAATAATTTTTAATGAATAAGTTGATTAATATTTAAGAAAAATATTAATAGAGTTTATCGATTTGCATGAAAAATCGAGAATTAGGGTTTTATGAAAAGAAATCGATTGAAAATCGATTTATATGGAAATTAGAAATTAAATATATGAATCATTAAAGAAATGAATAAGAAAAGTCAAAATTGTTGACTTTTGAAGTTAACGTATGAAATACGTTCGATAAATACGTTAATACATGTAAAACGTATTAATTATATAAGAAAATCTCGTTGGTGAGAAAAGATTTCATAATTGAAATCTTTGTATCGAAAAACGTGGGGATACGTTGCACGTTTAACCTAAAAGGTTAAAATGAAATAGTTGAACATATCTCGAAGTACGAGAAATGTTTAGTTAAGATACGCGATTGAACGGCGTATTGAATTCGTTAAGGAATTCAAATTATATTAGTATAAGTTATCAAAGTTTATTCTAAACTTTAAAAATCTCGAAAAACGTGACAAACATACTGAAATCGTTTTTACGTAAAGGTGAGACGCGGATGCGATCGTTGGCGTAAAAGGAAAACGAATTAAGAAAGCTTATGTACCAGGTGGACTTTACTATACTCTTAAATGATAAAATACTGAACAAATGATTTTATTTACGATGCTTATATCAAGAAATGATGATAAAATGTTTATGAAATTACCTGCCCAAAATGTGTATGTTTTATGTATGTATCCTATCCTTGAATGAAATGTTATGAATGTGTTGGGTAGCTCCCGACTTATGAATGAAATCGAATTCGGATCCTATGCGGAAGGCTTATACAGCTAGGATTAACGTACACACTAATGGTATTTGTGTCTTTGTAAGGACAATTCACGGCGGTCGCGTGATGTAGAGGGAGGCCTCCTTCTACGGCGTAAATGTTAATGTTATGATGAAATGAAAGGGATATGGATCATACATACAAGGAAAATGTCTGGCCAGACGAACGTTTATGAAAATGATGAAAATGTTTAGTAAGCACAAGGCCTTTCAGATAAAATCCTTGTGTCTTACCATAATGGGGCAGTGTAATTTAAAGAAGGTAAAATGTTTTTGGCATGAGTCCACTGAGTGCATTCTTGTACTCAGCCCTGCATATTTGTTTTAAAATGTGCAGATTGAGCGGGTGATGCGATGGAGCAGTGTTGAGCAATAGGAATGTTGTGTTGAAAGTTATACCTTGATAGTACATCGTCATATGTACATATCACATGTTTTCATTGCAAGAACATAAGTTATGTAGTAAAGTCCAAAACATACTTGATTTATGTATTACAGTTTAATGTTAAATGGTCTCATTGTTTATTCATCCCTGTTTAGAGTAATAATCCCTGCTAAATCGTACTTAGGATTTAGGGGCTGTTACAGGAGTAGTGTTGAGCAGTCGGATCATTTGTTGCTGATTGTAGAACCTTCAGTATACATCGTCACATGTGTACTTCACATGTTTTTCGCTGCTAGATTATGAAGTCATATGTATATTATGTTTTGTCAAACCTTAAACACTTGAAGTTCTAGAAATATTCCCGATATGTGTCTCACAATTCAGTGTTCTATGTTATTATTCTGTTTCCTAATTTCATTCCAAGTAACAGTCCCTGCTAATTCGTACTTTGGGTTGGCGGGCAGTTACAGGATGCCTCCCTCCCGGCGCGTTATCCATAGCAGACTTGGAATATACGTTATGAGAAAATGCTTGGCCAAGCGATGATTTTGAGAAATGATGGAAATGTTTTAGTAAGAACAAGGCCTTTTCAATAAAACCCTTGTGTCTTACTGTGATGAGGGCAGTACAATATTTCGTAAAATGAGAAAATGTCTTCGGCATGTGTCCATTGAGTACTTTGTACTCAGCCCTGCATGTTTGTTTTTAAATGTGCAAGTTGAGCTGGTGATGGAACAAAGTGGAGTTGAGCATAGTTCATTTGTCTACTTGAGTATAGAACATCTTTTGGTTCGCCTTGAGAATGCATCTTCATATGCATGTCTCACACGTTTATTCCGCTGCCAAACTCTTGAGACTCTTTTAAATTCCGTTACTATGTTAAGTTCTTGAATATCCTGTTGAAACTTTGTAAACGTTGCTATTTGTCCAAACCTTCGTATCAACTCTTTATATAAGTATTTTGCTCCATCCTTAATCTCGGTTATACTTGGAAACATCCATATTTCTTCGTAGATGAAATGAGTTGAAAACCTTATTCTTTTATATGTAGGGAAAACTAGGTTTCCCGAGGATCTATCTTGGATGTTTAATTCACCATACATTGATTATATTCCTGGCATGCACCTATATAATTAATTGCAACACGTAGGAGTTTTCTCGTGTTTACTGCGAATCATCGGGGATGAGCGGATCAAGACTGGTGCTTTGATCTTACGGGTGTATCCGGTTACCCAATCTCAATATCGGTGAGGATAATCTATGGAGAATGCTCTGAAAATCACCTATCTCTCTCTAATATTTTGAAAATTCTCTCCCAAGTACTCTATGGGATTCTCGAAAATTAGGATAGATTAATTGAGGATTAGCCTTGATTTGATCTCTTACCTTATATTTATAATGCACTACCATAATCCCATAAGGAAAAGATCTATGCATATCCCATAAATATAATAATATCCTTTTAGGATAACGAGAATCAAATCCTTATCCAGAGAGAGAGGGGGGCGCGAGTTTCACTAAGCTTCGAGCCTGGATGGGCCAGCCTAGGGATCATATGTAAGGAATAAAGATGGGCCTCAAATAAATTAATTATCTTATGTTCAGCCCAGAACATAAATTAATTTATAAACATTCATTCATGCCACTAGAGAATAAATCTTGACTTACCCTTTATTACCGAAGGTGAGTCGGACTTGCACTTAGACATTCTGAATCCCGTATTTAAGATATCGCGCGTCCATTAATTATTTAGAGCATTACATTGCTTAAAATAATTAATATCTTTAATTCATAAGTAGTACCACTCAACCTTATTATTGTACTTGAGCTAGCTCAACTGCGAGGTTTAGTACAATAAACCTTTGAGCTCCTTAAGGGGCGTCATCATCCTAGCGGATACGGTGACTCGACACGGTAACTAGCATGACATACAAGCACCGCCACCACCCAAGATGCGGAGAATATTGGGTTAGAACATATAACCTCACCTATAACAAGTCAAAGTGATGGGCAACAACTCATACTCACCTAATACCTTATCGAGGTTTAGATCATCGTAAGTCACCGAGATCTAGGTTCTTCACGACAGTCTGATAGAAGAATTCATCTCACTGTGATCCATCAATACGTCAGAGACGTACCAGCATAGACAAGCAACCAAGTCAAGTCACTTCTTATCTATACATGCCTATACCGACAACTCGTCCTCAAGTTGTCTCAGCCGTGATTCTTTTTATATCTCATTAAGCTTGACCAATCATACAGACTTCTGTGATCTTCTACACACTGTATGATCTAACTTATATATGAGATAAGGGGACACAGATATATGCAATCAAGTAATCAATTCTGATAGGAGATTGTAATAGTGGTAACAGGAAACATTGTATACAAGCTCAACTAAAACTGCTTTCAGTATACAAATCCAACAATCTCCCACTTATACTAAAGCAAAATTTTAGTATACAATGTGTCTCTCTACTAGCTATTACAAACAAAACCATCACTTTGCTTCTCCCACTTATAAAAAGTTTCATTTCTAAGTGGGTGCCATCAAGCGCAATCCAAGTCCTCGAACGTGCACTTCGTTGACTTTTTGCGGCAGGCTCTTTGTGAATGGATCCGCTAGGTTATCCGTCGTATCAATCTTTTCAATCAGCACATTCCCTCGTCTCACGATTTCTCGTATGACATGGTACTTTCTCTCTATGTGTTTGGTCGCCTTGTGGGTCCGTGGTTCCTTCGAGTTTGCCACTGCACCTGAGTTATCACGATAAACTATGATACTCTTGGGCAAACCGGTACCACACCTAGATCTATGAGGTGGTTCTTGAACCATCTGACCTCCTGCTTGACCTCAAGGCGGCTACGATTAAACTTCCATGGTAGAGTCCGCAATGCATCATTGCTTTGCACTCATGAGGATCGGCTCCACCTCCCAAGGTAAACACATAGCACGAGGTAGACTTTTTCTCATCACGGTCGGCTTGGAAATCCAGTGCAGATAACCCAAAGGCATTAGACTATACGCATGGTAAACTAGCCTATAATCTCGAGTCCTTTTCGGTGCTTGGTATATGCTTCTGCGATCCAATGAGCTTGTCGAGGTTAGGCGATATCTAGCTACTATGCTACCGCATAGCGAGATATCGGGCACGGTACATAGCATTACGTACATGAGACTTCCTACGAGACAGGCGTAAGGAACTTGTCTCATTTCCTCTATCTCCTTTGCGGTCATAGGTTCTCGCTCCTTAGATAAAGGAACACCATGTCCGAAGGTAGCAATCCTTTCTTGGTGTCGCATACTAAAGCGAGTAATCACAGTATCAATGTAAGACGCCCGAGATAAACTCGACATTTTCCTCTTGCGATCTCGGTAAACCTTGATCCCAAGAATGTCTATTGCATCTCCTAAGTCTTTCATTTGAAAGCGATCGGATAACCATGTAATATCCAATTTACGAGCTTAAAATTTGAAAATAAAGTAGTTTACAAAGAAAATAAGAATGAAAGTGAGCGTCGGTAATTGACAATTTGAAATAGATCGAAATTTTCTTTAAAATTTCGAATAAAATAATTTTTTAAACAATAAATAAATATGTTTCTAAGTGTATAGAAGATATTATTACACTTAGAAAATTAAGGAAATATTTTCTCCTAATTGTTTTCTTATTTTCGAAACATTTGTGCTTATATGATTATTTTATGAACTTGGCATGAGATCACTTTATATTATGTGAACAAATGCTATTTTATTTTACATATACAATATTATTTAGCCAAGTATTACACTAAAAAGGAAAAATAAATATTTTCCTTATTAAAAGGTGATTTTCGAAATTCTTTTAAGAACATAAGAATAATTTGTGAATTAATTTGTGATCACATGATTTTATGATATGAGTTGTAATGTTTATCTTGTATTACATGATAAGATAATTATCTTGGAACACCCTAGCATTTTCGAAAATGAGGAAGAGATGATAAGGTTTGATTAAGACATTTTTAAGATAAGATATGTTATGATATATTTATAAAATGATAAGATAAGGATATGACAAGATTATGACTAAGCTTAGGATAATGTTTATCTCATTAAAATGTGTAGCAAAATGATAAGTATCATAGAAGATAAAATTGGACTCTAGAATTGTGTAGATTTTCGAAAATCTATTATTTTATGTGATAATTATAGCAAATAATTTAATTAATTATTTAAGCTTTAGTATTGGATAAATATCATGAGATCTAGATCAATCTTATCTCCTAGAAACTATATGAATTTCGAAATTGATGATTATAGGGCAAGATAGGAATTTTGGAAAATTAGTTCCAAAGAAACCCTAATTTTCGAACAAATTGAGAAAATTGCTTATAATTGTTTCAAAAATTTATTTTATGATATAATATCATTATATTTATGAAATTCATCATGAAAATAATATTAGTTATGAAAAGAAAAATAGTTTGATAATTTATCCTTAATTTCTAATTATTTGCCGATAACTTTACTATAGTACATAGAAATGATCTTAATTAATTTTCCTATGATTTATTTTATCATCTAAGATTATTATTATGTCACATAGCTATTAATTGGAAGAAAATAAAATATTTAGCATAATAATATATATATGGCCGAAAATTTGGATATTTAAGATGAGAAATGGATTAAAATATCATGCTATAATTAATGTAGAGATAAGATTATGATCTTATCATGTTATTAGGTGTAAAGTAGAATTAGTATTCAAATTGAACAAGTAATCTTTTAATTTGTCTCTACATAGCGAAAATTTGGAAAATAAATGTGAACAAATGTGAAATCAATTAATAACCTATAGTTGAAAACTTTGACTTTTCTAATATGATATTATTATAAGATAATATTATAGTATAAGGTATAGAAAAAAATAAAAATTAAGCCTAAGATTGTGAAGTGTCGAAAATACTTATATATACTACATAAAGTATTAAATTCTTTATTCTTTGATAATTATAAGATACATTAATTAAATAATTAAATAACATAATAAACTATAGAATAAAACAAAATAATCATCCCATGAGCATAAGAGGTGGCCGAAAATTTTAATAGATAAGGTATGAGTTGTAAATTAATTTTTACACCTATACATGTTATAATTTCAAGAAGATAAAATCATTAATGTATAAGATAAGGTCAAATTTGTCTCTTATACAACTTGCTAGGTTCAAAAATTAAGAAGATAAAGGAGTTGCCATTTTTGACTTTAGAATAAGATATTTTATAAAGTAATGATTAAATATACTTTATAAACTCTATAAATAGGAGACCACCCCATTACACCATACCATGACCGAAAATAAGAAGAAATAGGAGAAAATAGAGAAAAAAATAGAGAGTGTTCTTCATAGTGTTCTTGATCGTAGAAGAAAAACATCGCCGACGTCGATCGAATTCGATCCAAGGTTAGAAATTATACCACTTCTTGTTATACATGTTAAATTGTTAGAAATTCATATATAATATGTTATGATACTTATTTTCGAAAATAATGATGAATATGTGCTATATGTTTCAAAGTATGTATTAAATTGTTTATATAATGTTTTAAGCATGAATTATCAATTTAATACAAAACAAAGCATGATATGAGATAATCGAAAATTTTTAGGGATCATATGTTGATATACATAAATTTTAATTGTTGTTTTAAACATGAAATAATGATAGATATTAATAAACAAGATTGTATGATTTTATGTGGAATTTTGGAAGAAAAAAACCTAAGTATATATCCTATTAATTTCTAAAATTATAGAGTAATTATATGATGAGATATAATTCATGTTTGAATGTTAGAATAACATGTTGATGATGTAGATTAATAATATAGTGTTATATGAATTTATTGGAATTTCTAAAAATTATTTGTACCTAAGTCTATTTTTGAAAAATATGTACTTAGGACATAGGGAGGAATAATTCATGATTTATGGAAATTTTGTCATATTATTGATTTATGATGATAATAATATGCTATGTGAATTAATTAGAATTTTTGGAAAAGTTTGGACAAATAAATGAAATTTTCGAAAATTATAACTAAGAAAAATCATGATGTTAAAATTTATGAGATACATGGGTTCTATGTTAAGTAATATGTAGAAATTTGGTCTATATATATGAATTAGTAAGCATGAATGGTTGCTTTGTGAAAAATCAAAAATTCAAGGGTATAGTTGGAAATTGATAGAAAAGGAGCATATCGTATAAGATAATAATTATATAAAAATACATGAAATGAAGATAAGAATAAGTTGAGAAAGTTATGAGCGTCTGAGCATATTGATACGATAGTACAATAACAACGTTGGTGATAGAGTTGATGTTAGAATGTTCGTTGGTTCGAATCGATGATTCTTACAAAGCATAACGATATGCTAAAATCTCGTTTCTCACGTTGATAAGGTTTGACTCGAAGGAAAGCGGAATCGAGAATAGACTCAGTGACTTAAGAACCTTAAGTCCTCGAGGTGAACACTCTTTTAAAAGATTTTACAAGCTTTCTCGAAAGTATTCTTCGTTATTGCTTTATCGCTTTCTTATGAAAATGTTGAGATACGATATTGTCTGCCGAAAATGTTTTGAGTTTTGTATATGTCCATTCGGGTTGCACAGGGCAGGAAGTTCTGGTCGGATCTTAAGTGGAGGTGTAGTAGAAATTCCAGCTAGGTTTGTGTACACGTGTTGGGCCTCGAACATTTGGGCGGTCATGCTCGAACGCTGGGCGGTTAGTTGCGTCCGATGTAAGAGGCCTCCTCCGGCGTTTATCCATAGCCGACTTAGAATATACGTTGTTGTTGTTGTGATGATAAAATGGTGGCGATCGACTTTGAGAAATGAGAAAATGTTTTAGTAAGAACAAGGCCATTTCACTAAAACCCGCATGTCTTCTTGTGGTGAGGCGATACAATATTTCGTAAAGTAAAATGTTTTCGGCATGTGTCCATTGGGTACACTTGTACTCGACCCGCATGTTTGTTTTAAATGTGCGAGTTGAGCGGGTGATAGAAGCGGCGAGGAGTTGAGCGGAATCCTTTTGATAAATAGTATGGAGCATTTTGTTTACCTTGAGAATGCATCTTCACATGCATGTCTCACACGTTATTCATTGCCAAACTCTTGAGTTCCCTTATATTTTGGATATTGTGTTAAGATCTTAATTGCTTTGATAAAAGCCTTGTAATAGTCAACTGTTTGCGGTGCTTTTGAGCAGATCCTTTTATATAAGTTGACTCATACGTCTTCGAGTTATTTCATTATGAGGATCTATTTCTTCTTTGGTAAAATAAATTGAAAACCTTATTCTTTTACGAAGATTTAACCTAAACCCCAAGTAGCGATCCGGTAAGGTGCTAGCGAAATGGGGTTTTCAGAGTGGTATCAGGCGGTTCTTTTGCTTTGAACCAAAAATGTTCTTTCTATCCAAAGTCAGCTTGAGTCACTAGACTTCTATGAGTTAGTCATCTCCGCTCAACGCTCAGGTTCATCACGCTCAACCGGAAAGAAAAGTGGTTTCAAATGTAAAGTACGTTTTTAAAAGTATTAAGAGTTATATGTATATGTTACTGGTTGAGAGAAATTTGAGTTATGGGAAGTTTTGAAAATGGACATGCCGTTTGAAAAGCGCTTTGAATTTTGAAATTGATGAGTGATGAAACCGATGAGTGGTTAGTTTGTGATGAACTTGAGAAAGTTAAAGTTTATACCGGTTGGTATATGAGTATTGATGATAGACATATATGGAGTTATATGTCGAAAGTATAAGTATTGTTTATGAAAGTGTTAGAGATGTGATGATAATATTTTGAAAATCTACATTTCAAAAGAGCGAGAAATGCTCTAAGTTCCACTATTTTGAGAACTTAGAATGAGCGAGAACATAAGATTTCTCCTATGCCGTAGTACTTGATGAATTACGAGAACTCAAGAACTTAGAAATGCTTGTAAGACCGACTTAACGAAGCGAGAATGGGATGCTACGTGGAGCGAAGGAAGCTACAATAAGCGAATGTTATTTACGGCATAGGCGTAATATCTTGATTGAAATGCGATGCTGTGAAGCTTTGGAACAACTATGGTTGACACGAAAAATCTAGAAGCGATATCGAGTGGAATATGGGTATGGAATGCTAAGTAAGAAAAGAACTTATAAGTTTGTGTTGAGATATGCACAAAGTTATGTTCTAAGGTGTTTTAGATCATCAAGTTATCCGTATGATTTCAAGTTTCCTTTAAGATTAATTTTTAAGTCTAAAAGTAACTTACCTAGAACTATCTGTTTCCAGATAGTAGGAACGGGGAAGGATAAGGGTAAGAGTCCAATCACAAAAGCCACGGACCTAGAACTTACAATGGAAAGGTTAAACCAAGGAGTTTCAAACACCAGGCCACGCTATCTTCCATCGTATGTACCTGAAACGGACGAAAATGGCCGACAGACCGGATCATATCGTCCAAGGGGATTGGGGGAGATACCATCACAACTTTACATGGAAACAAGCGCGACACGTAATCCCGATCCTGTAGAAGGAACCGGAAGCAGTGCAACACCTGGCTCTTTAGAGGATTTTGATCGCTCTATGAAAGACTTGAAACGTCTTATAAACGAGGCAAAGATATATCTAGAAACGGGCAAATTTCCAAGTGAGGAATATGATTCCGACGAGGGACACTCAACGGTATAAGATCTTAAGATAATACGCGACTTATATAAATAGTGGGTAGTATGGTTAGCCTTGTAATGTTTTATAGTTAGAACTTTTAATGGTGTCAAAGTTTTGAAGTAAATAGGACATCACATTATGTATTAAAACGATTAGAAAGAATATAAATGGAAAAGTCCTCGTTGAGGCATTTTGATATTACATGTTACGTGATTTTGGTGGAATGATATCAAGAATATGATATGTTGATATTCTATGTGCATAATAATGTTATGTGCTAAGTAACGATTGAATATTGATAAATTGTTTTGTTCGAACAATAAAGAATGCCTCCAAGAAGAGAATTAGGGCGTAGAAGGAGAGAACAAACTCCGGAACGAATATCAACAACCACCACCACCACCTCGTAGGGTAGAAGAGTTATTCCTAAAACAAAATCCACCACGTTGATGGGCGGGAGCCACGAGGAAGTCGAGCAATGGGTAAGGGCTATAGAAAGGATTTTCAACTTCCCGCATTGCACGGATCAAGAAAGACTCTCTTGTATTACTTTTCAAATGACGGGATCCGCCGATTTTTGGTGGGAAGCAAGGAAGAAATTCATGACTCCCGAGCAGATGGAAGATTATACTTGGGAAGATTTTAAGGCGATTTTATATTATAAGTATATCCCGAAAAGCTATAGAAAGAGATAGGAGATTGAATTTTTCAATCTCAAACAAGGAAACAAATCGGTGACCGAATATGATCGGATCTTTTGTGACATGGCTAGATTTGCTCCAAACCAAGTAGACACTGACGAGAAGATGGCCGATAAGTTTAGAGCGGGATTAAGGCATGAGATTAGGGTATCTCTTGCTAGCCATGGGACGATGACCTATGTTGAGGCTTTAGGTAGAGCCCTAGATATAGAGGAAGCACTGCCAGAGATTAAGCCAACACCGGTCCAAATAGACAAAGGAAAAAGGAAATGGGAAGAAAACCCGAGAAGCAACTACTATAACCAGGCTAAGAGAAGGCCGTGGCAAAATAATCAAAGGCCCAGTGGACCCGAGGCAAGGCGAGGGGCGTCAATGAATTTTGGACGGGGTAGGAACAATCGGCGACAAATAATGAGTGCACAATGTCCTCGATGCCGTAGGCAACACGTTGGTCCTTGTGAGCGGGGCGTGTGAGCTGCTTTAGGTGTGGCCAACAAGGGCATTTTGCAAGAGATTGCCCACGTTAGGACAAGGAATGATAGGTAGAACTAACCAACCACGATAAGCTCGGCGGCAAAATGACAACAACTGGGGTTTTCGCTATCAACCAACGACAATGTGGAAATGACCAAGATAACCCGGCGGTATTAATCGTTTAACATACATTATCGATCTGAGCTTTCTAAGCAACCTTATTTCACGATCGCATGTCGATATTTAAGATTGAGTGCGAAATGGCGCATGAAGGCGCGAATACTCTTAACCTTGAAAGAAGTTACTACGTTAACTTTAGGCTTGAACATAGATTTGGACATAGAACATACTTTCCCTTGGAAACGATAGATTTGACATAAACGATTAGTTGAAAATCTTGAGTCGCAAAATACTACGAAATTTGGAACATGAGAATGTTAGATCTAAGGATCTAAATGAAAGAGATGAGTCAGTATGAGAATGTACGGTGAAGAATGGAAATATGGCAATAATGTTGAAAAGGCAATCACGTGATGTGATGTAAAGATTGAGAAGCGATATGAGCATATGCAAATTTCGAGGACGAAATTTCTTTAAGGGGGGTAGAATGTAATATCCCGAATTTCTGAGCCTAAAAATTTCGAAAATAAAGAAGTAGTTTACAAAGAAAATAAGAATGAAAGTGAACGTCGGTAATTGATAATTTGAAATAGATCGAAATTTTCTTTAAAATTTCGAATAAAATATTTTTTTAAACAATAAATAAATATGTTTCTAAGTGTATAGAAGATATTATTACACTTAGAAAATTAAGGAAATATTTTCTCCTAATTGTTTGCTTATTTTCGAAACATTTGTGCTTATATGATTAATTTATGAACTTGGCATGTGATCACTTTATATTATGTGAACAAATGCTATTTTATTTTACATATAGAATATTATTTAGCCAAGTATTACACTAAAAAGGAAAAATAAATATTTTCCTTATTAAAAGGTGATTTTCGAAATTCATTTAAGAACATAGGAATAATTTGTGAATTAATTTGTGATCACATGATTTTATGATATGAGTTGTCATGTTTATCTTGTATTACATGATAAGATAATTATCTTGGAACACCCCTAGCATTTTCGAAAATGAGGAAGAGATGATAAGGTTTGATTAAGACATTTTTAAGATAAGATATGTTATGATATATTTATAAAATGATAAGATAAGGATATGAATAGATTATGACTAAGCTTAGGATAATGTTTATCTCATTAAAATGTGTAGCAAAATGATAAGTATCATAGAAGATAAAATTGGACTCTAGAATTGTGTAGATTTTCGAAAATCTATTATTTTATGTGATAATTATAGCAAATAATTTAATTAATTATTTAAGCTTTAGTATTGGAAAAATATCATGAGATCTAGATCAATCATATCTCCTAGAAACTATATGAATTTCGAAATTGATGATTATAGGGCAAGATAGGAATTTTGGAAAATTAGTTCCAAAGAAACCCTAATTTTCGAACAAATTGAGAAAATTGCTTATAATTGTTTCAAAAATTTATTTTATGATATAATATCATTATATTTATGAAATTCATCATGAAAATAATATTAGTTATGAAAAGAAAAATAGTTTGATAATTTATCCTTAATTTCTAATTATTTGCCGATAACTTTACTATAGTACATAGAAATGATCTTAATTAATTTTCCTATGATTTATTTTATCATCTAAGATTATTATTATGTCACATAGCTATTAATTGGAAGAAAATAAAATATTTAGCATATTAATAAATATATGGCCGAAAATTTGGATATTTAAGATGAGAAATGGATTAAAATATCATGCTATAATTAATGTAGAGATAAGATTATGATCTTATCATGTTATTAGGTGTAAAGTAGAATTAGTATTCAAATTGAACAAGTAATCTTTTAATTTGTCTCTACATAGCCGAAAATTTGGAAAATAAATGTGAACAAATGTGAAATCAATTAATAACCTATAGTTGAAAACTTTTACTTTTCTAATATGATATTATTATAAGATAATATTATAGTATAAGGTATAGAAAAATAAAATTAAGCTAAGATTGTGAAGTGGCGAAAATACTTATGTATACTACATAAAGTATTAAATTCTTTATTCTTTGATAATTATAAGATACATTAATTAAATAATTAAATAACATAATAAACTATAGAATAAAACAAAATAATCATCCCATGAGCATAAGAGGTGGCCGAAAATTTTAATAGATAAGGTATGAGTTGTAAATTAATTTTACACCTATACATGTTATAATTTCAAGAAGATAAAATCATTAATGTATAAGATAGGGTCAAATTTGTCTCTTATACAACTTGCTAGTTTCAAAAATTAAGAAGATAAAGGAGTTGCCATTTTTGACTTTAGAATAATATATTTTATAAACTAATGATTAAATATACTTTATAAACTCTATAAATAGGAGACCACCCCCATTACACCATACCATGACCGAAAATAAGAAGAAATAGGAGAGAAAATAGAGAGGAAAAAATAGAGAGTGTTCTTCATAGTGTTCTTCGATCGTAGAAAGAAAAACGTCGCCGACGTCGATCGAATTCGATCACAAGGTTAGAAATTATACCACTTCTTGTTATACATGTTAAATTGTTAGAAATTCATATATAATATGTTATGATACTTATTTTCGAAAATAATGATGAATATGTGCTATATGTTTCAAAGTATGTATTAAATTGTTTATATAATGTTTTAAGCATGAATTATCAATTTAATACAAAACAAAGCATGATATGAGATAATCGAAAATTTTTAGGGATCATATGTTGATATACATAAATTTTAATTGTTGTTTTAAACATGAAATAATGATAGATATTAATAAACAAGATTGTATGATTTTATGTGGAATTTTTGGAAGAAAAAAAACCTAAGTATATATCCTATTAATTTCTAAAATTATAGAGTAATTATATGATGAGATATAATTCATGTTAGAATAACATGTTGATGATCTAGATTAATAATATAGTGTTATATGAGTTTATTTGAATTTCTAAAAATTATTTGTACTAAGTCTATTTTGAAAAATATGTACTTAGGACATAGGAGGAATAATTCATGATTTATGGAAATTTTGTCATATTATTGATTTATGATGATAATAATATGCTATGTGAATTAATTAAATTTTGGAAAAGTTTGGACAAATAAATGAAATTTTGAAAATTATAACTAAGAAAAATCATGATGTTAAAATTTATGAGATACATGGGTTCTATGTTAAGTAATATGTAGAAATTTGGTCTATATATATGAATTAGTAAGCATGAATTGTTGCTATGTGAAAAATCAAGAATTACAATGGTATAGTTGGAAATCGATAGAAAAAGGAGCATATACGTATAAGATAATAATTATATAAGAAATACATGAAATGAAGATAAGAATAAGTTGAGAAAGTTATGAACGTACAGAGCATATTGATACGATAGTACAATAACAACGTTGGTGATAGAGTTGATGTTAGAACGTTCGTTGGTTCGAATCGATGATTCTTGCAAAGCATAACGATATGCTAAAATCTCGTTTCTCACGTTGATAAGGTTTGACTCGAAGGAAAGCGGAATGGAGAATAGACTCAGTGACTTAAGAACCTTAAGTCCTCGAGGTGAGCACTCTTTTCAAAGATTTTACAAGCTTTCTCGAAAGTATTCTTGTTATAGCTTCTTGCTTTCTTATGAAAATGTTGAGATACGATATTGTGCGCGAAAATGTTTTGAGTTTTGTATATGTCCATTCGGGTTGCAGGCAACAGGAAGATTCTGGTCGGATCTGAAATTTGGAGGTGTAAGTAGAAATTCCAGCTAGGTTTGTGTACGTGTTGGGCCTACGAACCGTTGGGCGGTCATGCTCGAACATTTGGGCGGTTAGTTGCGTCGATGTGAGGAGGCCTCCATCCGGTGCGTTTATCCATAGCCGACTTGGAATATCGTTGTTGTTGTTGTGATGATAAAATGGTAGCGATCGACTTTGAGAAATGAGAAAATGTTTTAGTAAGAACAAGGCCATTTCACTAAAACCCTTGTGTCTTCTTGTGGTGAGGCGATCAATATTTCGTAAAGTAAAATGTTTCGGCATGTGTCCATTGGGTACACTTGTACTCGATCCTGCATGTTTGTTTTAAATGTACAGGTTGAGCGGGTGATAGAACTGAGCAGGAGTTGAGTGGAATCCTTTTTGATAAATAGTATGGAGCATTTTTGTTCACCTTGAGAATGCATCTTCACATGTATGTCTCACACGTTATTCATTGCCAAACTCTTGAGTTCCTTATATTTTGGATATTGTGTTAAGATCTTAATTGCTTTGATAAAAGCCGCATAATAGTCTTTGTTTGCAGACTTTTGAGCAGATCTTTTATATAAGTTGACTCCTTCTATCCTTGAGTTATTTCATTATGAGGATCTATTTCTTCCTTGGTAAAATAAATTGAAAACCTTATTCTTTTACGAAGATTTAACCCTAAACCCCAAGTAGCAGTCCGGTAAGGTGGTAGCCGAATCGGGCTGTTACAAACCAACTCCTTACGATCGATAACAACTTCACATTGTTGCCAACTAGAAGAATGTCATCTACATAAAGTGCAAGAAATACCACATCCCGTTGACATCTAAGCGATACACACAACTCTCGCTAGGCATTTGGGTAAATCCATGGGACATTACCACCTCGTCAAAGCGTAAGTTCCAGGATCGTGAGGCTTGTTTAAGCCCATAAATGGACTTAAGCTTCCATACTAGATGCTCTTCACCCTTCACCACATAACCTTGGTGTTGATATAGATGTCTCTACCTTCGTCAAGGTAACCGTTTAGAAAAGCGGTCTTCACATCCATTTGCCAAACCTCAAGGTTCGAGTGGCTGCTATGGCGGAAGAATTACGATGGACTTGAGCATTGCTACAGGCGAAAGGTCTCATCGAAATCGATGCCCTCAATCTGAGTGTACCCTTTCGCCACAAGCCTGGCTTTAAAAGCCGAAACCTCTCCATCTGAATCTCTCTTCCTCTTGTATACCCACTTACTACCTATGGCTTCCTTGCCATCTGGTAGATGTGTCTTTTCGTATACATCCATAGCTGTTATGGACTCAATTTCTAAGTCCATAGCGGTGTGCCATGATCTTGCATCAATGTCTTGTATCGCCTCGCTGTATGTCCATGGGTCGATTATTGCCTGCTCGTTTCCTGGGACTAAATCCGAAGATTCACCCACGAACATAAATCGCTCGGGTTGACGAACAACCCTCCCACTACGACGAGGTGCTACTGGCACAATGGCAACGGTGGGTGCAGTAACTTGTGGTTCTCTATCTTGCACAACTTGCTGGATAGGAGCCACTTGTACGGTCGGTATCTCCAGTGGAACTCGACCCACTTCAATTTCTTGAAGTATCTGGTGTCGATCCCTCCCACTAGACACGACATCTCGTACCTTTGGCTTAATCGGTGGTGGAATACGATCATCTTCTAATTCCTGAAGAATGATTTCAACTTTGGATTTATGATTTTTCATATAATCCTCTTCTAAGAATCGGCGAGAGTCTTAATAATGACCTTCGATCCTTTGGACTATAGAATAAACCACCTTCGTCCCTCTAGGATAGCCAATAAACAACCTTTACGTCGGATCTAGCCTCCAACTTGTCGGCCTTCTTGTTCGACACGTGTCCGGATCGCCCATATCCTTATGTGGCTTAAACTAAACTTGCGCCCAAACCACAACTCGAAAGGGTCTTTTCGGTGACTTGGATGGTACTAGATTTAGCAAGTATGCCGGTTTCTAAGGCATACCCCGAACGAAATAAGCAATGTTGCATAACTCATCATTGATCTAACCATTTCTAAAAGAGTCCTATTTCTCCGCTCCGACACACCATTTTTTGTGGTGTGCCGGTGTAGTGTCTTGGGAGGTAATCCCACACTTCACCAAATAGTCCATAAACTCATTCTTGAGGTATTCGCCACCGCGATCGGACCATGATGACTTGATACTTTACCAAGCTTCGTCTCCACTTCGCCTTAAACTCTTTGAATTTCTCAAAGCATTCGGACTTGCGGTTGAAGCGGTATATGTATCCGTACCTTGAGTGTCGTCGATGAAAGTGACAAAATACTGCACCCTCCACGAGTTTGTGTGGACATAGGTCCACACAGTCGAAATGGACTAGCTCCAACACTTCTTTGGCTCTATAACCCTTCGCTTTGAAGGGTCTGGTCGACATTTTACCTTCTATACAGGATTCGCAGATCGGGAGCGAGATGGCTGTGAGATCACCCAACGCCCATTCTTAGCCGTATTTGGATCGTATTTAGATTGATGTGACCTAATCTAAGATGCCGGAGAAATGTGGTGTCATCTTGAAGAAAACTTTCTCTTTTAAGGTTTGTAGAAGATGCAACATAGTTATAGGTATTATGTTTGGCGAAATAGTATAAAGCGAATTATATAAAGTGCCACCACGATAACCGTCATTTCTTATGATAGAAACACCACTATAAAAATAACAGAATATCCATGTATAAATAACGAAATAAGGTTTAGCGAAACTCCCGCACATATAAACGTCCTTTAAAACTAAAAGCATTCTATCAAAACATAAAGAAACATCTCCATTGCAACAGCCTCGACTTTCGCCGTGTTGCCCATGGAGATCGTTATCTCGCCTTCATGCAGCTCCCTTGTCCGCAGGAACCCCTGCAAGGTGTAACAAATATGATCGACAGACCAGTATCTACTACCCATGAATGAGTAGAACAAGTCGCTAAACATGTTTCCGTTACTAAAGCAAATGGCGTACCTTGAGCCTTAAGCATAGGGCACTTGGCCTTCCAATGCCCAGTCTTGCCGCACTTGAAGCACTTGCCCCTCTCATTTGGCTTCTTTAAGCCTGCGGTGGTAGGCATGTTCTTGCTCCCATTACTCCCACTATTTCCCTTGCCTCTACCACCTTTGGTGCCCCTTTTTCTTTTTCCATTTTGCAACGGAAAATTTGGGCCCCTAGATGTGCTAGCAAGAGCATGTGCTCCTTTGCCCATAACTCCTTCCGCAGCCATGAGATCATTAAGCAACTGACTAAGTGTATACTCGGTCTTGCTCATGATCGCATTCACTCGAAAATTTTCAAAAGACTTGGGCAGTGTGTTGAGGATGATATCGACCTTGGCCGCCGTCAATACCTCCTCCCAACCGATCAAGACTATCCATGAGATGAGTCGTGTGGGAGACATGTTCATGGACGAACTTCATTCTTCCATCTTACACGCCAAGATTTCTCTCATTGTGTGGGCGGATCGTCCGATCCGATTGCCCAAACTTACTCTCGAGACTTGACCATATTTCGATCGCGTCTACCATCGATCGATGTTGCGGTGCAAGCCTTTGGACATAGTAGTCATCATATAGCATTTGGCCATATTGTTTGACTTATGCAAAGTCCTTGACTCTCATTGCTCATTAGTCGATGCTTGATAAGGGCATCGGGTTTAGGAGTAGTGAGAACAAACATGTGTTCTTGGCGATAAGAACATATTCCATGTTCGTTTCCACTCGATAAAATTCGGACGGATAAAGGGATTTTGTGCGAGCATATTGATAATCGATGTAAGAGACATATCCGAAAAGATAATGTAAACACATAAGCATACGACCGCACATAATTCGTAGCAATAATATTGTAACCTTTGATAAAACAATATTAATTGAAACCTCCAATCGCCCAAGGAATTCCACATGCAAGCCACGCGTGTGGGCGTTTACATATGAACCCCCGACCGGACTAAAATATACCTTTAGTCGTTTAATTTCAATCCATGTCAACTTATCCTTATGACAAATGAAATTAATGATTGGACCTTACTGACCACATCACTATCGCAAGAAGGGACTTGGCGGAAGTTGTACTCGAGGTGATGTCTAAGCAATGACCACAATTTTAACGTGAGAAATGAATTCTTAGAATTGGCATACTCACTGGACCATACTGACTTCCAATCCAAATTCTTTTGTTATCTCATTTATATCCATCTCTAGAGAACTTATGAAAATCGCACATGCAAGCCACGCTGTGGGCGTTTACATGAAACTCCCACTACCAATAGATTAAAATGTTTTATTTAGAAAACTCATCTAACAAACTTATGACAAACAGTGCAAGCAAGCCACGCGTGTGGACATTTACTCACAGTGCGTATCACTTTGTTTAGAGATCAAAAAGTGGAGGTCTTGACATTTTAATTTAAAATTAATATGTCGGGTTACTTGCTTAGTCTTTTGTTTCAAAAGGTTTGTCCATGCAGATCACGTAATCCTAGCATGCGTTTCTATAGAACTCAACATGTAAAACATGCTCGCAGAATTCTAAAATATGCTTGAAAACGCGATAAACCTAGAATGCTTACTATGCGCATCCAATCACGTAAACATATAATATGTTTGTCAACGTAATTTAAACATACATAGCATGCTTCTGCATAATTTAAACATCCACGACATGCTATGAACGATAAAAATAAAATAAAAACGTTCATCGTGGCCCACTCGTGGAACCTGCACTTTCCTGCCTAATCTATTACATAGAATTGAAAAGTACAGATCTTCATAAACTTCAAAAAACGGGCCTCGCGTGCACGGGCACGGACCGGATTCGTCAAAACTTTGAATTCGGGCAAAAAAAAAACGGGTTAGGGCTGAAAAATCAAGTCTGGGCCAGGTTTGGGCCGGGTCGGCCCAAGATGGGCTGGGCCGCGTGCGCTAGGGCACAGCCCATGTGCACGCCCAGCACCGCCGCCGCCCATCGTCGCGCGCGCCTAGCCCGACGAGAAAATCGCACGGGCTTGAGGTTTCCTGCACGAATCTCGCGCTGAGGCCGCCGAGGCCTCGCGTGAGATTTGCGCACCCTCGCGTGGCCCGAGCTTTGCGCGTCGCCTCGCGGGCTGCCTCGCGATAGCGAAAGAGCTCGTGAACGCTGCCTGCCGAGCTGCGCCCGCAACCGCCTCACGCGCACACCACCGCGGTCGCGTGTGCGCCCGCGAACCGCTCCGGCGCCGCCGGCCAAGACGCGCTCGGCACCAGCGGTGCGAGGCATTCCGCGGCAGCGCGCGCCATCTGCACTGCCGAGCCGAGCCGCCCCGCGTCGCCTTATCCGCCGCTTCGAGAACGCGCATGGCGCCGGCGGTGCCGTGAGCGCCGAGCACGCACGGCGTGCCGTCGCCCGCACACCCTCGCACCGTGCGACCATTTCGGTGTCTTCCCATCATCTCGTTCTTCGTGCTTTCGTCTTCGTCTTCTTTTACAGATAAGATTTACAGGGAAAAATCTAATCTAACCACGGATTTTCTCGTGGTGAAAAACAAAATCCGACAAAAATAAAACGAGCCACGATGAACGACAGATTCACAATTAATTAATTGCGCACGTTATAATCAAACCTGAATTAATCCAACAGAGCCAAGATATTGATCCCAGGCTCTGATACCAATTGTATGGAAAACTAGGTTTATCCCTCTCCCGAGGATCTATCTTGGATGTTTAATTCACCATACATTGATTATATTCCTAGCATGCACATATATAATTAATTGCAACACGTAGGAGTTTTCTCGTGTTTACTTGCGAATCTGTCGGGGATGAACGGATCAAGACTCGTGCTTTGATCTTCTGGACTGTATCCCGGTTGCCCAATCTCCAATATCGAGTGAGGATAATCTATGGAGAATGCTACAGAAAATCACCCTATCTCTCTAATATTTTTGAAAATTCTCTCCCAAGCACTCTATGGGATTCTCGAAAATTAGGATAGATTAATTGAGGATTAGCCTTGATTTTATCTCTTACCTTATATTTATAATGCACTACCATAATCACATAAGGAAAAGATCTATGCATATCCCATAAATATAATAATATCCCTTTAGGATAAAGAGAATCAAATCCTTATCCAGAGAGTGAGGGCGAGTTTCACTAAGCTTCGGGCCTGGATGGGCCAGCCCAGTGATCAAATGTAAGGAATAAAGATGGGCCTCAAATAAATTAATTATCTTATGTTCGGCCCGAACATAAATTAATTTATAAACATTCATTCATGCCACTAGAGAATAAATCTTGACTTACCCTTTATTACCGAAGGTGAGTCGAGACTTGCACTTAGACATTACGAATCCCGTATTTAAGATATCGCACATCCATTAATTATTTAGAGCATTCTCACCGCTTAAAATAATTAATATCTTTAATTCCTTAAGTAGTACCACTCAACCTTATTATTGTACTTGAGTTAACTCAACTGCGGGGTTTAGTACAATAAACCTTTGAGCTCCTTAAGGGCGTCATCATCCTAAGCGGATACGGTGACTCGTCTGAGATAACTAGCATGACATACAAGCCTCGCCACCACCCAAGATGCGGAGAATATTAGGTTAGAACATATAACCTCACCTATAACAAGTCAAAGTGATGGTCGACAACTCATACTCACCTAATACCTTATCGAGGTTTAGATCATCGTAAGTCACCGAGATCTAGGTTCTTCACGACGGTCAGATAGAAGAACTCATCTCACTGTGATCCATCAATACGTCCGGCGTACGCGGCAAAGACAAACAAGCAACCAAGTCAAGTCACTTCTTATCTATACCGTAGCCTATACCGACAACTCGTCCTCAAGTTGTCTCGGTAGTGATTTTTTTATATCTCATTAAGCTTGACCAATCATACGGACACGTGATCTTTTACTCGTATGATCTAACTTATATATGAGATAAGGGACACGATATATGCAATCAAGTAATCAATTCGGATAGAAGATTGTAATAGTGGTAACATGAAACATTGTATACAAGCTCAACCAAAGCGCGCCAAGATACAAATCCAACATTATATTTACTTTAACCAACCCCGAGTCGCGGTCCGGTAAGGCGGTCTTTCGGGATTAGCTAAACCGGGCTGTGACATGAGCGAATACTTTTCTCGTCATATAATATGTTTTGCCCCGGGTTTATGTCTTCACATATAAACTCAACTACTATTTTGCTGCCAACCCTTTTTATGGTTTGTAATATTGTCATGGCCCGGTTCGACTAATCCTGCAGAACCGCCTTATCGGACCGCGACTCGAGTTTGGGTTAAGTAAATATAAAAGAATAAGGTTTTCAACTTGCTTCATCTTGCGAAGAGCAAAGGCGTTGCCAAGCATGATCGAGATTAAGGGTGGAGCAAAATAACTTATATAAAAAGGTTTAGGATGAAGGCTCTGGCAAACAACAACTTTTACAACATCTCTAATAGAATATTTAAAGCTTAACATAGTAACATAATTTAAAAGAGTCTCAAGAGTTCGGCAGCGGAATAAACGTGTGAGACATGCATGTGAAGATGCATTCTCAAGGCGAACCAACAAAATGTCCATACGATTTTGACAAAAGATTCCGCTCAACTCCCGCTCTGTTCCATCACCAGCTCAACCTGCACATTTAAAAACAAACATGCAGGGCTGAGTACAAAGTACCCAATGGACACATGCCGAAAATATTTTCATTTCCTTTATGAAATATTGTACTGCCCTCATCACAGTAAGACACAAGGGTTTTATTTGAAAAGGCCTTGTTCTTACTAAAACATTTTCATCATTTCATCAAGATCGACTGGCCAGTCATTTTCTTAAAACCTATATTCCAAGTCGGCTATGGAACGCACCGGGAGGGAGGCCTCCCTTCACCCGGACGCACGACTGATCGCAACCGGCGATTCAGAGGCTAAAGTGTACACAATCCTAACTAGTCTCTCACTAGTATGATCCGAATTCGTAATCTCCTGTTGGCCCGGCCAACCCGAATGGATACATACAAAACATAAAACCATTTTGGCAGACAATATTGTACTTCATCATTTGCAGTATAAGAAAAGCAGTAAAGTAATAACAGTAAACTTTTCCATAAAACCTCGTTTTCCTTTCACCTTCGAGCCGAACCTTATCAACGTAAGAAACGAGATTTAGCACATCACTATGCTTTTCCGAAAATCATTGATCCGAACAACGGGTTTACTAACATCATCTCTACTAACATCAAAGAATCCTTTTATCACACTTAACAACCATATTCGTCACGTCTCGAAGAGATATATTACTTCATCCTTTCATTCTTTCCTTTCGTCCACATCTTTTCGTGTAGATCACGACTCTGAATTTCATAACTAACATCATCGCGCACTAACGTTTTTTTCTTAATACGAATTTCAACAACTCTTAGTTTTTTTAGCAATATTTTCACGCTTCATTTCCCATCTTATACGTCTTATTCACTTTATCAAAGATACTCACATTCAACTAGGGAAATTGTTGGATTTGTATACTGAAAGCAGTTTTGGTTGAGCTTGTATACAATGTTTCCTATTACCACTATTACAATCTCCTATCTGAATCGAATACTTGATTGCATATATCAGGTGTCCCTTATCTCATATATAAGTTAGATCATACGATGTGTAGAAGATCACGTAAGTCCGTATGATTGGTCAAACTTAATGAGATATAAAAGTTTCTGGTGAGACAACTTGAGGACGAATTGTCGGTATAGGCTGCGGTATAGATAAGAAGTGACTTGACTTGGTTGCTTGTCTATGTCTTTGATGCGTCTCGACGTATTGAAGGATCACGGTGAGATGAGTTCTTCTATCGACCGTCGTGAAGAACCAAGATCTCGGTGACTTACGATGATCTAAACCTCGATAAGGTATTAGGTGAGTATGAGTTGTCGACCATCACTTTGACTTGTTATGGGTGAGGTTATCTGTTCTAACCCAATATTCTCCGCATCTTGGGTGGTGGCGATACTTTATGTCATGCTAGTTATCATGTCGAGTCACCGTATCCGTTAAGGATGATGACGTCCCTTAAGGAGCTCAAAGGTTTATTGTACTAAACCCCGCAGTTGAGTTAGCTCAAGTACAATAATAAGGTTGAGTGGTACTATTTAAGGAATTAAAGATATTAATTATTTTAAGCAATGTAATGCTATATATAATTAATGGACGTTCGATATCTTAAATACGGGATTCGTAATGTCTAAGTGCAAGCCCGACTCAACCGGTAATAAAGGGTAAGTCAAGATTTATTCTCTAGTGGCATGAATAAATGTTTATAAATTAATTTATGTTCTCGAATGTAAGATAATTAATTTATTTGAGGCCCATCTTTATTCCTTGCATTTGATCTGGGGTGGCCCATTCAGCCCGTAGCTAAGTATGGAATCGGCCTCTCTCTACAAGGTAATGATTTTATTCTCTTTATCCTAAAAGGATATTATTATATTTATGGGATATGCATAGATCCTTTCCATATAGGATTATGGTAATAATCCTTTCCATATAGGGTTATGGTAATTTCCATATGGGATTAGGGTAATTTCCATAAAGGATTATGGTAATTTCCATATGGGATTATGGTAATTTCCATATGGGATTATGGTAATTTCCATATAGGATTATGGTAATGCATTATAAATATAAGGTAAGAGATTAAATCTACGTCAATGATTAATAATCATCATCATAATTTTCGAGACTCCCATTGTTCTTGGGAGAGAATTTTCGAAAAAGTGTAGAGAGGATAGAGGGTGATTTTACGTAGTATTCTCCATAGATCGCCCTCACTCGGCGTTGGATATTGGGCAACCGGGATACACCCGGAAGATCAAAGCACGAGTCTTGATCCGCTCATCCCCGATGATTCACGGTAAACACGAGAAAACCCTACGTGTTGCAATTAATTATATAGGTGCATGATAGGGATATAATCAATGTATGGTGAATTAAACATCCAAGATAGATCCTCGGAGAGGCTAAACATGGTTTTCCTTCAATTGGTATCGAGCACAGGATCGATATCTTGGCTCATTGGATTAATTCACGTTTGATTATTACGTGCGCAATATATTAATTGTTGAATCTGCCGTTCATCGTGGCTAATTTTTATTTTTGTCGGATTTTGTTTTTCACCACGAGAAAATCCGTGGTTAGATTAGATTTATTTTTCGCAAATCTTATACGTAAAAGTAAAACGAAGACGAAGCGGATCGAGGCAGCGAGAAAAATGGGTCGCGCGGCGGCGGGCGACGGCACGCAAGCGCGCGCGGCGGCGCCGCCAGACGCGCCGCGACGGGCCGTGCCCGGATCCGTTTTCAGCCCGAATCCTGTTTTGACGAGTCCGGTCCGTGCCCGTGCACGCGAGGCCCGTTTTTGAATCCGGTCCGTGCCCGTGCACGCGAGGCCCGTTTTCGAAGATTATAAAGATCTGTACTTTGCAATTCTATGTAATAGATTAGGCAGTAAAGTGTAGATTCCACGAGTGAGCCACGATGAACGTTTTTATTTTGTTTTATCGTTCATTGCATGTCGTGGATGTTTAAATAATGCAGTAGCATGCTATGTATGTTTAAATTACGTTGACAAACCTTTACGTGTTTTCATAATTGGATGCGCATAGTAAGCATGCTAGGTTTATCGCGTTTTCAAGCATATTTTAGAATTCTGCGAGCATGTTTTACATGTTGAGTTCTATGACAAGCATGCTAGGATTACGTGATCTGCATGGACAAACCTTTTGAACAAAAGACTAAGCAAGCAACCCGATAAATTAATTTTTAAAATTAAAATGTCAAGACCTCCACTTTTGATCTCTAAACAAAGTGAGACGCATGAGTGATGGCGATCCACACGTGTGGCTTGCTTTCTTGTTTATCATAAGTTTGTTAGATGAGATTTCTAAATAAAACATTTTAAATCTATTGAGAAGTGGGAGTTTCATGTATGGCGTCCACACGCTGGCTTGCATGTGCGATTTTCATAAGTTCTCTAGAGATAGATATAAAATGAGATAACAAAAGAATTTGAATTGGAAGTGGTATGGTCCAGTGAGTATGCCAATTCTAAGAATTCATTTATCTGTTAAAATTGTGGTCATTGCTTAGACATCACCTCAAGTACAACTTCCCGCCAAGTCCCTTCTTGCGATAGTGATGTGGTCTAGAAAGGTCAATCGTTAATTTCATTTTTCATAAGGATAAGTTGACATGGATTGAAATTAAAAGACTAAAGGTATATTTTAGTGCAGTCGGGGTTCGTAATAAACGCCCACACGCGTGGCTAGCATGTGGGATTCCTTGGGCGATTGGAGGTTTCAATTAATATTGTTTTATCAAAAGGTTACAATATTATTGTTACAAATTATGTGCGATCGTATGCTTATGTGTTTACATTATCGTTTCAGATATGTCTCTTACACGATTATCAATATGCTCGCACAAAATCCTTATCGGTCCAAATTTTATCGAGTGGAAACGAAACATTGAGAATGTTCTTACTGCGGAAGAAAATCTATTTGTACTCACTACACCCCGTCCCAAGCCTCTAGACAATTCATCTACTGATGAGGAGCGCAAGGAGCACGAGAAATGGGACAAATCAAATAGAATGGCCAAGTGCCTTCTTTTGGTCACCATGTGCGAGTCCCGCAACTCCGGCATCGAGATGGAAGATCGCACCACGATATGGCTAAGTCTTATGAAATTGTATGAAGAGTCGGACGAGAATAAACTTGTCATAATTTGACAAAATCAATAATGTCAAATTCAATGAAGGAAAGCGATACGATGCATAACCATGTAGAGCAAATGATTAATCTCTTGGAGAGCTCGAATTGGTTGGAGGATATATTGATGACGAGTCGAATCGATATGATCCTCAACAATTTGCCCAAGTCTTTTGATGACTTCCGTTATAAAGATCCTTTATGATAAGAGTTATACTCTAGATTCATTGCAAGAGGATCTAGTAACGAAAGAGCATAAAATGGGCAAGGTGCAAGTCTTTAGTACGCACCTCAAAGAAAACCACCGCTTTATCGAAAGATGAAAAGGAAAAGTGGAATTCAAGAGATGCTAAGGCTAAAGAAAGAGTGGGAGTAATACAGGGCTCTACCGGTGGTTTGAAAAGCCAAAGGAGAAGGGCAAATGCTTCAAGTGCGGTGAGGCGGGCATTGGAAGGCTAAGTGCCCCAAGCTCGAGGCTCTAGTACGCCATTTGCTTTAATGTGAAACATGTTTAGCGACTTGTTCTACCCATTCTTGGGTAGTAGACACGGTGCGACGATCATGTTTGTTACACCTGCAGGGGTTCCCGCGGACAAGGAGTCGAATGATGGCGAGATAACGATCTCCATGGGCAACGCGCGAAAGTCGAGGCCGTTGCGATCGGAGATGTTACTTTATGTTTTGAGAAAGCAGTTTAGTTTTTAAAGATGTTTTATATGTGCGGATTTTAGTGGAACCTTGTTCTGTTTGAAATTGTTTATTCATGGATATTCGAGTTGTTTTTATAGTGGTGTTTCTATCATAAGAAATGACGAAGTTATCGTGTAGGCACATTATATAATTCGCTTTATACTATTTACGCAATACATAATACCTATAACTATGTTGCATCTACATCAAACCTTAAAAAGAAAGTTTTCTTGAAGATGACACCACATATCTCGGCATCTTAGATTAGGTCACATCAATCTAAATAGGATCAAAGACGGCTAAGAATTGAGCGTTGGGTAATCTCGCAGATTACTCTGGTTCGGTCTGCGAATCTCGTATAGAAGGTAAGATATCGACCGGACCCTTCAAAGCGAAGGTTATAGAGCCAAAGAAATGTTGAGTTAGTCCATTTCGACTGTGTGGACCAATGTCCACACAAGCTCGTGGAGAATGCAGTATTTTGTCACTTTCATCGACTATTACTCAAGGTGCGGATCGTACCGCTTCACCGCAAGTCCGAATGCTTTGAGAAATTCAAAGAGTTTAAGGCTGAAGTGGAGCGAAGCTTGGTAAAAGTATCAAGTCATCATGGTCCGATCGCGGTGGCGAATACCTCGAAGAACGAGTTTATGGACTATCTAGTGAAGTGTGGAATTACCTCCCGGCAAGCCTTCACCGTGCACACCACAAACAAAATGGTGTGTCGAGTGAAGAAATAGGACTCTTTTGGAAATGGTTAGATCAATGATGAGCTATGCGGCATTGCCTATTTCGTTCGGGGTATACCTTAGAAGCAATGACATACTTGCTAAATCTAGTACCTTCCAAGTCGATCGAAAAGACCCCTTCGAGTTGTGGTTTGGTATGCAAGCCTAGTTTAAGCTACATAAAGATATGGGGTAGTCCGGACATGTCTTGAACAAGAAGGGCGACAAGTTGGAGGCTAGATCCGACGCAAGGTGTTTATTGGCTATCCTAGAGGAGCGAAGGTGGTTTATTCTATAGTCTAAGGATCGAAGGTTATTATTAGCACTAATGTCCGATTCTTAGAAGAGGATTATATGAAGAATCATAAGTCCAAAGTTGAAATCATTCTTCAATAATTAGAAGATGATCGTATTCCACCACCGATTAGGCCAAAGGTACGAGATGTCGAGTCTAGTGGGAGGGATCGACACCAGATACTTCAAGAAATTGAAGTGGGTCGAGTTCCACTGGAGATACCGACCGTACAAGTGGTACCTACCCAGCAAGTTGTGCAAGATAGAGAACCACAAGTTTCTGCACCCACCGTTGCCATTGTGCCTGTAGTGCCTCGTCGTAGTGGGAGGGTTGTTCGTCAACCCGAGCGATTTATGTTCGTGGGTGAATCTTCGGATTTAGTCCCAGAAAACGAACAGGCAATAATCGACCCATGGACGTAGCGAGCGGCGATACAAGACAATGATGCAAGAACATGGAACTTACGTTTGACGAGGTGGTAAAGTCCATGGATTTACCCAGTTGCCTAGCAAGAGTGTGTGTATCGTTTAGATGTCAGCGGTAATGTGGTATTCTTGCACTTTACGTAGATGACATTCTTCTATTTGGCAACAATGTGAAGTTGTTATCGAGGCGTAAAGAGTTGGTTATCCGATCGTTTCAAATGAAAGACTTAGGAGATGCAGCGTACATTCTTGGGATCAAGGTTTACCGAGATCGCAAGAGGAAAATATTGAGCTTATCTCAGCGTCTTACATTGATATTGTGATTACTCGTTTTAGTATGCAGACCGTCAAGAAAGGATTGCTACCTTTCGACATGGCGTTCCTTTATCTAAAGGGCGATCACTATATGTTGCAAAGAAGATAGAGGAATGAGACAAGTTTCCTACGTTTCGCCGTAGGAAGTCTCATACATGCAATGCTATGCACGAGGCCCGATATCTGCTGTCACGGTAGGCATAGTAGCTAGATATCGATCTAACCTCGACAAGCTCATTGGATTGTGGTAAGCATATACTCAAGTACCGAAAAGGACTCGAGATTATAGGCTAGTTTACCATGCGAGATAGTCTAATGCCTTTGGGTTATCTGGACTCGGTTCCAAGTCGACCGTGATGAGAAAAAGTCTACCTTAGGCTATGTGTTTACCTTGGGAGATGGAGCCGTATCCTGGCAGAGTACAAAGCAGCAATGCATTGCGGACTCTACCATGGAAGCCGAAAATATAGCCGCTTCGAAGGCTACTAAGGAGGCTGTATGGTTCAAGAACTACCTCATGGATCTAGATGTGGTACCTGGTTTGCCCAAGAGTATCATGTTTTACTGTGATAACTCAGGTGCAATGGCAAACTCGAAGGAACCACGGATCCACAAGGAAACCAAACACATAGAGAGAAAGTACCATGTCATCCGAGAAATCGTTAGACGAGGGGACGTGCTGATTGCAAAGATTGATACGACGGATAACCAAGCGGATCCATTCACGAAAGCCTGCCGCAAGAAGTCTACGTCGGGAACGTTAGAGGACTTGAATTGCGCTAGATGGCACCCACTTAGAAAGGAAACTTTTGTATAAGTGGGAGAAGCAAAGTGATGGTTTTGTTTGTAATAGCTAGTAGAGAGACACATTGTATACTAAAAGTTTGCTTTAGTATAAGTGGGAGATTGTTGGATTTGTATACCGAAAGCAGTTTTGGTTGAGCTTGTATACAATGTTTCCTGTTACCACTATTACAATCTCCTATCTGAATCGAATACTTGATTGCATATATCGTGTCCCCTTATCTCATATATAAGTTAGATCATAAGGTGTAGAAGATCACGAAGTCGTATGATTGGTCAAGCTTAATGAGATATAAAAGTTTCTGGTGAGACAACTTGAGGACGAGTTGTCGGTATAGGCTAAGGTATAGATAAGAAGTGACTTTACTTGGTTGCTTGTCTATCTTTGGTGCGTCTCGGCGTATTGAAGGATCACGGTGAGATGAGTTCTTCTATCGACCGTCGTGAAGAACCAAGATCTCGGTGACTTACGATGATCTAAACCTCGATAAGGTATTAGGTGAGTATGAGTTCGACCATCACTTTGACTTGTTATGGGTGAGGTTATCTGTTCTAACCCAATATTCTCCGCATCTTGGGTGGTGGCGGTGCTTGTATGTCATGCTAGTTATACGTACGAGTCACCGTATCCGTTAAGGATGATGGCGTCCCTTAAGGAGCTCAAAAGGTTTATTGTACTAAACCCCGCAGTTGAGTTAGCTCAAGTACAATAATAAGGTTAAGTGGTACTACTTAAGGAATTAAAGATATTAATTATTTTAAGCGATCGAATGCTATAAATAATTAATGGACGCTCGATATCTTAAATACGGGATTCAGTAATGTCTAAGTGCAAGCCCGACTCAACCGGTAATAAAGGGTAAGTCGGCATTTATTCTCTAGTGGCATGAATAAATGTTTATAAATTAATTTATGTTACGGGTGAACATAAGATAATTAATTTATTTGAGGCCCATCTTTATTCCTTGCATTTGATCCTGGTCGGCCCATCCAGCCCGTAGCTAAGTATGGAAATCGGCCTCTCTCTACAAGGTAATGATTTGATTCTCTTTATCCTAAAAGGATATTATTATATTTATGGGATATGCATAGATCCTTTCCATATAGGATTATGGTAATAATCCTTTCCATATAGGTTATGGTAATTTCCATATGGGATTATGGTAATTTCCATAAAGGATTATAGTAATTTCCATATGGGATTATGGTAATTTCCATATGGGATTATGGTAATTTCCATATAGGATTATGGTAATGCATTATAAATATGAGGTAAGAGATTAAATCTACGTCGATGATTAATAATCATCATCATAATTTTCGAGACTCCATTGTTCTTGGGTGAGAATTTTCGAAAAAGTGTAGAGAGGATAGAGGGTGATTTTATGTAGCATTCTCCATAGATCGTCCTCACTCGACGTTGGAGATTGGGCAACGGGATACGATCCGGAAGATCAAAGCACGAGTCTTGATCCGTTCATCCCCGAGAGATTCACAGGTAAACACGAGAAGACCCCTACGTGTTGCAATTAATTATATAGGTGCATGCTAGAGATATAATCAATGTATGGTGAATTAAACATCCAAGATAGATCATCGGGAGAGGGCTAAACATGGTTTTCCCTTCAGAAATAACACAATTCTTCTCACGTACTAACATATTTCATGCTTTCATACTCCAATCGAGTTATTTCCAACTTCAACTTAACATTTTTCTGATAAATCACCTTAGAACATATAAACCCATAAATCTTACATAATAATCTCGAATTTCCATTTATTATTAACATATTTTCACTAAGTCTCATAAATCCATTTTATCATGTAATAACCCGTAATTTTAAAAGCCTAATTACGGTTGTTAAAACCCGTAAAATAGAATTTCGCCGTGAAATCAAATCAATTTGAAATCGAATATGAATTCGATTTATCTTATAAAGGAATGAATTCCTGTTTAAAATTCACTGAAAATCGTGAATTTAAGAATCAAAGGCTATAACGTTTTCTTGGCAGTATATTTTAACGTCGGCTGCGTATCGACAGTTAAAATGTAATAAAATTTTCTAAGCAATCAAGCTTAGAATTTTATTCCTTTATTAATGATTTATATTAGTAAAGTGATTACGAAATTATTACGACCATTTCGAAGATGAGTCGATACGTAACGTTTTGAGACGTTTTCAAACGTCAACGTTTTGAAATAAAACGAAAGATGGTTTTATCGATCTATAAATTATAGGAATTTATTTCCTATGATTATAAAAGGATATTACAGTATTATTAAGCATCTAAATAATGTTGGAACATTAGAATTAATAAAAATCCCAACCTAGTTTCGAAAACCCTATATTTTCGAAAATTAGGGTTCTCATCTTACAATAACATCTTTTAATTATCCTATGATATTAATTATCATCTAATTCATATACTATGATGTATATATGTATGTTTAGCATGGAATTAAATTATTTAGTGTGTGTTGGGCATAATAGCCGTGTAATATATATATGTGTAGAACAAAGTGTGTTTTAATTGTATCACTCTTGCATATATATATATATATATATGATATATATTCAGATTTTCATTATTAGAACTCCACTATAATATACATATAATACCTATTTTCAGATTTTCTATGTGTAGGCACTCATGAGAGTGCCCATTATCTACATAAAATAGTAATAAAAGGTGAAGAGTCTCAAGAGAGAGAGAGAGAGCCGAGAGTGAATATGGGGGGGGGATTTTCAGATTTTGTTCATTCTCCAACACACTCAAACATTCCTACACTCAACACTCTCCATTCTCTCTCAAACATCATCTTCTTCCCCTTCTTTTTCAGCCATAGCCGTGAGCTTCTTTCCCCCTCCAAGCTCTGAAAATTTTTCTTTTCTCTTCTCTCATACCTAGCTTGAAACCTTGTACTTTGTTCCATCCATCCATATCACAAGGTAGGAGTTGAACAAGAGCTTGTTTTGCTCTTGAAGCTTTCGAAAATTTCGAAAAATAGCTTAGTTCATGCATGTGTTCTTGATGAACTTTGTTGGTGATATTTTGCTATTGCATGTGTTTTGATGATGAGAAAATGAGTAGATGTGCATTCTTGTTCTTAAAAATGTATTGCATGTGAGATTTTAGTTCAAAATCTTTTGAATCTATGAGTATATTATGTTCTAAGGATGTATAGCATGCTATTTTAAAGCTTGGTTCATATTTTAAAAATTTATGTGAACATGTATGAGAAATGTTTGAAATGGCCGAGAGCTTGAGAGATTATTTGAGCATGAATTTGTGATCTATGATGTAATATGTGTCTATTGTATTTATTTGAAATTTTTTTAAAAAATCCATGCTATTTTCTTCTTAGGACCGAAGCATGTATAGTTATATAAGTGGGTGTATGATTTTATTTTTGTACATGCAATGTGATATTATTGATTTATGATGAGTTAAGAGTGCATAACAATTTGTTGGAAATTTTTAGAAGATCAATGCTATTTCTTTTAAATGGACCGAGACCTATATATGTGGTATATGGTGATTAAATTTTTATTTAAGCCATGCAATTACATAGAAGTGATCTATGATGTTATGTGAGCCCATAGCCATTTGTTTGGAATTTTAGAAAAATCCTATCTATTTTTTTAAAAAAAAACCGTGAGGTATGTATTGGTATACATTGATGAATGATTTTATTTTATGACATGCAATGGCATATTATTGTTCTAGGATGTGAATTATACACTATATGTTTTAATTAGAATTTTTGGAAAATTCCTATGTGGAATATTGAATAAACCGAGAGCTATACTTGAGACATGTTGATGTATGATTTTAATTTGTAACATGCAATGATGTTTTATTAATCTAGGGTATGATTTATACACCCTATGAAATAATTGGGAAATTTTTGAAAACCCTATCCATTTTTCTTAAGAATGCCGATATATATATATATATATATATATATATATATATGTGTTGATGTGTGATTTTTATTTAGTACATGCAATGTTATATTATTGGCCTAGAATATGTTTTATGCATCTTATATTGTTGTTAGAATTTTCGAAAATCAATAACCTATTTTATTCAAATAAACCGAGAGCCAAGCTCACTATGGTGATGAATAAATTGGTTTTGATGTTTATTATGATTTAGTGTTGCTACACTAAAATGTATAAGCATGTTATAATTGTTTGGAAATTTTATAAAAATGTTGGACATGCATTGTGAGAGAGCCGAGAGCTATGATACCAACTATATGGTATATAAATGTCATATCATGGATTATATGACATAAATATGTCATGGACTAATGTTTGGACCTTGTATTAATTTATTAGAATTTTAGAAAATTGTAGGGCATTTTTTTTTCAAAATGCCGTGACCTTATGAAATCAATAAGGTGATGATCGAAGGTTGATTGAATGATATTGTGACATATTAATGACCATAGTGTATAATAATACACTATAGAAAATTAGAAAAAAATTTGGACACCATTTGGTAATTTATAATAATTACCGAGAATTTTTAATGATTTTTAAGGATTTTTAAATCCTTTTTAATTAAGTTTAATAATAAATTATATGTCTAAATATTATTTTAGACATATTTGGATATTATAAGAAATTTTGAAAATATTTAAGTTATAAAACTTAAAATAGCCGTGAGCTATTTTTAATTTCGAATAAGGATTTTAAATCCTTAAATTCATTATTTATAATGAATTATATGTTTAAAAATTATTTTTAAACATATTAAAACAGTTTATAAAAAGAAATCAATTGGAAATTGATTTTCGTGAGAATTTAATATTAAAGTATAACTTAGTAATTAAATTACTAAGAAAAGTCAAAATTATTGACTTTTGAAATCAACGTACGAAATACGTTCGATGAATACGCTAATACGCGTAAGCCGTATCAGTTTGCTAATAAAATCACGTTGATATGAAAAGATTTCATGTTTGAAGTCGTTAGAGCTAAAAACGTGAGAAAACGTTGAACCATTTACCGAAAAGGGTAAAATGGTAATTTTAAACCTATCTCGTCTCTATCGAAGGACGAGAAATGTTAAACTTAGTATACGCCAAAATAACGTATTGAATTCGTTAAAGAATTCAATTTATATCGATATAGTATATCGAAGCTTATTATAGACTTTGTAAGTCTCGAAATACGTGAACAACGTACTAAAACATCCTTTTTATATAAAGGTGTGGACGCTGACGCAACAGCTGGACGTTGACGAGTAAGCGAGCTTTAAAGACGAACAATAGTTTCAGGTGGGCTTTACTCTAAAACAAAATGTGGCTTGACTACTTATTTCAACAAACGTTACTTATGATGCATATTTCAACTGTGGTTAAAATATTTATAAGATTACCTGCCAAAATATTTATGTTTTGTGTATTGTATCATATCCATGAGATTGATATGAATGACGAATGTTGTTGGGTAGCTCCCAACTTATGAATGAAAATCGATATCGGATCCTATGCTTGGGAAGCGCTTATACCGCTAGATTAACGTGTACACTAAGGTGATTGTGTCTTTGTAAGGACACCACGGCCGATCACGGCGTCGTAGAGGGAGGCCTCCTTCACGACATTCGACTATAATGTTACGATGATATGATGATAAGGGATATGGATCATACACACCAAGAAAAATGCTTGGCCAAGCAACTTTTATGAACTGATGAAAATATTTTAGTAAGCACAAGGCATTTTCAACTAAAACCCTTGTGTCTTACCATAATACTGGCAGTGTAATTCAAAGAAAATAAAATATTTTCGGCATGAGTCCACTGGGTACAAATTTTGTACTTAGCCCTGCATGTTTGTTTTTAAATGTGCAGGTTGAGCTCGGATGTTGAGAATGGAGGAGTGTTGAGGAATGTCCAGTGTCCTTGACGTCATATTTAAACTTGTTATCCTTGAATACATATCGTCATATATGTATTCACGCACTTTCCGCTGCGACTCTGAATTTATTTTTATGTTATGTATGACGATGAGATGTTATGAACTGTTGGAGTCTATCAGATCATTGTTTGACCTATATTAAAGTATGTATGATCAAGTATGTTCGTCTAATTATGCAAATTACTTTTTTTATAATTACCCATGTTTCCTAAATACTATTCCTAGTATTAGTCCGTCTAGACTCTGAGTTATCCGGAGTGTGGTCGTGACAGAGTGGTATCAGAGCAGTTGCTCTTTGAAACCCAAATTCCTTCTAAAACTAAGTCTAGATTGAGTCACTGGACTTCTAGAAATCTACTGGCTATTCTCAACACTCCATCACATCGAGCTCAACTGGGAAAAGGTAACTGGTTTCTTTTAAACTTATGAAGTGAAGAATTTTATATGATGATCAAGTTTGAAAGGATTTTTGAAGAAAAAGGAAAGGGAAAGTTATAATGTTATGATGATGGAAACGAAAAGTTATGAGCAAAGATTTTCAAAAATTTTAAATTTTGAAATTAAATGGTAATGATACGAAGTGGTTAAGTTGAAATGTATGTTTTGAAACGAATCATGATGATTAAAGACGAATGTATGAAAGCAAGTTGATATGTATAAGTACGTATGAATGAGCTATGATGTTATTTTGAAGTTATATTTGTGAATCATGAAATTTATGTTGATAACTGGATATGCTAGTCTCTTGAGAAGAACGTAGACGATATAAGAAGCATGCTCACATAATGAAAGAAAACAAAAGAATGATAGGAAGCATGAATGTGACTTTAGTTTTTGATTTTTGAACGTCGAGAGTTGAACGTAAAGATGATCGAGAACGACGTTGACCATGAAGAATGAAGAAGATTGATATCGTCATCACAGCTTTAACGTAAGCGACCGTAATCACAATTTCAACATGCGTGACCGTTGACTTGGATTTCAGAATGCTAAGCATCAACCTGAATATGTGGATGTAATAGTTGTACTACGGCGGCAGCAGCCATAGCGTGCACAACTTCGCCGTCGGCATTTTCTCGAAATTTTACCACGATCGCGAAAATTTTCTGCACTGCGCAGTAAATTTGTTTTTGATCGTACTCCCTCGATAGGACTCCGTTTTACGCGTGGTTTTCGCCTGCGTACCCCTAACACTCTGAACTTCATTTGTTATGAAGGACAGAATTTCTTTTTCCGTCTCCAGAATACAGTAGAGTCTGGCTAAAGTTTAGCTCGAGTTTTAGTTAGAGCAGAAAACCTATGGTATCTCGTATACCTTAGAATATCATTAGGAGTTTTGTTCCTAGGTAGACTAAGAATGTCATGATCTGTGTTTTAACCGTTAGTATTTATCGCCTTATAGATTGAATAGTTCTTTCTAGTTGCTTAACCGATGTACTAAGTTATCTTATCTGCTATCAGATATTAGTAGTGACTGACATTAGTTTTGATCGTGACAGATGGAGGAAATGCGCTATATCGCGAGGAGGAGGATAGGACCCGACCCGACTCCCGAGGAGACTATCCGCATCTATCGAGAAAGCTGGATGTGTGCCGGTGAAGATCTAGGAGAGTTTTTGATGTACTACCTTAGACTGTGGAGGAACGCCAGAGCATATGGCGTGACGGACTACGATGGCATCAAACGCCTTCTTACCATACTCCCATGTAATTGGGAAGACTATGCTCGGGAAGTTTCCGGAGACTATATCTACCGTGCGACCGGAGGTTATGATCTGATAGGCGATTTACCCAGGTTCATCAGCCATCTGACATATGTGTACAACATTTATGGCGCAGCACCGAGAGGACCTTATCTCCCTCCACGGGAGTACACATGGCGTGATGAGTCACCTGAGTGGCTGTACACCGAGGTTCCACGGATAGTCGACCCAGTGGTGCCTCGATATCGGATTGATGAGGGCAGACTCGTCCAGGCGGATGGAGCAGCCAGACCTAGAGCTTTGGGAGCTCCTGTTTTCCCTCCTTTGATGTTTGGACACCCTGTGCGTTCACCACTCCCGCCTCTACCACCGATGGCAGCACCCCTACCGCCAGTTGAGAGTTTCGTCGACAAAGACGGATAAGTGTGACAGGTACCCTTGATGGTTATAACCCAATCCATGACAGCTACAGTCCGATTCGTATGGATTATGGTCCGCTGCGGGATATTCCCATGGTAGAGAGTAATGGCGCTGGACCTTCTAGGGCACACGGCCAGGGCGACGACTCGGATGAAGAGGAAGAGGATCCCGAGGAGGATGAGGAAGATTCGAGGGGTTGATGTTGAAGTAAAATAGTGAAGGATTATGTTATTTATCTTATGTATGTTTTATTTATGTTTTCAAAGAACTTGGATGACGAGGAAACTGGATTTTTGTAAGGCTATAAAGCCATTGTGCATGATTTTATTTTGTAAAGCCTTGTAAGCCGATATGTGTATGGCTTCTTTTGAAATGTTCTGAAAGTCAGCATGTAAGTAATTCTCGTTGTAATGACTTTTGATCACAAGTACTTTGCATATGGTACTTTTGCAATTATATATATGACCCGAGAGGGCTTTTGCAACAAAATCGTATATGACAAGGATGGAATGTTTTTATCTAAGTTATTTTCCAATAAAGCAATGATGAAATTGTATATATTCAAGTTATAAAAATAATGTATGATACTAATGATGTATTTTATAAAACAGAATGCCTCCTAGACAAGACCCTGAACGAGGAATAAGGGGCAAAGGCAGACCTAGGAGAAGAGGTAGAACTCCTGAGCAAGAAGAAGAGGCTATACCTCAACCACCTCCACCTCAACCTGATCGCAGGATAGAGGAATTATTCTTAAGACAAAACCCTCCTACTTTCAATGGGAAGGGTAGTCCAGAAGAAGCTGAACAGTGGATGAGAACTATTGAAAGGATTTTCACCTTTTTAAGGTGCACAGCACAGGAACGACTGTCATGTGTAACCTTCCAGTTGAATGGACCTGCTGATTTCTGGTGGGAGGCCAGAAAGAAAACCTTTACAGCAGAGCAGATGGAAGAGTTAACATGGGAAGACTTTAAAAGAGAAATGTATGATAAGTACGTACCAAAAAGTTACAAGAAGAAGAAGGAACACGAATTTTTCTTGTTAAAGCAGGAAAAGATGTCGGTAACTGATTACGATCGCACATTTTGCGAGATGTCTAGATATGCACTGGATCAAGTGGACACAGACCTGAAAATGGCAGAAAAATTCAGGTCGGGATTAAGGCCAGAAATAAGAATGTCTCTCGCTGGTCTCGGAGACATGACCTATACAGAGGCTCTTACGCGGGCTCTAGACATTGAGGCAGCAATGCCAGATGATAAGCCGGCATCAGCTCAGATGCAGAGTACAATGGACAAGGGTAAGAGGAAATGGGATACAAGTTTTAGTAACAGTAGCAAGGGAAGTTTTGAGAACAGGAATAATAGACAACAGTGGCAAGGGAGTACAGCAAATCAAGGACAAGGATGGAGGAAGCCAACATTTGTTCCTCCAACAAGAGGTCCACAAGAGCAAAGAAAGGCTCTTCCGTGCCCAAAGTGCCGAAAAATGCACACAGGAATGTGCATGGCAGGCAGCGGGAACTGTTTTAGGTGTGGTATGAAAGGACATTATGCAAACTTTTGCCCGGGGGTACGTTCGGAAACGGTCGTAAGGCCGAACCAACCCGGAAATGTCCAACCACTGAGGGCTATCCAATTTCAGCCCCAACCTCAACAGCAAATACAGCCACAACAATGGCAACAACCTCCGCCACAACTGCAACCACAACAACAAATGCAGCATCAGCAGTGGCAACCACCTCAGCAACGAAGGCAACAACCACCACGGCAACGCCAAAGAAGAACAAAGAGCCTCGATAACAACAATAAACCTCAGCAAAGACAAGCACAACGTCAGCCTCAGCCGGCCCAAGCTAGAGCATATGCTTTGCACCGGCGACAAAACGAACAGGACCAGGGAAACCTGGCAGGTATGGGAATTCTTCTCAACATACCTGTTATAGTATTGTTCGATACGGGTGCTTCGCACTCCTTCATAGCAAAATCATGCGTAGATCTGTTGGGACTTAGTGCTATAAAAGCAAATCAGGATATGAGAATCTCTTCACCTATAGGAGGGATTATGATCATACACATACTCGCCGAACCTAGAGTTGAACTTAGGACCACTTAGGGTTCTGGCAAATAATTTGAACATAATACCCATGGGTGACGTAGATATAATCCTAGGAATGGACTGGTTAGCTGCAAACCACTCCACGATTCTTTGCAAGGAAAGGAAAATATCATTTCATTTTCCTGGACAAGAAGCAACGCACTTCCATGGAATTAGCATGGGAAAAAGAGTCCCGATTGTATCCGCATTGAAGGCAAGGAAGATGATGAATAAGAAGGGATACCATGCTTTTCTCGTTTACCTGAACGGTGAAGAAAAGCCGGAAATGAAGGTAGAAGACATAGAAATTGTCAAGGAATTTCCAGATGTATTTCCTAAGGATTTACCAGGATTACCTCCTGATAGACAATTGGAATTTACCATCGACTTGGAACCAGGATCGGCTCCAGTGTCGAAAGCACCCTACAGAATGGCCCCAAAGGAATTGGAAGAACTGAAAATCCAAATCCAAGAACTGTTGGACCTAGGTTTCATTAGACCTAGTGTTTCGCCTTGGGGAGCGCCTGTGTTATTTGTCAAGAAAAAGGATGGATCTTTAAGGATGTGTATAGACTATCGAGAGCTGAACAAGATGACGCTCAAGAACAAATACCCTTTGCCAAGAATCGACGATCTGTTTGATCAATTGAGAGGAGCAGGCATATTCTCAAAGATTGATCTCAAGTCAGGATACCATCAACTCAAAGTACGGCCTGAAGACATAGCTAAAACTGCATTCGAACAAGATATGGCCATTATGAATTCGTAGTTATGCCGTTCGGGTTAACAAATGCACCAGCTGTATTTATGGACCTCATGAATCGAGTGTTTCATCCGTACTTAGACAAGTTTGTCTTGGTTTTCATAGATGATATTCTCATCTATTCGAAAAATGAGGAAGACCATAAGGAACATCTAAGAACAGTGTTGCAAACTTTGAGGGTGGAACGACTATTTGCTAAGTTCAGCAAATGCGAATTTTGGCTGAAGGAAGTAATGTTCCTTGGACATATTGTGTCTGCTGATGGAATCAAAGTAGATCCGGCCAAAGTAGAAGCAGTGCAAGAATGGAAATCGCCGCGAACTCAGAATGAGATCCGGAGTTTTCTAGGATTGGCTGGTTATTACAGGAGATTCATCGAGGGATTCTCCAAAATAGCAAGACCAATGACCCAACTACTTCGAAAGGGAGTTAAGTACACTGGATGTAGAATGTGAGGCGAAGTTTTCAAAACTCAAGGAGAAGTTAACAAGTGCACCCTGCTAGCATGCGTAAGCGCACAAAGAATATGTGGTTTATACAGACGCTTCGAAGAACGGACTAGGTTGCGTTTTGATGCAAGAGGGAAAAGTAATAGCATACGCATCCCGGCAACTTAGACCACATGAGCTGAACTACCCAACACATGACTTAGAATTAGCAGCAGTGGTACATGCACTGAAAATATGGAGACACCATCTCTACGGAGTGAGATGTGAAATCTATACAGATCATAAGAGTTTGAAATACTTCTTTGAGCAGAGAGATCTAAATATGAGGCAGAGAAGATGGCTCGAACTAGTAAAAGATTACGACTGTGGTATTAATTATCACCCAGGTAAAGCGAATGTGGTAGCTGACGCCTTGAGTCGTAAAAATCAAACTAAATTGGGATGTCTCCTTACGCAAGAAGATAAACTCATTGAAGAGTTTAGAAAATTGAGAATTGAATTGGTTGAACAACCAGAGACGATCACGAGCTATATCGCTACACTCACCGTGACACCTGATTTAAGAAAAAGGATCATTGAGAGACAAAGGATGGAGGAAAAGTTGGAAAAGATAAGAGGAAGGGTGAGAACTGGCGAATTGAAGGATTTCCACGAAGCATCAGATAATGCTTTAATGTTTAAAGGGAGAATATATATTCCTGATGATACTGAGATTCGGAAGGAAATAATGAGTGAAGCTCACGATACACCCTACACCGCCCACCCAGGCAGTACGAAGATGTACCAAGACCTAAAGGAAAAGTTCTGGTGGGAAGGCATGAAACGGGACATAGCTTCTTTTGTAGAATGCTGCCTTGTTTGCCAGCAAGTAAAAGCTTTACATCAACGTCCCTACGGGAAGTTACAACCGTTGGGTATACCCGAGTGGAAGTGGGATGAAATAACGATGGATTTCGTTACAGATTTACCCAAGTCCAGAAAAGGGAACACTACCATATGGGTAGTAGTGGATAGACTCACCAAATGCGCTCATTTTCTGCCAATTCAGAATACTTATGGAGCTGATAAACTAGCCCAGATATATGTAAAGGAGATTATACGACTGCATGGAGTACCAAAATCTATTACATCAGATAGAGACTCCAAATTCACATCGAGATTTTGGGTGAGCCTACAAAGAGAATTGGGAACGAAGTTGAACTTCAGTACAACATTTCACCCACAGACTGATGGGCAGTCGGAAAGGACAATCCAAACTCTGGAAGATATGCTGAGAACCGTGGTACTAGATCGAGGTGCAAAATGGGAAGACATTTTACCTCTCATCGAATTTGCCTACAATAATAGTTATCAAGCGACAATTGAAATGGCCCCATACGAAGCCTTGTATGGCAAGAAATGTAGATCACCGCTTTACTGGGATGAAGTGGGTGAGAGGAAAGTAGTAGGGCCAGAAGCAGTGAATGAAATGATTGAAATCGTTCGACAAATTAGGCAAAGAATAAGAGAAGCTCAAGATAGACAAAAGTCTTACGCCGATACACGTAGATCTGAACTACAATTTGAAAGTGGAGACAAAGTATTTCTTAAGGTCTCTCCATCGAAGGGGATCATAAGATTTGGCGTGAAAGGAAAACTAAGACCCCGTTTCATAGGACCATATGAGATCCTAGAATAGAATAAGTTGGCTCTTCCGCCAAACTTGGGAAATGTGCATAATGTTTTCACGTATCTCAATTAAGAAAATATGTACACGATCCAAAACACGTGATCCTCGTAGTTCTCAACTCGCATATGAGCTACGAAAGGACTAGACCATAAAGTTCAACAATTGAGAAACAAATCAATTACGCTGGTCAAAGTGCTGTGGAAACACCACGGACAAGAAGAAGCTACGTGGGAGCTTGAAGATGCGATGAAAGAACGATACCCCAAATTATTTTTCTAAGGTATACAAAATTTCGGGACGAAATTTCTTTTAAGGGGGGTAGGATGTAATAACCCGTAATTTTAAAAGCCTAATTACGGTTGTTAAAACCCGTAAAATAGAATTTCACCGTGAAATCAAATCAATTTGAAATCGAATATGAATTCGATTTATCTTATAAAGGAATGAATTCCTGTTTAAAATTCACTGAAAATCGTGAATTTAAGAATCAAAGGCTATAACGTTTTCTTGGCAGTATATTTTAACGTCGGCTGCGTATCGACAGTTAAAATGTAATAAAATTTTCTAAGCAATCAAGCTTAGAATTTTATTCCTTTATTAATGATTTATATTAGTAAAGTGATTACGAAATTATTACGACCATTTCGAAGATGAGTCGATACGTAACGTTTTGAGACGTTTTCAAACATCAACATTTTGAAATAAAACGAAAGATGGTTTTATCGATCTATAAATTATAGGAATTTATTTCCTATGATTATAAAAGGATATTACAGTATTATTAAGCATCTAAATAATGTTGGAACATTAGAATTAATAAAAATCCCAACCTAGTTTCGAAAACCCTATATTTTCGAAAATTAGGGTTCTCATCTTACAATAACATCTTTTAATTATCCTATGATATTAATTATCATCTAATTCATATACTATGATGTATATATGTATGTTTAGCATGAAATTAAATTATTTAGTGTGTGTTGGGCATAATAGCCGTGTAATATATATATGTGTAGAACAAAGTGTGTTTTAATTGTATCACTCTTGCATATATATGATATATATTCAGATTTTATTATTAGAACTCCACTATAATATACATATAATACCTATTTTCAGATTTTCTATGTGTAGGCACTCATGAGAGTGCCCATTATCTACATAAAATAGTAATAAAAGGTGAAGAGTCTCAAGAGAGAGAGAGAGAGAGCCGAGAGTGAATATGGGGGGATTTTCAGATTTTGTTCATTCTCCAACACACTTAAACATTCCTACACTCAACACTCTCCATTCTCTCTCAAACATCATCTTCTTCCCCTTCTTTTTCAGCCATAGCCGTGAGCTTCTTTCCCCCTCCAAGCTCTGAAAATTTTTCTTTTCTCTTCTCTCATACCTAGCTTGAAACCTTGTACTTTGTTCCATCCATCCATATCACAAGGTAGGAGTTGAACAAGAGCTTGTTTTGCTCTTGAAGCTTTCGAAAATTTCGAAAAATAGCTTAGTTCATGCATGTGTTCTTGATGAACTTTGTTGGTGATATTTTGCTATTGCATGTGTTTTGATGATGAGAAAATGAGTAGATGTGCATTCTTGTTCTTAAAAATGTATTGCATGTGAGATTTTAGTTCAAAATCTTTTGAATCTATGAGTATATTATGTTCTAAGGATGTATAGCATGCTATTTTAAAGCTTGGTTCATATTTTAAAAATTTATGTGAACATGTATGAGAAATGTTTGAAATGGCCGAGAGCTTGAGAGATTATTTGAGCATGAATTTGTGATCTATGATGTAATATGTGTCTATTGTATTTATTTGAAAAAATTTTAAAAAATCCATGCTATTTTCTTCTTAGGACCGAAGCATGTATAGTTATATAAGTGGGTGTATGATTTTATTTTTGTACATGCAATGTGATATTATTGATTTATGATGAGTTAAGAGTGCATAACAATTTGTTGGAAATTTTTAGAAGATCAATGCTATTTCTTTTAAATGGACCGAGACCTATATATGTGGTATATGGTGATTAAATTTTTATTTAAGCCATGCAATTACATAGAAGTGATCTATGATGTTATGTGAGCCCATAGCCATTTGTTTGGAATTTTAGAAAAATCCTATCTATTTTTAAAAAAAAAAAACCGTGAGGTATGTATTGGTATACATTGATGAATGATTTTATTTTATGACATGCAATGGCATATTATTGTTCTAGGATGTGAATTATACACTATATGTTTTAATTAGAATTTTTGGAAAATTCCTATGTGGAATATTGAATAAACCGAGAGCTATACTTGAGACATGTTGATGTATGATTTTAATTTGTAACATGCAATGATGTTTTATTAATCTAGGGTATGATTTATACACCCTATGAAATAATTGGGAAATTTTGGAAAACCCTATCCATTTTTCTTAAGAATGCCGAGGCTTATATATATATATGTGTTGATGTGTGATTTTTATTTAGTACATGCAATGTTATATTATTGGCCTAGAATATGTTTTATGCATCTTATATTGTTGTTAGAATTTTCGAAAATCAATAACCTATTTTATTCAAATAAACCGAGAGCCAAGCTCACTATGGTGATGAATAAATTGGTTTTGATGTTTATTATGATGTAGTGTTGCTACACTAAAATGTATAAGCATGTTATAATTGTTTGGAAATTTTATAAAAATGTTGGACATGCATTGTGAGAGAGCCGAGAGCTATGATACCAACTATATGGTATATAAATGTCATATCATGGATTATATGACATAAATATGTCATGGACTAATGTTTGGACCTTGTATTAATTTATTAGAATTTTAGAAAAATTGTAGGGCATTTTTTTTTCAAAATGTCGTGACCTTATGAAATCAATAAGGTGATGATCGAAGGTTGATTGAATGATATTATGACATATTAATGACCATAGTGTATAATAATACACTATAGAAAATTAGAAAAAATTTTGGACACCATTTGGTAATTTATAATAATTACCGAGAATTTTTAATGATTTTTAAGGATTTTTAAATCCTTTTTAATTAAGTTTAATAATAAATTATATGTCTAAATATTATTTTAGACATATTTGGATATTATAAGAAATTTTTGAAAATATTTAAGTTATAAAACTTAAAATAGCCGTGAGCTATTTTTAATTTCGAATAAGGATTTTAAATCCTTAAATTCATTATTTATAATGAATTATATGTTTAAAAATTATTTTTAAACATATTAAAACAGTTTATAAAAAGAAATCAATTGGAAATTGATTTTCGTGAGAATTTAATATTAAAGTATAACTTAGTAATTAAATTACTAAGAAAAGTCAAAATTATTGACTTTTGAAATCAACGTACGAAATACGTTCGATGAATACGCTAATACGCGTAAGTATAAAAACGTATCAGTTTGCTAATAAAATCACGTTGATATGAAAAGGTAATTTTAAATGAAATTTAAAAGTCGTTACGAGCTAAAAATTCAATTTATATCGAGTAAAACGTCAATTAGATGCCCAATTTTATTTAAAACCCGTAAATTAGAAATTACCGAATGATTCAATCCATAGATTTTATAATGATTTCGATCTCGAAGGAATGAAATCTATTTTAATTGAACGAGAAATGTGAAAAGGAATTAGTATGACGTATATAAAATATTATTATTTCAACGTCGATTAAATCGATATTAAAATTTTATTTCTAATATTAAGTTTAGAATTAAATTCCATTATTAATGGAATAATTTAATAAAGTGATGACGCTTTATTACGACCATTTCAAGATGAGTCGATAATGAACGTTTTGAGGCGTTTACAAACGTTAACGTTTTGAGATGAAACGAAAAGCGTTTTAATCGATCAAGAAATTATAGGAATTAATTTCCTATGATTAGTATATGTAATTACAGTATTATTTAGCATTAAATCAATGCTAGATCATCAAGATTTAATAGTGACCGATTTTTCAAACGTTCGAAAACCCTAATTTTCAAACTCGATTTTTATCGCATAAAATGATGCCATTAATTTATCCTATGATATTATTTATCATCTAAACTATATGTGATAACATATATCAATGTTGGGCATGGAAAATAAAAATTTGACCTATGGTTTATGTGTAATAGCCGAAAACCCTTGAAGGTGTAACAAAGTGTGTTGTTGATTTTTCCTATTACATGTATCTAAGTGACATTGGATTAATTATAACCTAACTACACTATTAAAATCTGATATATATACATATATATATGTAAAGTGTGTGCCGTGAGTTAGGGGTGTGTAGTGTGTGTGAGGTGTTGATTGTGCATGAGATATAGTTACATTTGTCACCTAAGACACCACTTGTTCTTCCACCCCTATACCCACCCAACACCACCCCTCACACCCCTCATTGCCGTCCCTCTTCTCTCTCTCTTTCCCCCATTTTCGTCCATCCCCCCCCTTCAAGAACAGCTCCAAGATCAGCCCACTCCACCATTCAAAAAAAAGTGGACATAAGCTTCTAGCTCAAGATGGACAGTCAAGCCTTTCCAGGCTATGAGCCCTCCTCAGCCAACCCCTTCGATTCCCCACTGAATTTCACACCAAGGTGAAGAATCTAAACCTTGGACTCAATAGTGTTGGAGCTACATACATGCATGTACACATATATGCTTGAATGTGCTAGATTTATAAGCATAGGTGATTGCATGTTGATTTACCTGGACGAACAGCCACTTAACGAATTTATTTGACTAAGTTAAAGTGGTCCGATGATTGTGAATTTTTAATATGTTTAAAATATATGTGTCTAATATTCCTCTGTAAAATTTCAAGTCCATCCAACATGATTTGCTATTTTAATCGTATTTTTCGAAAGCATCGCGCAAATCTGTGAAATCTCCGTGTTCATCACCCATAATCCGTGGCTTTCGTTTTAATTTTGGCTAATGATAAAACTCTGAAATTTGGCAGAAACATAATTCAGCATGTGTAGAAGATTCCTGTAAATTTTCAGAATTTTCTAAAAATCTTTACTATTTATTCCAGATTTTACAAGCTAACTGCACAAAATTGTCACGGGAGTGATAGCTTGTGGTAAAATAATTTTATCTCCCAATCTATTGTGAATCATTGAGTGAGGCTTTTTCTGGATTAAACTAGACTTAAGTTTATTTTCAATATGATTGGTTGCATTTCCAGATTCCTTATAATGAACTCACGGTGAATTTTTAAAGTTGACGCATTTCAGTAAGCCTTTTGGACAAACTGCCTTAGAAAATTTCTATGATAATAGGCTGTTCGAGTATGACTTTACGTGAGATGTTCAAGCCATTTGTAGTCCGATTTGGACTTTGGTTTATTCATAAGAAATGTTCCTCACCATGTCTAGTTATGATCTGGAAAGTTTGATCCCAAACCAAGTTTTATAGGTATACCTTTCATCGACCCAAAGTCACCTCTTGAAACTGTCCATTTCAACTAGTCAACTTTGGACTTATGTATTTCTCGATGAGTTAGATATTTTCCAGTATGGTCTTCATGACATATGTATTAATTGTTACAAGGTTTCTAAATTGGTATCCTGCAGCCATTTTGGCATTGCGAGTCAAAAGTAACGAGCCTCGCAAAACCCCTCGTCGTTAAGCTAAAACTGAAAATTCTGAAAAATTTTCTAAGTATAGAAGTCAGATTGAGTTGCCCCCCTTGAGACCCTATATCTCTAAAACCACGACTCTTTTGGATTTAATTCCTTCTTAGAACTTGTAGCATATGGTTAGAGGTTTCCAGAATGTATCTTTGTGCTACCATACGTATTCTGAATCGAGAGTTATGGATCGTCAAAGTACGTCACTTGGGTTGTTTCATGCTGTTTTTGTTGAAATTAAACACTTGAAATTTGACAAAGTGTTGGAAACCCCTATGTGAAGTATGCCTTATGTGACTAACATGCTATTAATCGATGCATTCATTATGTTATGTCGCAAGGTACAATAGAGCATTATAAGATTTACGAATTATGATAAAACATCATGATACGATATTTTCACGAAAGCATACCTTAACGTGAAATATTTGACTAGAGTCTATCACATGGTCAATTGAGTGTATATCATACCATGATATACACTAAAGTAGAAATATAGGTTCTAAGACCCAATGGATTTTTCCAGCCCAAAACCTCGAGGCCGAGAATAGATAGGCTAGAGCTAGGACTTATGAGTCCAAGAAACGGATTAAAGCGATCTGATCCGGTGGGCTTTACTACTACTCAAAAATAAAATGCTTCTGAAAAATTTTACGATGCTTATTTCAACTGTTGATAAAATGTTATAAGATTACCTGCCAAAATATTTATGTTTTGTGTATGTATCCTATCCATGAGATATTATGAGATGTTATGAAATGTTATGAATGTTGTTGGGTCGCTCCCAACTTATGAATGAAAATCGATATCGGATCCTGTGCCGGAAGGACAATACCTGGCTAGGATTAACGTGTACACCTAAGGTGACTGTGTGCTGTAAGAACAATTCACGGCCGGTCACGGCGTCGTAGAGGGAGGCCTCCTTCACGACGTTCGACTATGATGTTATGAAGAATGATGATAAGGGATATGGATCATACACACCAAGAAAAATGCACGCCAGCGATGATTTTATGAACTGATAAAATGCTTTAGTAAGCACAAGGCATTTTCAACTAAAACCCTTGTGTCTTACCATGATGTGGCAGTGTAATCTTCAAATGATAAAATATTTTTGGCATGAGTCCACTGAGTGCATTCTTGTACTCGACCGCATGTTTGTTTTAAATGTGCAGGTTGAGCAGATGATGGATGGAGCAGTGTTGAGCAATAGGAATGTTGTCACTGATATGTTTATACCTTGATAGTACATCGTCATATGTACTTATCACATGTCTTCCGCTGCAAGAACCCCAAATTATGTAATATAGTCCAAAAATATAAATGACATATGTATTACGCTTTTTATTAAAGAGAGTCTCCATGTTTGTTCATTCATGTTTACAGTTATAGTCCCTGCTACGTACTTAGGATTGTGGGGCTGTGACAGAGTGGTATCAGAGCGGTTCGCTCTTGAACCCAAAATATCTTTAAGGTTAAGTCTAGATTGAGTCATTAGACTTCTAGAGATCAGCTGACAATGCTCAACACTCCATCACATCAAGCTCAACCGAAATGAGGTAAATGACTCTTTTTCCAAAGTTTTGAAAATTAACCTGGCCAGATGAATATTTATGAAATTATTTTTCTCGAGTTGAAAATGAAAAGTTTGAAAGTGAAACAAAATTTTATCAAGTGAAATGAAAGCTATGAGAAAGGTTGAGAATGAATGTTATGACAAATGATTTGTTAAGAAAGTTATGAAAAGAAGGAAGATATAAAAAGATGATGACAATGATGTGAGAAAGTTTTGGTATGATGTGCCAAAGATGAAATGTTTGAATTCCTGAAATTCAATAAGAGTTCATTATTATGAACAAAGTTATGATTATTCATGTTTTAAAATGATTGAGATTGGACATTGATTTGTCAAAAACGATATATTGAATTCTTGAAATTCGACGAAGCACATGCATAAAGATGAGCTACGTAGGAATATTCAAAGTTTTACTTCAATCTCAAAGTTGATTATGATGATGAGTATGCTAGTTCAAACAGAACATAGACTTTATAGGACGCATGATCCCTTTCTACGAAAGAACATAGAAGTAAGAACTTCCTTCCATTACAAGAACAAGAGTAACGATGGATTTGAGAATTTCATTCCATCTTGAGTGAAGGAAAGCAAAGGATTTATACGAAATTGTTCGACCTCGGTGTCGGCAATATTCTGTACTACCTCGGCATCGGTAACGGCATGCACGACCTTGGTGTCGGCATCGTTTATGACCTCGACGCGAACGCGTGTAAATTTCCCTGCACTGCGCAGTGATTTTGTTTTGACTAGTTCTTGATGGTGTGAACTCCGATTTACATATGGTTTTCGCCTACGTGCTCCTAATGAACTGTACTTCATTTCTTATGAAGGACCAAATTCCTGATTCCTACTCCAGAATTCATGAGAATCAGTTGAAGTTAGTTCTATGATTTGAAAAGAGTATGACTGTTATAGTATGATACGAATCCTAGAATGTTACTAAGAAAGTAAGATTTTCAGTAATACAAGTAGAACCTTGACATACGTGACAACTTTGTTGATGACCTATTACGGGTATATAAGCTTTCAAATTATATCCACTACCCAATTTACGTCATTGAGTTTAACTCTATGACTAGTTCCAATTGAGAATTCATTCGAGTTTCTCACTTTTTCTCAAGAAAATTTTCAAACCCAAAATTTATAAAGTGTCCTTTTGAACCCAAAGCCTTGTGTGATCGAGAATATAATTGTGGCGGGTCAGCCGCCACCGTGACCAAAGAAATCTCGATGGTCGTCATTCGGTCTTGGACCCTAGATCCCCATTTCTTGATCAAAGAGCATATTGATTCAAACATTGAAAGATGTTATCTTGATGGGTGAGACAAGACTTTCGTAAGTAGTCGTGATTATCTCTTCTCGACTCTTGAAACCATCAAGTATGATGAATGTTGACTTACCTTGTCACCTAAGTGCTAATTAGTAAGCGATAAATGTCGAGCATGAAATAGGTTGACTTATCTCAATCACCGAAAGTTTCGGATCGAGAAAGTGATAGACATCAAGATGTTATGATGTAAAGAAAATCTCGATTTAAATGAGATATTTTTCCTATGATATACATGAATGTGATGACCTTGATGGGGTTAACAAAGAATGATAACGAGTGAAGTTATACCATCATACGACTGTTATGATAACAAAGTTATGAATAAGATACTCTTTAGCATTGAATGCAAAGAGCAAAAGTAAAGAAAAGTATATGATATCTGTGGGATATGAATTTCCCTTATTATGTCATGACGAGAGCGATTACAACTTATCTTTAAGATAGTTGGATATCCTTGAAACCTCGCTAGTAGGTTAGACATGTTTAAAAGAATGAAGATGCATGAAAGATATTCTTTTCAAAGAATATATATATAAAAAGTAATAGCATTCCAGAAAATAAATCTTTCGCCTTATACCTTAATCAATGAGATTATGCTTGAGCATAATCGATTCCGAGTAATTGAAACTTGGTTGGACGAATGATAATAAGATTTAAAGATCATAATCATTGAGATGTGTGAATAGCTAGGATATCCCTAGTATGTGAATTAAGTATGGAGGAAATAACTCCGAAGTCAAGACATGGTAATGTGATGCTTAAAATTAAGTTATGGTGTCGAATGTACTACCCTACCAAGCCATACGACAATGATAACGGTTCTAGTCACGAAAGTGGAAGCGATGTATAACGAAGTAAGATTTCTTTCAAATACCATGCTCATGAAAACAGACAAAAGTCAAAAATAGCAGAAGAAATTACGAGCTATACAATTAGATAGTTCCTGATATGACATAAGTTTCAGAAATGTTATGACTTCGATAAGTAAGGTAATTCCCTTGAAGTAAGGAAACAGATTAAGAAATAGATTCATTATTTTGAAATGAATCTTAATACCCTAAGTTATAATGACACAAAACGCTTGTCTCGTGTAACTTAATAGTTAGCAAGCAAAATAGTTTCTATAGATCTTGCAAAGGAAATACATCCAAGAGAACATAGGAAAAGATTCACATGGAAGGATCTTAAGGTGGACCTAATTGTAAATCTTACCCCCATATTTTTGTGACGATCAATAAAGTGAAGTATTAAGTATCTCTGACATGGAAATGAAGAAATCATTGAATGTCGAGAAAATGGTAAAAATATTTGATGTCAAGGCAAAAGTATAATACATCCCCAGTGGACAAAGAATTCTATCTTATGCGAAATTGCATGATGTATTAATAAAAGATTAAGAAGAATGACGTATATCCAAAAGGGGATATTACAAACGATGGCACTAAATGCCAGTACAAGGATTTCTCTAGAAAGGAGTTTAAAGTAAGGATATATGAGAAATATATTCCTAAGATCGATAAAGTGAAAAGGGGAATTAAATCATTCATACTAGATTAGGAATGAATGATAGTGATAGAAACATGACGATCTTTACGATAAGATGTAATTATTGAGATATCAATATCAAAAGATAGGTTGATGTAGACCTAATCACAAATGCTATTGGTAAAAGCATAATGAGACCGACACCAGAAGTATAGGGTGAATGAGGCAACAGAAGACCACAGCAAGGGAACATAATGTCCCAATAGAAAGGACTATGACATATGAAATAGACGTTCATTTAAATAAGCGGAAGACCGTTGACCAAAGCATATACTTCGCATCAAAAGCAGAACAAACAGAACGAAATGCGAGAATATGTATGAGGAAAATTTCTTAGAATAGCCATAAGATTTTGTTCAATTTAGGTGCTTCTTTTTAACATCGCACAGTGTGCGAGAAGCGATAGAACCCAACTCGAGGTGTAAGCGAATCAAGAAATGAAAATCCCTTACCTATACAAGAATTTTGACCATCGCAAGTGTTGCTCAAGCTCGTAATTGAACCTAGAATCACCTAAAGTGCTATCCAATGATTTGGATCATTATATCTATGTGGAACATAGATATAATTTTAGAAACAAGAAGTTTGAAATGGTCATCATTCATATGATTAGTGACATGGGCCTAGCCTTTTAGTTAGGGGTTTTACACGACAGAATATCAGTACCCACTGTTCGCTTATGCGAATATCTTTAAGGCAACATACGACTGAAGATGTAAAACGTAAAATGAGTATTAAGATAAGTATCATGAGTCGTGTCACAAGTAGTCTACAGGTTATATACGTCTTAAAATGTATAATTCATTAAAAGATCCTTCTTATTAAAAATTCCCTCCATTGCTTAATTTAAGTCGGACTCATCTAGAACTATATGGTTACTAGATGGCGATAGAAGGGTGCGATGAGTAAAAGAAAAGAAAAGAAGGAGTTAACCCAAGGCCTACAAGATTATAACTCACACGGCGTATCGGCTCTTTTAATATGAACTAGGAATGGATTTAGAACAGTTTTGAGAAAATTTTTGCACCTACGGATGGATACTTGTGACTATAGAGTGTTAAGTGAGGATGGTATCCAACGACTTATCAGTCATTTACTAACGGATCGCGAATTTTGCAAAAGATGTATCAAGAGAATATTTTCTCCATGATAAAAATTCCAAAGCACAGACGGACTTACGTGATTTGTCAATAGGCTCAAGTATACATATAATGCGTATGGAGCGACACCTCGAGTACTTGTCCTAGACCCGGCAAGTTACACAGCATGGTATAAAGGAATGGTTGTACCATGATATTCCAAATGCCATCCCACGTCTGCATCAGTCAATTGTACGAGAAAAGAGGCGAGAAGGGCAAAAGGACAAAATCTTATCGCCCTCGCGGATTAAGAGAATTACCGCTACCAACCCAACCATACTTTTTGATAAAAGTAACACCAACTTCTAGTAATGAAGAAGAAACGGGGAGTAGCTTGACCCGGCTCTACGAAAGAGAATGATCATCAGTATGAAAATAAAGCGTGCTTGAGAAAGACAAGTTTCTAAGGGAGGAGTACGACTCTGACAAAGGTCACTCAAAGACATAGAATCTTAGGATCCTATGAGACTTATATGTAGATAATGGTTTATGATGAAAATGATGTGATTATAATATGTAAAATAAACGTAGTTTGGAAGAGTTTATGAATATGGTGATGAAGTGTCAAAGTTTTAAGTGTAAAAAGAGCTAGACGCCTTATAATCAGTTAGCTCGGTAGACCGACCATCGTAAGTAATGTATGAAAAGTCCTCACTAAGGCATTATGATGTAATATTATGTGGTCTTGAAGAATGGTATCCGAAATACGGAAATGAATTGTTCTGAATAAAATATGGTTACTATGAGATAATAGTTACGTCATTCGGACTAACCAATGCACCACCACATTTATGAACCTCAAAATCGAGTGTTTCACACATACCCGATAATTTTATCTCAATCCTCATAGATGATGTTCTTATCTATTCAAAGGACGAGAAAGAACATAAAGAAAATCGAAGGTCATCTTACGACTTTTAAGAGTCGGGCAAATTTTGTCAAATGCGCTTTGTAAATCTCGATTAAAGGAGAAATATTCCTCGGGCACATAGTGTCTTTAGAAGAAAACAATGCGGATCGACAAATGACAAAACAATTAAAGATGAAAGACGTCGATGACCTAAAATAAGATCGAATTTTATAGATTAATTGATTTACATTGAGATCCATTAAGAACTCTCTAAGGTAACAAGACCAATAAGATAGTAACCCCAAAATAGAGTCACAATTCTCACGGATTAATAAAAGTAAGGCTATGTATTAATATGAGATAAATAATAACTTATGTGTCACGATGACTTAGGCCACATGAGCGAATTTCCCAACTCATGACTTGAAATAGTGGCGAATCGATTTAAGAAAAGGATCGCCGAGAGACAAAGGATGGAGGAAAAGTTAGAAAGATCCGAGAAAAGGGTAAGGACTGGAGGATTTAAGAACTTCCGGGAGGCGTCGGACAACGCCTTATTATACGAAGGAAGAATATCGTTCAGACGACGCAAAACTTCAAAATAAAATAATGAGTGAGGCTCACGATACACCCTACACCGCCCACCGAGATAGTACTAAGATGTACCAAGACACGAAGAAAAGTTTTGGTGGGAAGGCATGAAACGAAACATAGCTTCTTTCGTAGAACACCGCCTTGTTTGCCCGCCGGATGAAAGCGTTACACCAACGTCCATACGGAAAGTTCTGACCGTTGGAAATACCCGAGTGGAAATGGGATGAAATAACGATGGACTTCGTTACGAACTTACCCAAATCAAAAAGAGGGAACACCGCTATATTGGTAATTGTTGATAGACTCACCAAGAGTGCTCACTTCCTACCAATCCAAAGTACTTATGAATCTGACAAGTTAGCCCAGCTGTATGTAAATGAGATTATACGACTTCACGGAGTGCCAAAATCTATTACCTCTGATAGTGACAGTAGTATAAATACCAAAGTCGCGAGGACATCACTCCTATAACAATAAGTTAAGAACCCTTCACAATTCACAAAAGTTGAAGTTATTCGTCGAGCAAAGAAACTTGGATACAGGATAGAAAAGATGGCTTGAATTAGTGAAATCTTATAAATATGATAAATGATCACCTATGAACAGTTAATGTAGAATCTAATGCCTAAGTTATAAAATTCAGTCTAAATTATGGTATGTCCTTATAAAAAAGGAAAACTCATTGGAAAGATTAAGAAAACGAGAACAGTAATAGTCGGGCAATCAGGGACGAATGTAAGTAGTATGTCCACAACCAAGGTGAAATATGACTAAAAAGAGAGAATGAATATGGGAATAGAATACGAATTAAGATAAGAAATGAAGAGCTGAAGGATTTTAAGGAGCGTTGGACAATGTTATATTGTCTAAGAGAGAGATATACATATATTTCCAAGCAATAATAAGCTTAGAAATGAAACCAAGAATGAATTTCATGATCCTTCTCATACCGCCCAATCAGGCATTATTAAGTGACATTGTGAATTATGAGAAAGGTTAGATCGGAATGAATGAGATAAGATATAACCATATTGTCGAGCAGTGTCTCGATTACCAATAAGTAAAGGCATTGTATCAAAGGCCTTATAAGAGAGTATAATCTCTAGAACTACGCGAATGGAAATAGAATGATATAGAAATAGATCTTATGACAGATTTTACCAAAGTCATAAAGAAGTCGCACTACTATATGGCTAGTAGTGGATTGACTCGCCAATTATGTTTTGTCTACGCTATTCGGATGACTCGTAGATCCATAAGGTTAACTCGGTTATACAAAAGGAAATTTTATATTTACATGCGAGTACCAAAACCTATCGATTCGGATAGAGACTTCAAGAGTACCCTAGATTTTGAACTAACTCACAAAAGGAGTTAGATACGAGGTTAAGCCTTAACATAGATGTCCACTCACGAGACGGATAGACAATCGAAAAGAGACAAGTATGAACGTTTAAGGATACGATAGAACATAAGTGTTAAACCAAGATGCAAGTGAGCGTATTGTACCACTTGGTAAGTTTACATACCGACCATAGCTATCAAATAACGATCAATGTAGCCTTATGAGGCGTGTGCGAAAAAAGTATTGACCACCACTTTATTGTAATAAAGTAGGTGAGAAAAGGTATAATGTCGACTTTGTAAATGAAACGATTAAGATATTTTCTAACGAGGCAAAGAATAAGAAAAGCTTAGGACGTAGACAAAAGTCTTACCGGTACGCAGAATACGAACCGCATTCTCGAATGCGTAATTAAAGTTTCTTAAGATTTCTCCATCTAGAGAAATTATAAGTTTAGATCTGAGAATGTTGAGACAACATTTTATAGGACCTACGAGCTCCTAACAATGATAAGCCTAGTAGCCTATAGTCGATACTTCCAACACATTTGAGAGGAAGTGCGAAATGTTCTCCTCGTGTCACGATTAAGGAAATATAAAATTGCCCAATTCACTAAAACCAACATGATGACGTGACCTTTGACTCAAATGGGTTATGATGAAAATCTACGACTAATTCGATCGCATGCGATTCAACGATTAAAGCAAGTTTAGGTCTTATAATGAAAGTCCAATGGAAGAACCATGGACGAAAGAAAAGCACATAGAAAGTTATGATGTTATGATGTTAAGATACCCATACTTTATGAGGTATGCAAATTTGGACGAAATTTCTTTTAAGGGGTAGGATGTAATACCCCCGATTAGACGCCCAATTACGGTATTTAAAACCCGTAAATTAGAAATTATTGAGATGATTCAATCCATAAGATATCGGATAATGATTTCGATTATTCTGAAGGAATGAAATCTATTTTATATTCGAGAATTGTGAATTAAGGAATAAAAGTATATGAAGTATATCGGCGGTATTATTTTAACGTCGATCGCGTATCGATAGTTAAAATTCATGATATTTTCTAAGCAATTAAGCTTAGAATTAAATTCCATTATTAATGGAATAATGTAATAAAGTGATGACGACCATTTCAAGATAAGTCGATAATGAGCGTTTTATGACGTTTACAAACGTTAACGTTTTGAGATGAAGCAGCGTTTTAATCGATCAAGAAATTATAGGAATTAATTTTCTATGATTAGTATATGTAATTACAGTATTATTTAGCATTAAATCAATGCTAGATCATCAAGATTTAATAGTGACCGATTTGCCAAACGCTCGAAAACCCTAATTTTCGAACTCGATTTTTATCGCATAAAATGATGCCATTAATTTATCCTATGATATTATTTATCATCTAAACTATATGTGATAACATATATCAATGTTGGGCATGGAAAATAAAAATTTGACCTATGGTTTATGTGTAATAGCGAAAACCCTTGAAGGTGTAACAAAGTGTGTTGTTGATTTTCCTATTACATGTATCTAAGTGACATTGGATTAATTATAACCTAACTACACTATTAAAATCTGATATATATACATATATATATGTAAAGTGTGTGCCGTGAGTTAGGGGTGTGTAGTGTGTGTGAGGTGTTGATTGTGCATGAGATATAGTTACATTTGTCACCTAAGACACCACTTGTTCTTCCACCCCTATACCCACCCAACACCACCCCTCACACCCCTCATTGCCGTCCCTCTTCTCTCTCTCTTTCCCCCATTTTCGTCCATCCCCTCCCTCCAATAACAGCTCCAAGATCAGCCCACTCCACCATTCAAAAAAAAGTGGACATAAGCTTCTAGCTCAAGATGGACAGCCGAAGCCTTTCCAGGCTATGAGCCTCTCCTCAGCCAACCCCTTCGATTCCCCACTGAATTTCACACCAAGGTGAAGAATCTAAACCTTGGACTCAATAGTGTTGGAGCTACATACATGCATGTACACATATATGCTTGAATGTGCTAGATTTATAAGCATAGGTGATTGCATGTTGATTTACCTGGACGAACAGCAACTTAACGAATTTATTTGACTAAGTTAAAGTGGTCCGATGATTGTGAATTTTAATATGTTTAAAATATGTGTCTAATATTCCTCTGTAAAATTTCAAGTCCATCAACATGATTTGCTATTTTAATCGTATTTTTCGAAAGTATCGCGCAAATCTGTGAAATCTCCGTGTTCATCACTCATAATCCGTGGCTTTCGTTTTAAGTTTGGCTAATGATAAAACTATGAAATTTTTCAGAAACATAATTCAGCATGTCTAGAAGATTCCTGTAAATTTTCAGAATTTTCTAAAAATCTTTACTATTTATTCCAGATTTTACAAGCTAACTGCACAAAATTGTCACGGGAGTGATAGCTTGTGGTAAAATATTTTTATCTCCCAATCTATTGTGAATCATTGAGTGAGGCTTTTTCTGGATTAAACTAGACTTAAGTGTCTTTTCAATATGATTCGTTGCATTTTCAGATTCCTTATAATGAACTCACGGTGAATTTTTAAAGTTGACGCATTTCAGTAAGCGTTTTGGACAAACTGCCTTAGAAAATTTCTATGATAATAGGCTGTTCGAGTATGACTTTACGTGAGATGTTCAAGCCATTTTAGTCCGATTTGGACTTGGGTTTCTTCATAATAAATGTTCCTCACCATGTCTAGTTATGATCTGGAAAGTTTGATCCCAAACTAAGTTTTATAGGTATACCTTTCATCGACCCAAAGTCACCTACTGAAACTGTCCATTTCAACTAGTCAACTTTGGACTTATGTATTTCTCGATGAGTTAGATATTTTCCAGTATGGTCTTCATGACATATGTAGTACTTGTTACAAGGTTTCTAAATTGGTATCCTGCAGCCATTTTGGCATTGCGAGTCAAAAGTTACGAGCCTCATAAAACCCTTGTCGTTAAGCTAAAACTGAAAATTCTGAAAATTTTTCTAAGTATAGAAGTCAGATTGAGTTGCCCACCTTGAGACCCTATATCTCCAAAATCACGACTCTTTTGGATTTAATTCCTTCTTAGAACTTGTAGCATATGTTTAGAGGTTTCCAGAATGTATCTTTGTGCGACCATACGTATTCTGAATCGAGAGTTATGGAACGTCAAAGTACGTCACTTGGGTTGTTTCAAGCTGTTTTTGCTGAAATTAAACACTTGAAATTTGACAAAGTGTTGGAAACCCCTATGTAAGTATGCCTTATGTGACTAACATGCTATTAATCGATGCATTCATTATGTTATGTCGTAAGGTACAATAGAGCATTATAAGATGTACGAATTATGATAAAACATCATGATACGATATTTTCACGAAAGCATACCTTAACGTGAAATATTTGACTAGGTCTTATCACATGATCAATTGAGTGTATATCATACCATGATATACACTAAAGTAGAAATATTGGTTCTAAGACCCAATGGATTTTCCAGCTCCAAAACCTCGAGGCGAGAATAGATAGGCTAAAGCTAGGACTTACAGTCAAGAAATGGGATTAAAGCGATCACATCCGGTGGGCTTTACTCTACTCAAAAATAAAATGCTTACGAAAAATTTTACGATGCTTATTTCAGCTGCTGATAAAATGTTATAAGATTACCGCCAAAATATTTATGTTTTGTGTATGTATCCTATCCATGAGATATTATGAGATGTTATGAAATGTTATGAATGTTGTTGGGTCGCTCCCAACTTATGAATGAAAATCGATATCGGATCCTGTGCCGGAAGGACAATACCTAGCTAGGATTAACGTGTACACCTAAGGTGACTGTGTGCTGTAAGAACAATTCACGGCCGGTCACGGCGTCGTAGAGGGAGGCCTCCTTCACGACGTTCGACTATGATGTTATGAAGAATGATGATAAGGGATATGGATCATACACACCAAGAAAAATGCCCGCCGGCGATGATTTTATGAGCGATAAAATGTTTTAGTAAGCACAAGGCATTTTCAACTAAAACCCTTGTGTCTTACCATGATGTGACAGTGTAATCTTCAAATGATAAAATATTTTTGGCATGAGTCCACTGAGTGCATTCTTGTACTCAGCCCTGCATGTTTGTTTTTAAATGTGCAGGTTGAGCAGATGATGGATGGAGCAGTGTTGAGCAATAGGAATGTTGTCACTGATATGTTTATACCTTGATAGTACATCGTCATATGTACTTATCACATGTCTTCCGCTGCAAGAACCCCAAATTATGTAATATAGTCCAAAAATATAAATGACATATGTATTACGCTTTTTATTAAAGAGAGTCTCCATGTTTGTTCATTCATGTTTACAGTTATAGTCCCTGCTACGTACTTAGGATTGTGGAGCTGTGACAGATATAGTATATCGAAGCTTATTATAGACTTTGTAAGTCTCGAAATACGTGAACAACGTACTAAAACATCCTTTTTATATAAAGGTGTGGACGCTGACGCAACAGCTGGACGTTGACGAGTAAGCGAGCTTTAAAGACGAACAATAGTTTCAGGTGGGCTTTACTCTAAAACAAAATGTGGCTTGACTACTTATTTCAACAAACGTTACTTATGATGCATATTTCAACTGTGGTTAAAATGTTTATAAGATTACCTGCCAAAATATTTATGTTTTGTGTATTGTATCCTATCCATGAGATTGATATGAATGATGAATGTTGTTGGGTAGCTCCCAACTTATGAATGAAAATCGATATCGGATCCTATCTTGGAAGAACTTATACAGCTAGGATTAACGTGTACACTAAGGTGATTTGTGTCTTTGTAAGGACAATTCACGGCGGTCACGGCGTCGTAGAGGAGGCCTCCTTCACGGCGTTCGACTATAATGTTACGATGAAATGATGATAAGGGATATGGATCATACACACCAAGAAAATGCTTGGCAAGCAACTTTTATGAAGCGATGAAAATATTTTAGTAAGCCTGAGGCATTTTCAACTAAAACCCTTGTGTCTTACCATATCTTGTGATGTAATTCAAAGAAAATAAAATATTTTCGGCATGAGTCCACTTGGGTACAAATTTTGTACTTAGCCTGCATGTTTGTTTTAAATGTGCGAGTTGAGCTCGGATGTTGAGAATGGAGAGTGTTGAGGAATGTCCGGTGTCCTCGACGTCATATTTAAACTTCTTATCCTTGAATACATATCGTCATATATGTATTCACGCACTTTCCGCTGCGACTCTGAATTTATTTTTATGTTATGTATGACGATGAGATGTTATGAACTGTTGGAGTCTATCAGATCATTGTTGATCTTTGGATCTGATAGCTTAAACCACTTAGTTTGACCTATATTAAAGTATGTATAATCAAGTATGTTCGTCTAATTATGCAAATTACTTTTTTTATAATTACCCATGTTTCCTAAATACTATTCATAGTATTAGTCCGTCCAGACTCTGAGTTATCCGGAGTGTGGTCGTGACATTATTATCATCATATATCCATAATATGCCATAATATTCATCATACACAACTTATACATCAATATTTCATGCTTGGTCTTTTTCCAAATCATCATGTCATATTATTCCATATTCTTCCAAAAATTATGATTTAATTCATACATACTTAAATAATATTAACTATCATTATTTCATGCTAAAAATAAAAATTCATTTCCATCAACATATAAATTTTACATATTTTTGGTCATGGCATAAAATTTTATAACATGCTTAACTTTGTACTAAAATCATAATTCATGCTCATAAACATCATATAAACATATTTAATTAATAACTTAAACATATAGCATATATTTCTCATATGTCACATAATTTTCGAAAGCATGTAACATAACATGTCATATATGAATTTCTAATATTTTTGCATGTATAATAAGGTTTGTATGATTTCTAACCTTCTAGTCGGTTTTGATCGATGTCGGCAACGATTTTCCACCTAAGGCTTGAAAAGAACTTTGGAGAATACTTTTTATATTTTTCCCTCTATTTTTCTTCTTATTTTCGGTCATGTTGATATGAGAGGGGTGGGCTCCTATTTATAGAATTTATAAAGTGTATTAATCATGACTTTATAAAATATCTTAGCATAAAAATCACAAATACAACTCATACCTTATCACCTAGAATTTTCGGCCACCCCTACTTGCATATGAGACAATTATTTTATCTTATCCTATAGTTTATTTAATTAATATTCAACCTTATCAAGATTAGATGTCATTTTCAAAGAGTTCCAAAATTATTTCTAACCTAATTTATTCAAAGTTTTCGGCTATATACCTCCAAAATAATACTTCCACTTGTAATTTTAGTCATTCTCCTTATCTTATCACCAAAAATATCTTTGCATCATAAACAAATAATTTAATGTCACAAAGATATGAAAAATATCATTCTTTTCACACTATACTCTAAATTTTCGGTACTTATGTATAAAACATGGTACAAATTTTATTTTCTTCCAATTAATAGCTATGTGACATAATATAGATCATAGATGATAGAATAAATCATAGGAAAAATAATTAAGAACAATCCTATGTTTAAACATGAAATTTTCAAACAACAATAGGAAAATAAGCATAAATTATCAAATCTTCATTCTTTTAATAACTAATGTTATTTTAATGAAGGATTACATAAAAATAATGCTCTTGTATCATAAAATAAATTCCTTGAATAATTCTAGCATAATTCCTATGATTTTAGAAAATTAGGGTTTTGTAATTAACAAATAATTTTTCTCCAACTCTTGCTTTTATTCATGAATTTCGAAATTCTCATAGTACTTAGGAGATAAGATTGATCTTGAATTCATGATATTTATCAAGTATTAAAGCTTGTGCAATTAAATAAATTATTTGCTAAAATATCACACATAAAATCATGAGCTTTTTCGAAAATCACATAATTCTAGAGACAAATTTTATCTCCTATGATATTTATCACATTACTACACATTTCTATGAGATAAACATTATCTTCTTGATTAGTCACAACCTTATCTTATCCTTTATAAAAATATCATAGCAAACTTTATCACAGAAATGTCATTTTCCAACCTTATCACCTATATGTCATTTTCGAACCATGGTTACTCATACAAGATAATTATGTTGTCATATATAACAAAATAAGCATAACAACTCATCACATAAAATATAGTGATCTTATATTTGATCACAATTTAATCCTATGTTCCCATGATTTTCGAAAATAATGAGTTAAATAAGATAAAACATTTCTTTTTCTTCCTTAGCATAATAATGTCCCACATATACTTAAAAACATAATTATTTATTATAAAATTTCATTTTATGCGAAAATTCAAGAGAAATTTTGATTTACTCAAAATCGGCACTCCTTCTCATTCTCAAAAATTAATACTCAAAAATTCGGGGTATTACAAATATTTTATGTGTTTAAAGTCTTAATGGGTTAGACATTTGATAAAGAGGTATAAACTCAAGTCGAATATTGTTGCATCAACTTGCTAAAAAGTGATTAATAAATATTCGACTTTTGTTCATTTAGTTAAACACAAGTTCAATGACTTGTCTTTCTTTAAAATGATAATTGTTTATTCCTACGAGCCTCTAAAACTAGTTAGTTATCTCATTTCTTTCCTCCAGTAGCAACCCGGTTAGTTAATAAATCCATAATTAATTAGACGGGCTGTGATAGTTAGTTTGAAAGGAGTTGCAAACTTTAGGGATTGGTAAGGGAGTAATATGAGAATACTTGTTTATCGCAATACATGTTATGATATATGTTTACTGCTATATGCAAAGCATGCTAGAAGAAGGATACAAATGAGTATGTTTCCCCATGAGAACATAGACTCTTAAGACGTATGATCCCTTTGCGCCGAACTTAGTATGAGAACATAAGGTATTCCCGATTGAACGAAATACTATGGAAGAGCGAGAACATAGAAATCTTAAGAATCACAATCCGAACGGATTTGAGGATGAGAACGCGACGAGTCTACGATGACGAAGCGATTGCTTAACTAGAAGTTCGCAATGCTATGAGTCCCGACCTCTCTACGCGAAGGAATTTCGAACCCCATGCGTGTTGCCCCTATCGTAGCAATAATGAAAAAGAATCAAAGTATAACGTTAAGGAAGTATAAAAAGAAATAATGAATTGTAAGTACATGATGGGAACGGATATGATCTGATGTTATAACGTGAATAGAAATAAGGAATCCATAACCCAATAAGAGAGGGAGACCACTTAGCCTTTACCCGAAGGCTAGACATCGATCATTGCTCTACTCTAAGAAACCATACCGTCTCTTCCCGAAGACCAAACTATGAAAGTAATGCCATAAGGATTTAGGAATATAGGTTATAGGATAGTATAGATTGCTATAACCTTTTTTGTACAGATGTTTACTGTATGCATACCTTCTTCTAGATATACCGTTATATTTACTGTGTCTGACCTATAGTGATACTTTCCTTTTCAGATGGCTCGAACTGTTTTCACGACTAAGTGTTGTCTTATGTATGTAACACAATTAAATGTACGCAAGTGCACGTAATCAACAAGTAATACACGGAAGTATTCCGAGATCGAATCCACAGGGATTGCAATATGCGTCACGCTGATAACAACTTTGTTTTATAGAAAGGATTTAAAGGGAAATTAAACAGGAGGTAGCTTAAAATAAAAACTCAACTACGAACTTAAATTAAAAAGACTTCGACAAAAACGAGGTAAACACCGAACACAAATAACGAGGAAAAACACTGATATCAAGGAAGACAAACTGACTTGATCTCTCGATTCCACCCATGCTCTGTACTAATAATGCTACAGCATTATCGTTGCCTCATCACTATGGCATGAACTTCTCCGATGCTTAGTATTTTTCTAAATCTAAGATATATTCTACAAGCCTCTCAATATATTCCTATATGGAACTACTCTTAGAATACCTTTACTACTCCATTCATCTTTTCCACGCAAGGTAAACAAATATACCTATGCTATTCACACACATAATATTAAAATCATGTTCTTACGCCACTCTTTTGTGTTCCACTCTATAAGAACTTCCCAGCAATTATAGAACTAAGATCTCACTAATGGTGATCAAGCATAAGCAAGATAAAATAATCCTAAAAGAGCAATAGCGATTTTGACAAGATATGCGTAGAGATGAGATCGTCACACGAGCATGGGTTTCGTCAAGAAATCAAGCCATACAGGTTTAGCTCATAGCGAGCTGTTCAACAGTATTCAAATAAACAAAAGCCATAACAACTAAGAAGAATTCGGGAAATGAAATTAGCACTAGTTACCGGAATCACGTGCTTGCTCTTGGATCATCGTCTCTTCCGATGACTTCCTCTCCAAGAGATCACGCCTTGATTTCCTCCTCTGCAGATGGTTTTGTGTGTATTTCCTCTAAAACCCCAATGATCCCTTTTCTGATTGTCTTCCCCCTTTTTAATAACAACCTCTGGCGCTTTTTAGGGGTGCAGACTGTGCACCTGCCAGCCCTTCATCCTCTGATACTTTCCCTTTTTTCGTTGCTCTGACAGAGAACAGAACGCGCGCCTCCTTTCTGTTACCGTGGCCAGCTGCCACATGGTTGTGGTCCTGCGGATCTCCTCTTCGTCATCAGCCAAAACCTTCCGTGCTTCGTCGTTAGCCTTCCATAAGCACGGCCTCGTCCACTAGTACGAGCTCTTCTACTTCATTTGCACAAGCACGAGCTCGTCTTCTCTTATGAACTTGACCTCGCTCACGCATCATCTGTTCTCTTTCTTTTCTGGAGCTTGGCTTCGCCCTATGATCTCGACTTCGCTCACGAGTCCGACCTTTTACGAGCTCGACCTCGTGACTTCGCTTTACTTCGCTTACTTCGCTTACGAGCTCGACCTCGCTCCAGCTTCATTTCAGCATCATATGTTCTATTCTGGAGTTCGTCTTCTTCGTTCCATGAACATGAGCTCTTCCGCGCTTGCGAGCTCTTCAGTAACGAGCTCGACTTCGGTTACGAGAGCTCGGCTTCAGATGGGAGCTCGACTTTGGTCAATTCTCTCTTCTGGAGCTCGGCTTCGAGACTTCGCTCCAGCATCGTCAGTTCTTTCCACCTTTACCTTTGAGCTTTGATTTCGCCTTTCGAGCTCGAGCTCGCTCCCGAGTTCAACCTAGATCTTGGCTTCACCTCAGTAGACTTCATCCTCGGCTTTTCTGCCGTTCTTCCTGCTACATGCCATAGATTGATTAAATAAAGCTTAAAAAGAACATATAACCCCTTAAAAGCACCTGACTCAATCCTACACGCACACACACGAAAACATAACATAAACATACAAAACAACACAAACATACGGACAAAACACACAACACTCAAGGCTATTATCATCAAAAATGTCACATAATAACTCCTTTACAAGAGTTATCACACCCCAAACTTAGCTCATTACTCGTCCTCGAGTGACGCTCTACCCAGAACACACAAAAGCACACACAAAACATAGAAGCGATGTTCATAATGCTTCATGACAGCTGAGATGATGGCCTAATCAACTAAGGATGTTGCTTTAAGTCAAAATTTTCAAAGAAGATGAATCATTCAGTCCTTCTTGTTGCAAGTCTAGTCAATCACCTCATATTGCAAGGATGTCGCGCTACAGATATCAATAGATATAAAACACATTAGCAACTACATGAATCTTCCCATGACTTAGTTCTCCTTAATATGACCATATTTTGATTATCAAGTGCACAAATGTCACCACAAATTCAGTTCAGTCAACCCCATCTCCACTAACACGAGTGTCATCAATATTGGATCAGTAGGTCTTTAAAAGCATGTAATGTTAGGCTTGGGTGACGGTAGGATTGTTTGGGACTCTGTAGCTTAAAACACCTGGGCACCCTTACTCATTCTCTATTTAAACTTGCCTTATAAATACCTTTCTTCTTTCCTATAAAAGGCTGACCCCTTCTTCTTCCTTGTTTCCTCTCCCTTTTGATATACGGTAGGCTCAAAACTTCTCCATCTTTTTCTTTTTTTTTTTTTTTTAAGATATGTTATTATAGCGTAAATATCCCACATTTTTGCACAAACTTTACCCTCAAGAGGTTACCTCTCCACCCCCAAACTTAGAATGCAACATTGTCCCCAATGTTGGAATATTGTAACAAAAATGGGGGATGAAGTACTTTTAAGTCATTACTAAGACAAAACACAGGCAAATGCCATATTCAAGATAAAGGCCAAGCCACAAGTAAACATGCCCGAGGTGAAGGGTAAACATGGATAACATATATATATGGGGTGTACAGGAGAATATATAGCGGCTACAAAAAAAAAGGCTGTAAGCTCCAAAGGGGACCCTAAGGAAATCATGATGTAAAGGTAGGCTAAGAAAGGCACAATCGATCCAAGAATGGCCTACATCCTCTCCATATTGACACACTTATGTATATTGTCTCAAGGGGGATTCCAAACCGAATAGGAAACACAGGCACTCATACAAAAGTGTAAGCCAATTAAGGAATACCAATGCAATGGTCAATCCCGATAGGAACTAATATGGTAATACCCAAAATATTAGAGGCATACCCCCACAAAATAAGGGTCAATTCCAGACAAACAATGAGGCAGACCAAAGATCATAATGTAAAACAAGAAGACACTAACATCATAAAGCCATCCATTGCCAATCAGGCATCATTATTAGCAGTCAAAACAAACGAAATAACATGCGTCACACGGACAAAACAGGAAAAAGACAAAACACAACACAACACAGCAATGCTTCAGCAAGGCTCAAGCAAGGCACAACCCAACACATAAACACAAGACACAAACACAAAAACAAAACACCAACAAAGGATTGAGTTCAGAGAACGCCCTAGCCTCGCGATCGGGCGGACCGGGAGTAGGAGGAGGGGGTGGGTGGAGCGACAACGGTGAAATAACATCGGCAGCAGGAGAGCCAGTTAGCTCGGCATCATGAGACACTGGAGCAGCAATTCGGCGGCACTATCAACATCCTCTTGGCCTTCTAGCCGCATCTTCTTCGGGAAGGACTTGATGAGTGACCGACTGGGAAGCGCCCTCGAGTGGAACTTCAGCAGGCGGAGCCTGGGCCTCGGTGGTGGCAGTAGGGTCTGACTTTGATGGCTGAACCTGACTAGGGCCCGCCTCTTTCTCCATCTCTGCTCTTGTGTCATCATCATAATCCGATGGCAAATGCCAAGCCTGGAATAGTCGGTGTGGGAATTCAGGGAAGGCCGACATTTGTACCGTAGATAACGATTTCAGATTACTTTCCAATACGCAATCCCGCTTACGATAATACACCCAATAATGCTTAAGGTCGTCTTCAAGCACAGCAGATCGAAGCATGAGGACTTTGATCTGCATGCAGAGGAACTTCTGCATATCTAGAACAGTTGGCTCAGAGGGGGTCGGCATTGGAGGGGATGGACCAGCCGGCGCGGCGTGCAAAGATGGGTCTTCAGTCTGACCATGACGATGAGTCAAGGTCTTGATGTCGATAAAAGCTTTCTCAGCGAGGCGATCTTCATCATCCCCGAAAGGAACCCCGGCCTGTATGCACAGTTGTGTAATCAAGGAGGGAAAGAACAAACGGCCTTTCTTCCTTTTACGGCACTCATCCACCTCGCGCTAAATTTGGGCGCCCACATTGACTTTCTTTCCGGTAAAAATGCACAGGAGCAGCAGCATACGCTCCTCCGAAACAGTGGTATCATGTGTGGTGGGCAAAATACGGCTTTTAATGAAGTGAAGCCACACATGAGCCTCCAATCGTAAGGACGCGTTTTTTATGGAGCGACACCCCTGTGTGGAAAAAGCCCACTCCATGCCTTCTACGGCCGTCAGTCTTAGCGCCTCTTCTAGATCATCTACCGAAGGAGCCCTCTTCATGGCGGAGAAGGCATCATCCACATCATTCTCCAAGTTATAAAAATCATTAATGGTTTCCGGAGAGAAAACCACCAACTTACCCCTCACCACAGCCGATAAACCCTCCTTATTCGACAGAGGAGTGATGTTTGTGTAGAATTCTTTGACCAGAGGCGTAATGGGTGGGGGTGGAATTGCTGCAAAAGATGCCCAACCATTGAGGGATATCAACTCCACCACAAAAACTGGAGTTTCTTTAGATTTCTTGAAACCCTTCTCCATCTATAATTACCTCGATTTTAAACGCTTAAATCTCTCAAACCCACCATGGGCTCGGAATTTCGGAATGGTGTCAATTGACCGACCTGCCTTCGTTGACGAGGGCTTGTCCACCCTCGCCCTCTTGACTTGAATAGCCTCAGGCTTGGCTTCCTCCGACAACTTGGCTTTACCCTTATCGCTCTGACTATTTTTTCTCTTAGATGAAGAAGGCACAACAACCTGCTGAGAAACCGGTGAAACTTTCGACGACATCTCGGCGTCCAAAATGATAAAGGGCGTATCAGCGTCATTGCTCGAAATAGACAATGGTACTGCTTGTTTCCTGACCCTGCTGCTGAGTCTCCGCGTGATAGCTAAACTTGGAGGGAAAGATGAAGGAGACAAATAAATTCCAAAACCAAAACAGAGCTTGAGAGAACGGAAGGCGGACGTGGGAAGTGAGGGCAAAATCTCAGCAAGATGGGGGAAATAAGAGAAACGTCTGGCTGTGGGGTGGAAACGAAAAAGGGGCACAGTCTTTTAAACAAAAAGTCAACGCAGTTTCTCCGCCCTTTTTACCAAAATAGCAAGATGATATTTCACCTTTTTCTCCACCCTCGGCAAGTGTAATACTGGAACAAAAATTAGCATAATGCTCAGAGTTTTTGCCGAGAGGTACGCATGTACCACACCTGCAATCCAAAATTCAACACATCAGTTTAAAATAAAACCCTCATCCTTCTTAACAACGCTAAGGCAATTTATTATCAACACCAAAAACAAAGAGACAAAATAGAATAAAACAAATATGTACATACAAAACACTAGGGCTGCCAGGCACCTGATCGCCATGGCAACCCATGTTACTCGTGGTCAGGCGTCTTTCAAAGGTGTTGAGGTCTTCATGACGACCTCGCCACCACAATAATGTTGACACGCTATCCATTGACTTAAAATTCACGACCGACGCGTTCCTTCTTGTAATGTTATAGCACCATGGGCGCTACTCGGGAGAATTATGAAAGGACCCGACCATCGTGATTTCAGCTTACCCGGGAATAACCTCAGCCTTGAATTGAACAACAACACCTGCTGACCCGGCAAGAACTCTCGGCGCAATTTGTTGTTATCATGCCATCTCTTTGTTTTCTCCTTATATAATTTTCCATTCTCATAAGCAAACCACCAGAATTCACCCATTTCACTTAATTGCAACAAACGAGCCTCTCCAGCAGCCTTATGCTCAAAATTCAGTTTCTTTATTGCCCAATAGGCTCGATGCCCTAGTTCCAGTGGGAGATGACAAGCTTTTCCATAGACCAACCGGTAAGGTGACATCCCTAAGGGTGTTTTGAAAGCTGTTCTGTAGGCCCACAATGCATCATCAATCTTATGGACCAATCCTTGCGACTGGATTCACCACTTTCTCCAATATACCTTTATTTCTCTATTGGAGAGTTCCGCTCGACCATTCGTCTTTGGATGGTATGCTGTAGGAATCTTGTGGCGAATGTTATACTTAGCTAGGACAGCACTTACGGCCTTGTTGACAAAATGTGTGCCCTCATCACTGATGATCGCGCGAGGAGTACCGAATCATGTGAATATGTTCTTTTGCAAGAACTTGATCACAACCTTCGCATCATTAGTGGTACTCGCCACGGCTTCTACCCATTTAGATATGTAATCAACCGCCACCAGAATTTAGAGATTACTAAATGAGGGTGGAAAGGGCCCATAAAATTGAGGCCCCACACGTCAAAGAGTTCAATTTCCAGAATAAAGTTCATAGGCATCTCATTCCGAGAAGATATGTTTCCAATTCTTTGACATCGATCACATTTTTGCACAAAAGCATGGGCATCTTTAACCAAGGTCGGCCAAAAATAACCTGATTGAAATACCTTGGCCGCCGTTCTTTGTCCCGCAAAATGACCACCATATGGAGTGGCATGACATCCCTCTAGAATTGATTCCACTTCTTCATGCGGAACGCAGCGCCTCATCAACCCATCAGCACAGCGTTTATATAAGAATGGTTTATTCAAAAAGTAATGTTTGACCTCGGCAAAGAACCTTTTCTTCTGATGTGATGAGAATTCTGGATGTAGCATTCCACAGACCAGGAAGTTGACAAAGTCCACATACCAAGGTGTACTACTGTGACGCATGCTCATCAATTGCTCATCAGGGAACGCGTCCTGAATTTGGACATGCATCTTGTCACCCTCGACTGTCGGCAGTCGAGACAAATGATCAGCTACTTGATTTTCTGTTCCCTTCCTGTCTCTGATTTCCAGATCAAATTCTTGCAGGAGCAAGATCCACCGAATTAGCCGTGGCTTTGCATCTTTCTTAGCGACAACATACCTGATAGCTGCATGATCTATATAGATTATCACTTTCGACCCTACGAGGTAGGCTCTAAACTTCTCACATGCGAATACCACAACAAGCAGCTCTTTCTCCGTTGTGGTGTAATTGATTTGGGCCTCCACCAGTGTTTTACTCGCATAATAGATGGAATGGAACACCTTCTCCTTCCGTTGACCCAGTACGGCCCCCAAAGCAAAGTCACTTGTGTCACACATTACTTCGAAAGGTAAGGACCAGTTCGGACCAATAATTACTGGGGCTGTCACAAGAGCTCGTTTCAAAACATCAAATGCCTTTAAACATTCTGGAGTAAACTCAAAGTGGCGATTTTGCTCCAGCAAGGCAAATAACGGCTTAGCAATTTTTGTAAAATCTTTTATGAACCGTCGATAAAATCCAGCATGTCCCAAGAAACTACGCACACCTTTTACAGTAGTGGGGGGTGGAAGTTTTTCTATCACTTCGATCTTTGCTCTATCCACTTCAATCCCTTCCTTGGATATGTGATGGCCTAGCACGATGCCCTCTTGCACCATGAAGTGGCATTTTTCCCAATTTAAAACCAAGTGCGTCGCCTCACAACGCTCCAGAACCTTCCCCAAATTACTCAGGCATATCCCATAAGTATCTCCAAATACGGAGAAATCATCCATGAAGATTTTCACTGACTTCTCCACCATATCCGAGAATATTGCCATCATGCAACGCTGGAACGTTGCAGGGGCATTACAGAGTCCAAAAGGCATTCTTCTAAAAGCAAAAGTGCCATAGGGACAGATGAAGGTGGTTTTGTGTTGATCATCGGGTGCAATAGCAATTTTGTGATAGCCAGAATACCCATATAGGAAACATAAAAACTCCTTACCAGCAAGTTTGTCAAGCATCTGATCCATGAATGGCAGAGGGAAATGATCTTTCCTGGTAGCCATGTTCAAGTTTCTATAATCCACACAAACACGCCATCCAGTTATCATCCGAGTTGGAATCAGTTCCTGCCGATCATTAGAAATCACCGTAACCCCACCTTTCTTAGGAACGCACTGAACCGGGCTTACCCAAGAACTATCTGAGATCGGATAAATGATTCCAGCATCCAGCCATTTAATAACTTCCTTCTTCAGCACCTCTTTCATTCTTTGGATTAAAGCGATTTGGTGCTCTATGGAAGTCTTGTGGCAATCTTCCAGCAATATCTTATGCATGCAAGAGAAGGGTTGATCCCTTTTATATCGGCAATTGACCATCCAATAGCTCTCTTGTATTTCCACAACACCTGTAGCAAGGATTCTTCCTGATCATGCTCGAGAGCGGCTGAAATGATTACTGGAAGAGTTTTCTCCTCGCCCAAATATGCATATTTCAGATGGATCGGTAAGGTCTTCAGATTTAACGTTGGAGGTTCGTCAATTGAAGGCTTGAATACCATGACGATGCGATCCGCAAGCCCGGTGACACGGGGCAGGCGAGGTGTAAACAGGCACTTCTCGATAGAGGGATGCTTAGAAAACCCCCTACTTTTCTCCAACTCTATGAGTTCGGCATATTCCTCATCACTATTCTCGGACTGAGAGGAGTGCTCTCGCATTGTATCCGCAATGACCTGCTCCAGAACTTGGATTACCGAACATTCTTCCACTTCTTCAGGATACTTCATAGCATTGAATACATTGAACGTAACCTTTTGATCATTCACCCTCATTGTGAGTTCGCCATCTTGAACATCAATCAGAGTCCGTCCAGTTGCAAGGAAAGGACGTCCCAAAATGATAGGCACCACTTGATCTGCTTCATAATCCAAAATGATGAAATCGGCGGGAAAAATGAATGTATCCACTTTTACTAGCACATCTTCAATTTTTCCTTCGGGATGAGCCATAGATCGGTCCGCCAATTGCAAGGTCACTGTTGTGGGCCTCGCTTCTCCTATCCCGAGCTTCTTGAATATTGAGAGCGGCATCAAATTTATACTTGCTCCCAGATCACATAGAGCACGACCGACGTCGCGTCCTCCAATTGAGCATGGAATTGTAAAACTCCCTGGATCTTTCAACTTGGGTGGGATTTTGCTCTTTAACATGGTACTGCTGCTCTCGGTCAGTGCTACTGTTTCGAACTCACCCAAACGTCTCTTTTTGGTTAGGATGTCTTTCAAGTACTTCACATAATTCGGCATCTGTTCCAAAGCTTCGACCAATGGAATGTTAATATGCAATCTAGGAATCTTCGAAACTGAGTATCTTGTTGCTTCTTTTTCAACCTCTCGGGGAAAGGAGGTGGTGGACGATATACCACCTCGTCCGTAAGCTTCGGCAATGGATTTGCTGCAGCAGGCTCCTCGGCATTACGAGGTTGCTTCGGTGCTTCCATTTCTGACACTTTGCTGTTAGTTTTCGACGACTCCGCCTTCTCTTCTTAGTTCAACAACTCAATTTCATGCATTTGCGTTCCACTTCGTAGCGTGATAGCCTTGACATGTTCCTTGTCTTTTGTCACAGCCGGTTTGGCTAACCTTACCGGACCGTGACTTGGGGTTTGGTTTAAGTAAATGTAAAAGAATAGGATTTTCAACTCATTTTATCTACGAAGAAATATGGATGTTTTCAATTGTAAACGAGATTAATGGATGGAACAAAATAACTCATATTAAGAGTTGATACAAAGGTCTGGACAAACAGTAAATTTTACAAGGTTTCAACGGGATATTCAAGAACTTATCATAGTAACAAAATATAAGAGAGTCTCAAGAGTTTGGTAGCGGAATAAACGTGTGAGACATGCATATGAATCGCATTCTCAAGGCGAACCAAAAGATGTTTCATACTATGTTGACAAAGATTCGCTCAACTCCCGCCTGTTCCATCACTACTCAACTGCACATTTAAAACAAATATGCGGTCGAGTACAAAGATGCACTCGGTGGACACATGCGAAAACATTTTACTTTACGAAATATTGATCGCCACTATCACGAAGAAGACACGAGGGTTTTATTTGAAAAGGCCTTGTTCTTACTAAATACATTTTCTCATTTTCTCAATATCATCGCTTGCGAAGCATTTTCTCATAACAACGTATATTCCAAGTCGGCTATGGATAATGCGCCGGGAGGGAGGCATCCCTTTACCCGGACGCACGACTGACCGCGAACAGTTCAGAGGCTGAATACAACTGACCGTAACCCGGTTCAGAAGCTTAAGTGCACAACCCTAGCTAGGATTTCCCCTTCACTTCTAGCTTAGAATCCGAATTCGTAATACTTTTCATGTTGCCCCAGGCAACCCGAATGGACATATACAAAACATAAAACATTTTTGGCAGACAATATCGTATCTCAATATTTGCAGAAAAATAGTAAAGTAATAATAGTAAATGATTTTCCAAGAAAGCTCGTAAATGGTTTTGATAAGAAAGCCCACCTCGAGAACATATAGTTCTTACGTCACTAGTTCACTTTCCGTTTTCTTTTTCCTTCGAGTAGGATCCTTTTCAACGTGAAAACCGAGGTTTAGTACATCGCTATACTTTATGATAATCATCGATCCGAACCAACGTACTATCCTTCCATTCTTTCCCGAGTTCAAATCATTCGTCGTAACGTACGAATCTTAATTTCATACTACTTCGTAACGTACTATCTTTACTTCTCGTCTTACATATATACTTAAATTCTAACGTATTCACAGTCATATTCGGATACGTCTCCACTTTTCATGTATTATATCATATGTTACACATATCACATATCATGAGACATCATAATTCTTGATGTCATATTTTTCGAAAATTTTAATATATTTTTCAAAATTTTTTAATTAATTACATAATATATTATTATCATCATATATTTGTGATATGACATAATATTCACCATATACAATTTGTAAATCACTATTTCATGCCTTTGTGATTTTCGAAATTATTATCTCATAATTTTCCATATTTTTCCAAAAATTTCCACATAAAATCATACAATTTTAAACATGAACAACTATCATTATTTCATGTTCATCAACATATAACTCATACTCATTTTTGGTCATAACATAATACTTTTAATATATGCTTAACTTTGTACTAAAACCATAATTCGTGCTTATAAACGTCATATAAACGTATTTAATTAACAACTCAAACATATAGCATATATTTCACGTATGTTACATATTTTTCGAAAACATGTAACAAAACATATCACATATGAATTCCTAATATATTTGCATAAAATAATAAGAGTTGTAGGGTTTCTAACCTTCTAATTGGTTTTGATCGATGTCGTGACGTTTTCTCTCTAAGTTTGAAGAGCTTTGGAGAACACTCTCTATTTTTTACTCTCTATTTTTGTCTTTATTTCTTCCTATTTTTCGGTCATATGGTATGGTATGGGGGTGGTCTCCTATTTATAGAGTTTATAAAGTGTATTTAATCATTACTTTATAAAATATCTTAATGTAAAGTCAAAAATTACAACTCATTCTTATCTCATAAATTTTCGGTCCATATGAGTTGTGCATGAGACAATTTTAATCTTATCCTATACTTTATTATTCATCATATCTTATCTTCATAAAATTATAACATATCTTGGTGTAAAAATCAAAATACAACTCATACCTTATACTATAATATTTTCGGCCACCTCACTTAGGTATACAATAATTATTTTATTTTATTCTATAGTTTATTATATTATTTTTATCATTTAATTAATGTATCTTATAATTATCATAGAATAAATAAATTATCACTTTATGTGGTGTGTGTGTGTTTTTCGCCCATTACTATATGCTTAAGATAAATTTTTATTTTTTTGTATATCATATACTTTAATATTATCATATAATAATATCACTTTTAAAAATTCAACATTTTGAACTTTAGGATAAGGTGTCATTATCATAAGGTTGGAAATTAATTTTTCTAACCTTATAAAGTAAAAATTTCGGCTATTACATTCCAAAACCATAGGTTACTTGTTCAATTTGATAACTATCTCTACTTTACACCTAATAATATCATAACTTTATAATTATAGCCCCTCATTAATTAAAGCATGATATTTTTATTCATTTCACACTTAAAGGTCCAAATTTTCGGCACTTATAGTAATATTATGCCAAATATTTTATTTTTTTCTAATTAATAGCTATGTGACACAATATAGATCTTAGATGATAAATTAAATCATAGGAAATTTAATTATGATCAATTCTATGCACTAAAGTAAAGTTATCGGCAAATAATTCGAAATTAAGATTAAACTATCAAACTTTTATTCTTTTCATAACTAATATTATTTTCATGAGGAATTACATAAATATAATGATCTTATATCATAAATTAAATTTTTGAAACAATTCTTAGCATTTTTCTCATATTTTCGAAAATTAGGGTTTTCTATAATTAAATTTCACAAAATTCCATTCTTTACCCTATCTCTTAAATTTCGAAATTTATATAATACCTAGGAGATAATATTGATCTATAAATCATGATATTTATCAAGTATTAAAGTTTGTGCAATTAAATAAATTATTTGACACAAATATCACATAAAATAATATTTTTTTTTTCGAAAATCATGTACTTCTAGAAAAAAAATATCATTTCCTATGATGTTTATCACATTATCACACATTTTTATGAGATAAAAATTATCCATGCTTAGTCATAACCTTATCTTATCATTTTATAAAAATATCATAGCATACTTATCACAAAAATGTCATTTTCCAATCCTTATCATATACACCTAATTTTTTCGAAAATCATGCTTGGTATACAAGATAATTATCTTATCATATACTTTAAGATAAACATGACAACTCATCACATAAAATCAAGTGATCAAATATTAAATCACTTTATTACCTAAAGTTTCGAAAATCACTAAAAATAGGGAAAATATTTCTTTTTCTTCCTTGGTGTAATACTTAGCTAAATAATATCCCACATATACTTAAAAATATATTTATTCATATTTAAAATTTATTTCATTTGAATTTTTAAGAGAAAATTCGATCTACTCAAAATCGTCAATTACCGACGTTCACTTCCGTACTTATTTCCTTCATAACATTCCTTCTTGTTTTCGAAATTTTTAAGCCCAATATTTCGGGTTGTTACATTCTACCCCCCTTAAAGAAATTTCGTCCTCAAAATTTACGTATTCTCGTAGCGTTCTTGATTCTTTCTCCACATCATGTGATCATCTTTCCAACGTTGTTGCCTCGTATCCATTTATCGTCGTATATTCTTATATCGATTTATTTCTTTCTTTTAAACATTTAGATCTAACATTCTCGTGTTCCAAATTTCGTAACATCATATGACTCAAGATTTCTAACTAATCGTTCACGTCAAATCTATCGTTTCAAAAAGAGGGTATGTCCTATATTCAAATCTATGTTTAAGCAACTAAATGTTAATGTCTTAAATTCTTTCATGGGTGAAGAAAATTCATATCCCTTTGTCTCATCTCGTGCTAAGTCCCATAACATTCACGTATGACCTTGTAATAAAGTAGCCTTAAAGTTTCCATATCGACTCATAAAATGGGATAATGTCATTCCTTCTATATCTTGAAATTGCCTCGTGCTTATTTATTTCACTGAGAACATTCCTTCATCATGACTTTGATGTATCTATCTCTAACTGTAGAAACATATCATTCTACTGATTCTGAGAACTTAGGTGTCAAGATAAGTCAATCCATTTCATACTTTTTAGCTTCAAGGATTGGGGGAAAACGTATCATGACAATTTATAAGTGGGTACGGGTTCACAATTCAAGATGACAACTTTTGAAATTTGAATCGATATGTTCTTTGAAATGAATATTTGGGATATAGGGTCCGAAGACCAGAATGACGACTACTAAGAGCTCTTTGGTCATATGGGCTGATCAGACCCGTCACAAATACTTCTCAGTCACATGAAGACTTTGGTTTTCAAAAGGACATTTTATAAACTTTTGGTTGTAAACTTCTTTCAGAAAAAGTGAGAAAATCAAGTGATATCTCAATTGAAACTAGGTCATAGAGTTAAACTCAATGACAGAACTTGGGTAATGAATAAAATTCGAAACATCGTATACCTTGTACTGGGTCATCATAAATAGTAAGGTTTCTCAAAATATGATACATATCGAAACTTAAATCCACATCACTAACTATAGCTCTTTAACATTTTATATTTTACCGTACCAGAATCCTTTTACTATGGATATTATTCTGCGAGAACCAACTAATAATTCGATCATGTCTCTATTAAGTTCTAATAGTCGACTCGGAGTTTCATTGCATGTGAACATCTACAGGGAAAGACTATATTCATGTTACCATCGCATAATGACATTCATCATTTTGAAATCATCATTCAACTCTTGCCATTATCATTTCTATTTCTTCTCTTTTAGCTTCCTCTACTTTGTTCTTGTTGTCTTGTCTCCCAACTCGTAATATTCTTATTTCCATCCTTGCTTTTGTTCTAAGTAAGTCTATCTTAAACTTAAAAAGCAATAGGGGACTTAATCATAAGGATTTCTTAAGGAACTAAACTTTCACAAAATTTTGTGAACATTCTGCAACATAAGCTCGTAAATGCTTATCTTATTTCTCAATTATCATTCTAATTCCCAAGTTTATCTATCGTTCAAAATTAATTCGCGTAAGCAATAGTCGATTACGTCGCGTAGAATCTCAAGTGAGAACTATGTCCACGTCACGAGTGACATTCGTTCATCAAAGCTTTCATTCCTCCACGTAGCATTCCAATTCACATTCGTCAAAGCGAATCTTAAAAACGTTCTAAGTTCTCAAGTTCTCGTGGTTCATCAAACACTACGTTATACATAGAAGAGAAATTCTTATGTTCTCGTTCAATCTAAGTTCTTCGTGAAACTTAGAGCTCATCTACGTTCTTTTGAAAATCAAAATAATTTCACAATTCAACTTTGTTTCATAAACAAACTTTTCATTCAAACTTACTGACATATAACTCTATATATGTCCATCATCAATACTCATATACCCCCTGGGTATAAACTTTACTCTCTTTCAAATTCATCATAACAAAATGATCACATACCAACCGGGTATGAACTTATACTTCTTCAGACAAACCACTTGTTTGCCTTTATTATCAATGAATTATCACAATTCAAAGCTATTCACTTTCTTTTTCAAAGGCATGTCCACTTTAAAAACATTTTTCACTCTAACTTCCTCAAAACTGCAACATATCTTTTCAAAACTTTTAAAACCATACCTTTCTCTTTTTGAAAACATCAGAACTCACTTTTCCTTGCTGGTTGAGCGTGATGAACAAGAGCGTTGAGCGGTGATGACTGCTTCATAAAAAGTCTAGTGATTCAAGCCAGACTTTGGATAGAAAGAATATTTTTGGTTCAAAGCAAACGAACTGCTCTGATACCACTCTGTCATAGCCCGGTTTTAGCTAACCTTACCGGACCGTGACTTGGGGTTTGGTTTAAGTAAATGTAAAAGAATAGGATTTTCAACTCATTTTATCTACGAAGAAATATGGATGTTTTCAGTTGTAAACGAGATTAATGGATGGAACAAAATAACTCATATAAAGAGTTGATACGAAGGTCTGGACAAACAGTAACTTTTACAAGGTTTCAACGGGATATTCAAGAACTTATCATAGTAACAAAATATAAGAGAGTCTCAAGAGTTTGGAAGCGGAATAAACGTGTGAGACATGCATATGAAGATGCATTCTCAAGGTGAACTAAAAAGATGTTTCATACTATGTTGACAAAAGATTCCGCTCAACTCCCGCTCTGTTCCATCACCAGCTCAACCTGCACATTTAAAAACAAATATGCAGGACTGAGTACAAAGATGCACTCAGTGGACACATGCCGAAAACATTTTACTTTACAATATTGCACTGCCACTATCACAGTAAGACACAAGGGTTTTAGTTGAAAAGGCCTTGTTCTTACTAAATACATTTTCTCATTTTCTCAAAATCATCGTTTTTGCAAGCATTTTCTCATTACAACGTATATTCCAAGTCGGCTATGGATAATGCGCCGGGAGGGAGGCCTCCCTTCACCCGGACGCACGACTGACCGCGAACGGTTCAGAGGCTGAACACAACTGACCCTAACCCGGTTCAGAAGCTGAAGTGTACACAACCCTAGCTAGGATTCCCCCTTCACCTCTAGCTTAGGATCCGAATTCGTAATACTTTTTCCTCGTTGTCCTGTGCAATCCGAATGGACATATACAAAACATAAAACGTTTTTGGCAGACAATATCGTATCTCAATTTTTGCAGAAAAATAGTAAAGTAATAACAGTAAATGATTTTCCAAGAAAGCTCGTAAATGGTTTTGATAAGAAAGCCCACCTCGAGAACTTATAGTTCTTACGTCACTAGTTCACTTTCGCTTTCTTTTCCTTCGAGCAGGATCCTTTTCAACGTGAAAAACGAGGTTTAGTACATCGTATACTTTATGATAATCATCGATCCGAACCAACGTACTATCCTTCCTTTCTTTCCTTAGTTCAAATCATTCGTCATAACGTACGAATCTTAATTTCATACTACTTGTAACGCATTATCTTTTACTACCGTCTTACATATATACTTAAATTCTAACGTATTCACAGTCATATTCTCATACGTCTCCACTTTTCACGTATTATATCATATGTTACACATATCACATATCATGAGACATCATAATTCTTCATGTCATATTTTTTGAAAATTTCAATATATTTTTTGAAATTTTTTAATTAATTACATAATATATTATTATCATCATATATTAGTGATATGACATAATATTCACCATATACAATTTGTATATCACTATTTCATGCTTTTGTGATTTTCAAAATTATTATCTCATAATTTTCCATATTTTTCCAAAAATTTCCACATAAAATCATACAATTTTAAACATGAACAACTATCATTATTTCATGTTCATCAACATATAACTCATACTAATTTTCGGTCATAACATAATACTTTTAATATATGCTTAACTTTGTACAAAAACCATAATTTGTGCTTATAAACGTCATATAAACGTATTTAATTAACAACTCAAACATATAGCATATATTTCACGTATGTTACATATTTTTCGAAAACATGTAACAAAACATATCACATATGAATTCCTAATATCTTTGCATAAAATAATAAGAGTTGTAGGGTTTCTAACCTTCTAATTGGTTTTGATCGATGTCGGCGACGTTTTTCTCTCTAAGTTTGAAGAGAGCTTTGGAGAACACTCTCTATTTTTCTCTTTATTTCTTCCTATTTTTCGGTCATATGGTATGGTATGGGGGTGGTCTCCTATTTATAGAGTTTATAAAGTGTATTTAATCATTACTTTATAAAATATCTTAATGTAAAGTCAAAAATTACAACTCATTCTTATCTCATAAATTTTCGGTCCATATGAGTTGTGCATGAGACAATTTTAATCTTATCCTATACTTTAATTATTCATCATATCTTATCTTCTTAAAATTATAACATATCTTGGTGTAAAATCAAAATACAACTCATACCTTATACTATAATATTTTCACCACCTCACTTAGGTATAAAATAATTATTTTATTTTATTCTATAGTTTATTATGTTATTTTATCATTTAATTAATGTATCTTATAATTATCATAGAATAAATAAATTATCACTTTATGTGGTGTGTGTGTTTTTCACCATTACTATATGCTTAGGATAAATTTTATTTTTTCTATATCATATACTTTAATATTATCATATAATAATATCACTTTTGAAAAGTCAACATTTTGAACTTTAGGATAAGGTGTCATTATTATAAGGTTGAAAATTAATTTTTCTAACCTTATAAAGTTAAAATTTTCGGCTATTACATTCCAAAACCATAGGTTACTTGTTCAATTTGATAACTATCTCTACTTTACACATAATAATATCCTAAGTTTATAATTATGGCCCCTCATTAATTGAAGCATGATATTTTTATTCATTTCACACTTAAAGGTCCAAATTTTCGGCACTTATAGTAATATTATGCCAATATTTTATTTTCTTCTAATTAATAGCTATGTGACACAATATAGATCTTAGATGATAAATTAAATAATAGAAAATTTAATTAAGATCAATTCTATGTACTAAAGTAAAGTTATCGGCAAATAATTCAAATTAAGATTAAACTATCAAACATATATTCTTTTCATAACTAATATTATTTTCATGAGGAATTACATAAATATAATGATCTTATATCATAAAATAAATTTTGAAACAATTCTTAGCATTTTCTCATATTTTGAAAATTAGGTTTTCTAGAATTAAATTTACACAAATTCCATTCTTTACCCTATCTCTTAAATTTTGAAATTTATATAATACCTAGGAGATAATATTGATCTAGAAATCATGATAATTATCAATTATTAAAGTTTGTGCAATTAAATAAATTATTTGACACAAATATCACATAAAATCATACATTTTTTTCGAAAATCATGTACTTCTAGAAACAAAATATCATCTCCTATGAATGTTTATCACATTATCACAAATTTTTATGAGATAAACATTATCCATGCTTAGTCATAACCTTATCTTATCATTTTATAAAAATATCATAACATACTTATCACAAAATGTCATTTTCCAATCCTTATCATAAACACCTAATTTTTTCGAAAATCATGTTTGGTATACAAGATAATTATCTTATCATATACTTTAAGATAAACATGAAAACTCATCACATAAAATCAAGTGATCAAATATTAAATCACTTTATTACCTAAAGTTTCGAAAATCACTTAAAATAGGGAAAATATTTATTTTTCTTCCTTAGTGTAATACTTGGCTAAATAATATCCCACATATACTTAAAAATATATTTATTCATATTTAAAATTTATTTCATTTGAATTTTTAAGAGAAAATTCGATCTACTCAAAATCGTCAATTACCGACGTTCACTTCTGTACTTATTTCCTTCATAACATTCCTTCTTGTTTTCGAAGTTTTTAAGCCCAAAATTTCAGGTTGTTACATCTTTCCGTGGTTTTCATTGTCACTTGGCATATTACCAAGTGGTCGATTCCTCATCTCGTTGGCTAATTGTCCGATCTGAACCTCCAAATTCCTTATGTATAGGCGCCTTGTATTCTTGCATCCGTCTTCGCCATATACTCCTTCATCAAAGTTTCAATAGATTTGAGCTATGTAGTGTCCTGTTGCTGCTTCGGTTGGAAATTTTGCTGGTATGTATTTTTCTCAAAATTTCCACCGCCACTTGTTCCGAACCCTTGGCCTCCCCACGAGAAATTAGGATGTTGTCATCATCCCGGATTGTATGTTTGTGAATAAGGATTATTCCTCTGGCCATTTTGATTTCCCAGGTAGCACACTGAGGATGGGTTTGATGGGCAACTATCAATAGTATGCCCTTCTCCACAATAAACGCATGACACCTCGTTCACTTGCATTGTGGGTGCTACCACTGGAACACTTGTCGGTTGAATAATTGGATTGGCTACTTGCAAGCCTTTTAACATATTACTCATGGACGCCACTTGAGCAGTTAATGCCGTTAGGGCATCAACCTCCAACACTCCGTAATGCATTTCTTCCCCATCGAGCACGAGAATGGACCATGGCGGTTGTTATTTGCAATCCTTTCCAAGATCTCATATGCCTCATTGTAGGATTTAGAGAGAATAGCTCCATTTGCGTAGGCATCGAGCACCAAGCGTGTGGACGCGTTTAACCCATTATAGAAAGTCTCAAGCTGAATGCAGTGTGGGATGCCATGGTGAGGGTATTTCCGTAGCATTTCCTTATAACGTTCTCATGCCTCGCACACTGACTCATCATCATTTTGTTGAAATGACATGATGTAATTCCGAAATCTTGCATTCTTTGTAGGTGGAAAATACTTCATCAAGAATTTTTCCCCTAGCTCGTTCCACGAAGTGATGGAGTCCGATGGAAGACCGTTCAACCATGCTTTTGCATGATCTCGTAGTGAGAAGGGAAACAGCCGAAGTCTCAGTGCTTCGGCCGAAACTCGTGGTAACTTGAACGAATCACTGACCTCCAAAGACCGAAGATGAAGGTGAGGATGCTCTGTGGCTTGACCACTGAACTGCCCCACTATTTGAAGCATTTGAAACATGACCGGCTTCAGCTCAAACTGATTTGCTTACACCTCGGGTCTTGTAATTCCCGGATTTAGCTCATTAAATCTGGGGTTAGCATAATCATGTATACCCCTCTCCCTGTAATTAGCAATGACTATGGCATTTCCTCCATTACCTCCTGGTGCGGCCATTCTGGATTGCGCTCTGCGGGCTTTTTGTCGACGCCTTCCTCTGCGAAAGGTGCGTTCGATCTCTGGATCTAACGGGTGTAATACCTGCGCTTTTGCCTTGCGCAATACCACAAGCCCAAAGCCCTGTTTTACGCAAAAGAAAATAAACAGAGTGAAACACTAATTATTACGAAACTCAAAGGTGCAATATCAACGCAATTTATAATTGGCAATCCCCGGCAACGGCGCCAAAAACTTGTTGTCTTGTGTATGTAACACAATTAAAAGTATGCAAGTGCACGTAATCAACAAGTAATAAACGGAAGTATTCCGAGATCGAATCCACAGGGATTGCAATATGCGTCACGCTGATAACAACATTGTTTTATAGAAAGGATTTAAAGGGAAATTAAACAGGAGGTAGCTCTTAAAATAAAAACTCAACTACAAACTTAAATTAAAAGGACTTCGGCAAAACGAGGTAAACACCGAACATAAATAACAAGCAAAAACACTGATATAAAGGAAGACAAACTGACTTGATCTCTCGATTCCACCCATGCTCTGTACTAATAATGCTACAGCATTATCGTTGCCTTATCACTATGGTATGAATTTCTCCAATTCTTAGTATTTTTCCAAATCTAAGATATATTATGCAAGCCTCTCAATATATTCCTATATCGAACTACTCTTAGAATACATTTACTACTCCATTCATCTTTGCCACGCAAGGTAAACACATATTCCTATGTTATTCACACACATAATATTAAAATCATGTTCTTACGCCACTCTTTTGTGTTCCACTCTATAAGAACTTCCCAACAATTATAGAACTAAGATCTCACTAATGGTGATCAAGCATAAGCAAGATAAAATAATCCCAAAAGAGCAATAGCGATTTTGACAAGATATGCGTAGAGATGAGATCGTCACACGAGCATGGGTTTTGTCAAGAAATCAAGCCATACAGGTTTAGCTCATAGCGAGTTGTTCAACAGTATTCAAATAAACAAAAGCCATAACAACTAAGAAGAACTCGGGAAATAAAATTAGCACTAGTCGCCAGAATCGCGTGCTTGCTCTTGGATTGTCGTCTCTTCCGATGACTTCCTCTCCAAGAGATCACGCCTTGATTTCCTCCTCTGCGGATGGTTTTGTGTGTATTTCCTCTAAAACCCCAATGATCCTTTTTCTGATTGTCTCCCCCCTTTTTAATAACAACCTCTGGCGCTTTTTAGGGGTGCAGACTGTGCACCTGCCAGCCCTTCATCCTCTGATACTTTCCCTTTTTTCGTTGCTCTGACAAAAAACAGAACGCGTGCCTCCTTTCTGTTGCCGTGGCCAGCTGCCACGTGGTTGTGTTCCTGCGGATCTCCTCTTCGTCTTCAGCCAAAACCTTCCGCGCTTCGTCGTTAGCCTTCCATAAGCACGGCCTCGTCCACTATTACGAGCTCTTCTACTTTATTTTCACAAGCACGAGCTCGTCTTCTCTTATGAACTTGACCTCGCTCACGCATCATCTGTTCTCTTTCTTTTCTAGAGCTTGGCTTCGCCCTACGATCTCGACTTCGCTCACGAGTCCGACCTTTTACGAGCTTGACCTCGTGACTTCGCTTACGAGCTCGACCTCGCTCTAGCATCATTTCGGCATCATATGTTCTATTCTGGAGTTCGTCTTCTTCGTTCCATGAACAGGAGCTCTTCCGTGCTTGCGAGCTCTTTAGTAACGAGCTCGACTTGCCACGAGAGCTCGGCTCGATGTGAGCTCGACTTTGGTCGATTCTCTCTTCCGAGCTCGGCGAGACTTCGCCCAAAGATCGTCGCTCTTTCCACTTTTACCTTTGAGCTTTGATTTCGCCTTTCGAGCTCGAGCTCGCTCCCGAGTTTGACCTGGATCTTGGCTTCGCCTCAGCAGACTTCGGCCTCGGCTTTTCTGCCGCTCTTCCTGCAACATGCCATAGATTGATTAAATAAAGCTTAAAAAGAACATAAAACCCCTTAAAAGCACCTGACTCAATCCTACACCCACACAAACGAAAACATAACATAAACATACAAAACAACACAAACATACGGACAGAACACACAACACTCAAGGCTATTATCATCAAAAAGGTCACATAATAACTCTTTTACAAGAGTTATCACTAGGCGCCTCCTATCCTCTAGGGCCACATCCGAGGAGGTCGTACGCTCATACCGTTTCTACTAGATGTGCCGATGAGATGACCTCGGCGAGTTCTTGGCATATTTCGTACATCATTGGGCCGCTGCACATGCCCATGGTACATCAGATTATGACGGTGTGCTTTGAGTGATCATGAGACTGCCATCCGACTGGCAGGGGTATGACCGTGAGATATCGGCGGACTATATCTATCGATGCCGGAGAGCTTCGATCTGGAGGCGGACCTGTCTTGCTTTGTTAGCCACCTGAAATATGTATTCATGGTATACGGAGCTGCACCATGTAGGCCGTATCTTCGTGAGCGGGAATACACCTGGCGTGATGAGATTCCAGAGTGGCTCCACCCAGAGGTGCCCCGTTTGGCATTTGATGGACCCGTATTCTTGCCTGGCAGTGGCAGGAACATGTTCGAGGCTGGACCTTTCCATCCCCGACAGCTCACCTTTCCGATCCTACCACCAGCTGGATTCCATCCTTGTCATTGCCCGCCCAGACCATCGCCGCCGGTCATGCCATGCCCGTACGCACCTCTACATGTCGGCCCCCCTAGTCCAGCCGCCGCCACCCCCACATACACCTTTGTACCATAATTCTGTGGAGATTGAGGATCCACGTGGCCTAGTTGTAGGCACTGTGAGAGGAGCTTGTACTCGTCTATGTAGGGAAATATGATTTTAACCCTCTCCCGAGGATCTATCTTGGATGTTTAATTCACCATACATTGATTATATTCCTAGCATGCACCTATATAATTAATTGCAACATGTAGGAGTTTTCTCGTGTTTACCTGCGAATCTGTCGGGATAAATAGATCAAGACTCGTGCTTTGATCTTCTGGACTGTATCCTGATTGCCTAAACTCCAATGCCGAGTGAGGACAATCTATGGAGAGTGCTATAGAAATTCACCTTCTTCCTTCTCCTAAACTTTTCGAAAATCTCTTCTTTTGGAATAGTAATTTTCGAAATTCTTATCTCAGGATTAGTGTTTGATTTTCTCTCACCTTATATTTATAATGCAATCCTAAATCCTATCAAGATAGAATTTATGCATATCCAATAAATATAATAATATCACTTAAGATAGAGAGGATCAAGACAGAGTCCCAGAGGGACTCTATAAGGAGATGATCGAATTTCATCTTAGCAACAGGCCTGAATGGGCCAGCCCATGGATCAAATGCAAGGAATAAAGATGGGCCTCAAATAAATTATTTATCTTATGTTCAGCCCAGAACATAAATTAATTCATAAACATTTATTCATGCCACTAGAGAATAAATACTGACTTACCCCTTTATTACCGAAGTTGAGTCGGGCTTGCACTTAGACTTTACGAATCCCCGTATTTATGATATCGTACGTCCATTAATTATTTACAGCGATCTGACTGCTTAAAATAATTAATTACTTTAATTCCTTAAGTAGTACCACTCAACCTTATTATTGTACTTGAGATAACTCAACCTGCAGGGTTTAGTACAATAAACCTTTTGAGCTCCTTAAGGGACGTCATCATCCTAAACGGATACGGTGACTTGAGACAGGTAACTAGCATGACATACAAGCACTGCCACCACCCAAGATGCAGAGAATTTTGGGTTATCTCATGTAAACCTCACCCATAGTAAGTCAAAGTGATGGTCAGCAACTCATACTCACCTAATACCTTATCGAGGTTTAGATCAACGTAAGTCTCCGAGATCTAGGTTCTTCACGACGGTCAGATAGAAGAACTCATCTCACTATGATCCATCAATACATCAAAGACGTACCAGCATAGGCAAGCAACCAAGTCAAGTCACTTCTTATCTACACCGCAACCTATACCGACACCTCGTCCTCAAGCTGTCTCAGCTGTGATACTTTTTATATCTCATTAATTTGACCAATCATACAGACTTCTGTGATCTACAACACACTATATGATCTAACTTATATATGAGATAAAGGGACATACATATGCAATCAAGTAAACAATTCAGATAGGAGATTGTAATAGTGGTAACAGGAAACATTGTATACAAGCTCAACCAAACTGTTTTCAGTATACAAATCCAACAATCTCCCACTTATACTAAAACAAACTTTTAGTATACAATGTGTCTCTCTACTAGCTATTATAAACAACACCATCACTTTGCTTCTCCCACTTATACAGAAGTTTCCTTTCTAAGTGGGTGCCATCTTGCGCAATCCAAGTCCTCGAATATGCTCTTCATAGACTTTTTGCGGCAGGCTCTTCGTGAATGGATCAGCTAGGTTATCCGCAGTACCAATCTTCTCAATCAGCACATCCCCTCATCTAACGATTTCTCGTATGACATGGTACTTTCTCTCTATGTGTTTTGTTGCCTTGTGGGTCCGTGGTTCCTTCGAGTAATTACAGTATGAATGTAAGACGCCTGAGATAAGCTCAACATTTTCCTCTTGCGATCTCGGTAAACCTTGATCCCAAGAATGTATGCTGCATCTCCTAAGTCTTTTATTTGAAACTGATCGGATAACCAACTCTTTACGTCTGATAACAGCTTCACATTGTTGCCAAGTAGAAGAATGACATCTACGTAAAGTGCAAGAAATACCACATCACTGTTGACATCTAAACGATACACACAACTTTCGCTAGGCAACTGGGTAAATCCATAGGATTTTACCACCTCGTCAAAGAGTAAGTTCCAGGATCGTGAAGCTTGCTTAAGTCCATAAATGGACTTCTTAAGCTTCCATACTAGATGCTCTTCACCCTTCACCACATAACCTTCATGTTGCTGAATATAGATGTCTCTACCTTCTTCAAGGTAATCGTTTAGAAAAGCGGTTTTCACATCTATTTGCCAAACCTCAAGGTTTAAGTGGGCTGCTATGGCCAGAAGAATTCTGATGGACTTAAGCATTGCTACAGGCGAAAAGGTCTCATCGAAATCGATGCCCTCAATCTGAGTGAACTCTTTCACCACAAGCTGGCTTTAAAAGTCGAAAACTCTCCATCTGAATCTCTCTTCCTCTTGTATACCCACTTACTACCTATGTCTTCCTTGCCATCCGGTAGAGGTGTCTTTTCAGTATACATCCATAGCTATTCTGGACTCAATTTCTAAGTCCATAGCGGTGTGCCATGATCTTGCATCAATGTCTTGTATCGCCTCACTGTATGTCCATGGGTCGATTATTGCATGCTCGTTTCCTGGGACTAAATCCGAAGATTCACCCATGAACATAAATCGCTCGGGTTGACGAACAACCCTCCCACTACGACGAGACGCTACGGGAACAATGGCAACGGTGGGTGCAGTAACTTGTGGTTCTCTATCTTGCACAACTTGCTGGGTAGGAGCCACTTGTATGGCCGGTATCTCCTGTGGAACTCGACCCACTTCAATTTCTTAAAGTATCTGGTGTCGATCCCTCCCACTAGACATGACATCTCGTATCTTTGGCTTAATCGGTGGTGGACTACGATCATCTTCTAATTATTGAAGAATGATTTCAACTTTGGATTTATGGTTTTTCATATAATCCTCTTCTAAGAATCGGGCATTAGTGCTAATAATGACCTTCTGATCCTTAGGACTATAGAAATAACCACCTTTCGTTCCTCTAGGATAGCAAATAAACAGCCTTGCTTCAGATCTAGCCTCCAACTTGTCAGCCTTCTTGTTCAACACATGTGCTGGACTGCCCCATATCCTTATGTGGCTTAAACTAGGCTTGCGCCCAAACCACAACTCGAAAGGGGTCTTTTCGACTGACTTAGATGGTACTAGATTTAGCAAGTATGCCGCCGTTTCTAAGGCATACCCCCAGAAGGAAATAGGTAATGTTGCATAACTCATCATTGATCTAACCATTTCTAAAAGAGTCCTACTTCTTCGCTCTGACACAAAATTTTGTTGTGGTGTGCTCGGTGTAGTGAGCTGGGAGGTAATCCCACACCGCACCAAATAGTCCATAAACTCACATCGAGGTATTCACCACCGCGATCGACCGCAAAGGACTTGATACTTTTACCAAGCTTCGCTCCACTTCCGCCTTAAATTCTTTGAATTTCAAAGCATTCGGACTTGCGGTGAAGCGGTATATGTATCCGCACCTGAGTAATCGTCAATGAAAGTGATAAAGTACTGCACCTCCATGAGCTTGTGTGGACATAGGTCCCACAGTCGAATGGACTAACTCCAACACTTCTTTGGTCAGATAACCCTTCGCTTTGAAGGGTCCGGTCGACATCTTTCCTTCTATATAGGATTTGCGGGACGACTAAGAAATAGCGTGAGATCACCCAACGCCCATTCCTAGCCGCTTTGGATCCTATTTAGATTGATATGACCTAATCTAAGATGCCGAGAAAAGTGTTGTCATCTTGCTAAGAAAACTTTCTCTTTTAAGGTTTGATGTAGATGCAACATAATTAAAGGTATTATGTTTGGCGTAAATAGTATAAAGCTTAATTATATAAAGTGCCACCACGTATAACTTCGTCATTTCTTATGATAGAAACACCACTATCAAAAACAACTAAATATCCATGAATAAATAATTTCGAAACTAAAATAAGGTTTCACGAAACTCCGGCACATATAAAACGTCTTTCAATACTAAAACAGTTCTATCAAAACATAAAGTAACATCTCCGACTGCAACGGCCTCGACTTTCATCGCGTTGCCCATGGAGATGGTTATCTCGCCATCACACAGCTCCCTTGTCCGCAGAACCCCGAAGGTTTAACAAACATGATCATCGACCAGATCTACTACCCATGAATGAGTAGAACAAGTCGCTAAACATGTTTTCAGTTACTAAAGCAAATAGCGCACTGAGCCTCGAGCTTGGGGCACTTATTCTTCCAATGCCCGCCTCACCGCATTTGAAGCATTTGCCCTTCTCCTTTCGCTTTTTCAAAACTGGTAGAGCCCTTTGTATTCCCACTCTTTTCTTTAGCCTTAAGATCTCTTGAATTCCACTTTCCCTTTTATCTTTCGATGAAGCGGTGGTTTTCTTTGAGGTGCGACTAAAGACTGTGCATGTAGTAACCCAAAATCTTATAGTATTAAGTTGAGCCTAATTAAGTTTAATAAGGGGCTTAGAAGCTATTTAATTCATAAGAATTTATAAAGAGGCATATGATGGATTATTAATCGATAGAAATTCGATTATTTCTTAATTGAAGAATATGAGATTTGAAAACATAGAGAATTCTTAGAAATGAATTTTATTATGATAAAATGTGAATTTTGTGATTATTAATGTGTGTTTGAATGAAAAATGCTATTAAATAGAAATTATGCTATAGAATGCATTAATTAATTTTATGTGGATTTTTTTTAAAAATGAAATGAATTATGGTTCAAGCTATTAATTTACTTGAATAAATTTATTTTATTAACATTTAGTGATAAAACAATTAATTGGTATAATTTTGAAAAATTTAGAAGCATGATTATAATTAGTTGAATTTTAATTTATGAAAGAATTTAAATTATGTTACATGAACTTAATTTCAATTATGAATATAAATTATATTAGAGTTTATTAATTATTAGGGATATAGTTTAATAATTAAAATATACTAAGGTATAACCTTAGTAAATGTTGAGGTGTAATTATAAATTTGTGAAAATTAGTTTATAATTCTAATGAAATTAGAGCTAAATACACATGAAATTTTACTTATATAATTCTAGAACTACAATACATGAAATTAATAGCACACAAAACTCCAAAACTCCCTCCATTTTCGGCACTCTCACACACTAACACACAAATTTTATTTTTCACTTTTAAATCCCTAATTAAGTGTGGAATTAATAGCAAATCAATCCAAGCAAGGTAATTCCTTCATTTAACCTAAACTTTTGTGAAATAAATTGATAAAAATGATGTTCTCCATATGTAGGTTTTCGAAAATTTGGGGTTGTTGATTATGATTGATTTGTTTAATTTTTGTTATGTTTATTGAATTAATTATGTTTATGAAGCTTAATTAACATATGCTATGGTTTTAAATTCTTTAAATTCATGAAGATGAAAAATTAAAGAATCATGTATAAACCCTAATTTTTGTATATGAAGGATATGATATGATTTGGTTGAATTGAGTTTAAATATATGCTTAGGAATGGATATAAACATCATATGATCAAAGAAATTAAAAGTTAAACCATGCTTATTAAATTCTCCAAATTTTTGAAAACATAGTGTGATAGGAACTTTAGGATTTTTATTTTATTTGATTAATTTGACATGATATTCATGCTTAGGGATATAAATAATGCATGAAATGAATTTGTGGGAATTTAATACATACATATGCAAAATGTACAAATTTTCAAAAATGAAGGGCAGCCATGAACTATGATTTCTTGATTTTATTTGATACATTTGATATGATATTTGAGATCTATGATAAAAATAATGCTTAAGTTGAATTTATAGGAATTTATGAACATAAAATATAAAAGTTGAAAAATTAAAGTTTAGGTGTTGAATTTGAGTTAAGAATGGAAGTGAATTTGGATTGATGATCATTGATGCTATATGAGTATATTTATAGGATAATTGATATCAAATGGAATGTAGTTGGTAAAATTCTTGAAATTTTCTATATATGTAGTTGAAGAGCATTAGGAGATTAAGTTGTAAATGCATGAGTTTAAACTTGTTTTAAGTCCTTATAAGTATATTTAAGTATATGTTGATGATATTGGGGAGTTTGGGATGAAATTGGATGAGTTTGGTTTAATTGGTCTATTCCTATTACAAGCGTTACTCTGCCGAAATTTCGGTAGAATTTGATATTAGTAAGACATTTTGAAATTTTAATCGGTAACTATTGATAAATAGTTAAATGAATAAGAAAGGTTACTAAATTCAATAATAATCTTATGTTACAAGGATCAAGCAAAGGAAATCGGGAAGTAAAGGATGAGAAAACGAACCTTTTGGACTAAACGTCGTCAGGTGGGTAATACTTTGTAAATTATTTTGAGTAAAGTTAATGTTATACTTTGAAATTTTTGATATCATGAAAGGAATTTCAATCACCACATTATGATATGTTGAAAATGAATGTTTTACCACTTTGTGGGTATGACGGCGATTTACCTATCTACGGTAGGAAAATGTTATGTATTGTGCACATGTTTATGGCTGTGAGCTTGCAAATGTAGGCCGGCCATGGTATTGGGGAGGAGGCCTACTTCCCACTCCGAATGACGTAGAATGGGTATGACTGTAGTTGAGATCCTTCGGGACCAACTCGGGTATGCGATGCCGGTATGTTCAAAAATGAAATTGTGGTGATATGATATTGAAAGTTTCTTATGAAACAATTATTCAAGTTGTTTATTCAATGTTTACTTAAATTGAATTTATAAGCTTGAAAACTTTGTTGATAATTACCCACTGAGTACTCTTTGGTACTCATACCCGAAAAATGTTTTATTTGGTGCAGGTTGAGCGTGGAAGAGATGTGGGCTTGAGACTGAGCTTAGTTGATCCCTTTTTGTTGTAAATAGTTGTGCCTGAATGTCGTGTCTTCATACATGACATTCACTGCTATTCCGCTGTTAACTTGAAAACTTGAAACGATACTTTTTAAAATCCTTGTAAATGTTTGGAACCTTTTATATACATATTGTTGAGGTTGTGACCTCACTTTTTGTTATTACTTGTTGTTGGTTATTTGCTGCGTGCAGGTTGGCTTATCCATATTCTAGAGGATATGATGCCCGTTTATCGAAGATTTGTTTCACTTAAATCCGTTAATTTTCCAAAACTTTTAATGTCTTAACCAGTCACGGCCTGATTAGTTAGTTAATCTCATAATTAATTAGTCGGGTCGTGATAGAGTGCTATCAGAGTAGTTGTTCGCTCTGGTCCTGTGAATTTTCTTTCTTGAGCCAACCTTTTCTTATAAACCTTGAGTTATTGATAAGAGCTCAGTGTTCCAGTCCATCTCTTCAGCTCAACCAGGTAAAGTAAATTATTAATTATGTGAAGAAGTGAATATGTATGCATATGTTGAAAATAGTTCTTGAGTATGGTGAATTATTGTGATGTAGCATGTATGAATATAAGTGATATATGATTGTTTTGATCCGCATGTAAGCTATATTTGATTATAGGATGGCAAGGAAGAAGGTTACCGCTCGAAAGAATGTCGATAATAGGCCGTCGGGATTAGGCAGCGTTGATAAGTTTTTTTCTTTAAAATGAGAGAAAAGCAACACATGCTGTTCTTTCTCAGTCGAGTTCCACTGGAGATACCGGCCATACAAGTGGCTCCTATCCAGCAAGTTGTGCAAGATAGAGAACCATAAGTTACTGCACCCACCGTTGCCATTGTTCCTGTAGCGTCTCGTCATAGTGGGATGGTTGTTCGTCAACCCGAGAAATTTATGTTCATGGGTGAATCTTCGAATTTAGTCCCAGGAAACGAGCAGGCAATAATCGACCCATGGACATACAGTGAGGCGATACAAGACATTGATGCAAGATCATGGCACACCGCTATGGACTTAGAAATTGAGTCCGTAACAACTATGGATGTATACGAAAAGACACCTCTACCATATGGCAAGGAAGACATAGGTAGTAAGTGGGTATACAAGAGGAAGAGAGATTCAGATGGAGAGTTTTCGACTTTTAAAGCCAGCTTGTGGTGAAAGAGTACACTCAGATTGAGGGCATCGATTTTGATGAGACCTTTTCGTCTGTAGCAATGCTCAAGTCCATCGTAATTCTTCCGCCATAGCAGCTCACTTAAACCTTGAGGTTTGGCAAATAGATGTGAAACCGCTTTTCTAAACGATTACCTGAAGAAGGTAGAGACATCTATATGCGACAACCGAAGGTTATGTGGTGAAGGGTGAAGAGCATCTAGTATGGAAGCTTAAGAAGTCCATTTATGGACTTAAGCAAGCTTCACGATCTTAGAACTTACGCTTTGACGAGGTGGTAAAATCCTATGGATTTACCCAGTTGCCTATCGAAAGTTGTGTGTATCATTTAGATGTCAACAGTGATGTGGTATTTCTTGCACTTTACGTAGATGCCATTCTTCTACTTGGCAACAATGTGAAGCTGTTATCAGACGTAAAGAGTTGGTTATCCGATCAGTTTCAAATGAAAGACTTAGGAGATGCAGTGTACATTCTTGGGATCAAGGTTTACCGAGATTGCAAGAGGAAAATGTTGAACTTATCTCAGGCGTCTTACATTGATACTGTAATTACTCGAAGGAACCATAGACCCACAAGGCAACGAAACACATAGAGAGAAAGTACCATGTCATACGAGAAATCGTTAGACGAGGGATGTGCTGATTGAGAAGATTGGTACTACGGATAACCTAGCTGATCCATTCACGAAGAGCTCACCGCAAAAGTCTACGAAGAGCATATTCGAGGACTCGATTGCGAAGATGGCACCCACTTAGAAAGGAAACTTCTGTATAAGTGGGAGAAGCAAAGTGATGGTGTTGTTTGTAATAGCTAGTAGAGAGACACATTGTATACTAAAAGTTTGCTTTAGTATAAGTGGAAGATTGTTGGATTTATATACTGAAAACAGTTTGGTTGAGCTTGTATACAATGTTTCCCGTTACCACTATTACAATCTCCTATCTGAATTGTTTACTTGATTACATATGTATGTCCCTTTATCTCATATATAAGTTAGATCATATAGTGTGTTGTAGATCACAGAAGTCTGTATGATTGGTCAAGCTTAATGAGATATAAAAAGTATCACAACTGAGACAGCTTGAGGACGAGGTGTCGGTATAGGTTGCGGTGTAGATAAGAAGTGACTAGACTTGGTTGCTTGTCTATGGCGGCAGGGCAGGAGGCTGGGGCGCATGGCTCGGAAGCCAAGAGGTGCGGGGCGCGCGCTTTGCGCGTGGACGCCTCGGCACCGCTCGGCGCTGAGCATGCGCGCTCGGTAGATCTCGGCAAATCAGCGCCTGGGCAACGGCGCAAGAAAACCTCGGAGCGGTTCGCGAGCGCACTCACGACCGCGAGGTGGCGCGCACATCGTCTTGTGCGCGCTGGCGACGGGCACGCGTTTGTCGCGCGAGATCCCCGGCGCCCTCGCGAGCACCATCGCGACCGCGAGGATGCCCGCAAGGCAACACGGGCATCGTGCGCGCGGGTTGCGACGATGCTAGCGAGCGCAAGCATGGCCGCGTACGCGTGCTTGACAGGTCGTGGCCGTCTTCACGACCACGAGATAGCCCGTGAGGAGCACACGACGAGAGGCGGCGCTAGGCGACGCGGGCGCGCAGCGACGGCGTGCCCTGGCGCGCCAATCCCATCTTTGGGCCGACCCGGCCCAAGTCTGGCCCAGATCCGTTTTTTCAGCCCGAACCCGATTTTCCGCCGGATCCAGTTTTGACGAATTCGGTCCATGCCCGTGCACGCGAGGCCCGTTTTCAAAGATTATGAAGATTTGTACTTTGCAATTCTATGTAATAGATTAGGCAAGAAAGTGCAGGTTCCACGAGTGGGCCACGATGAACGTTTTATTTTATTTTAATCGTTCATTGCATGTCGTGGATGTTTAAATTATGCAGAAGCATGCTATGTATGTTTAAATTACGTAGACAAACATATTATATGTTTTCGTGATTGGATGCGCGTAGTAAGCATGCTAAGTTTATCGCGTTTTCAAGCATATTTTAGAATTTCATGAGCATGTTTTACATGTCGAGTTCTATAGAAAAGCATGCTAGATTACGTGATCCGCATGGACAAACCTTTTGAACAAAAAGACTAAGCATGTAACCCGACATATTAATTTTAAATTAAGATGTCAAGACCTCCACTTTTTGATCTTTAAACAAAGTGAGACGCACTGTGAGTAAACGTCCACACGCGTGGCTTGCTTGCATTGTTTTTCATAAGTTTGTTAGATGAGATTTCTAAATAAAACTTTTTAAATCTATTGAGAAGTAGGAGTTTCATGTGTAAACGTCCACACACGTGGCTTGCATGTGCGATTTTCATAAGTTCTCTAGAGATGTATATAAAATGAGATAACAAAAGAATTTGGATTGGAAGCGGTATGGTCCTAGTGAGTATGCCAATTCTAAGAATTCGTTTTCTGCTGTTAAAATTGTGGTCATTGCTTAGACATCACCTCGAGTACAACTTCCCGCGAAGTCCCTTCTTGCGATAGTGATGTGGTCTAGTAAGGTCCAATCATTAATTTCATTTGTCATAAGGATAAGTTGACATGGATTGAAATGAAATGACTAAAAGGTATATTTTAGTCTGGTCGAGGGGTTCATGTGTAAACGTCCACACGCGTGGCTTGCATGTAGAATTCCTTGGGCGATTGGAGGTTTTAATTAATATTGTTTCATCAAAAGGTTACAATATTATTATTACTGAATTATGTGCGATCGTATGCTTATGTGTTTACATTGTCTTTTCGGATATGTCTCTTACATCGATTATCAATATGCTCACACAAAATCCCTTTATCCGTCCGAATTTTATCGAGTGGAAACGAAACATGGAATATGTTCTTATCAAGAACACATGTTTGTTCTCACTACTCCTAAACCCGATGCCCTATCGACGATCGACTAATGAGCAATGAGAGTCAAGCAGACTTTGGCATAAGTCGAACAATATGGCAAAATGCTATATGATGACTACTATGTCCAAAGGCTTGCAGCTGCAGCATTAGTCGATGGTAGACGCGACTGAAATATGGTCAAGTCTTGAGAGTAAGTTTGGGCAATCGGATCTGACAGTCCACTTCCACACAATGAGAGAAATCTTGGCGTGTAAGATAGAAGAATGAAGTTCGGTCCATGAACATGTCTCTCACATAACTCATCTCATGGATAGTCTTGATCAGTTGGGAGGAGGTATTGACGGCGAAGCCAAGGTCGATATCATCCTCAACACACTGCCCAAGACTTTTGAAAATTTTCGCGTGAATGCGATCATGAGCAAGACCGAGTATACACTTAGTCATTTGCTAAATGATCTCGTGGCAGCGGAAGGAGTTATGGGTAAAGGAGCACATGCTCTTGCTAGCACATCTAGGGGCCCAAATTTTCCGTTGCAAAATGGAAAAAGAAAAAGGGGCACCAAAGGTGGCTGAGGCAAGGGAAATAGTGGGAGTAATGGGAGCAAGAACATGACTGCCACCGGAGGCTTAAAGAAGCCAAAGGAGAAGGGCAAGTGCTTCAAGTGCGGCAAGACTGGGCATTGGAAGGCCAAGTGCCCTATGCTCAAGGCTCAAGGTACGCCATTTGCTTTAGTAACGGAAACATGTTTAGTGACTTGTTCTACCCATTCTTGGGTAGTAGACACTGGTGCGACTGATCATGTTTGTTACACCTTGCAGGGGTTCCTGCGGACAAGGGAGATGCATGATGGCGAGATAACGATCTCCATGGGCAACATGACGAAAGTCGAGGCCGTTGCAGTCAGAGATATTACTTTATGTTTTGATAGAGCAGCTTTAGTTTTAAAAGGCGTTTTATATGTGCGTAGTTTCATGAACCTTGTTTCTGCTTTCAAATTATTTATTCATGGATATTCGTTATTTTTGATAGTGGTGTTTCTATCATAAGAAATGACGGTTATACGTGTTGGCACATTATATAATTCGCTTTATACTATTTCTGCAAAACATAATACCTATAACTATGTTGCATCTACATCAAACCTTAAAAAGAGAGTTTTCTTCACAAGATGACACCACATTTCTCTGGCATCTTAGATTAGGTCACATCAATCTAAATAGGATCCAAAGACTGGCTAAGAATGGAGCGTTGGGTAATCTAACAGTTACTCCGTTCCCAGTCTGCGAATCATGTATAGAAGGTAAGATGTCGACTAGACCCTTCAAAGCGAAGGGTTATAGAGCCAAAGAAGTGTTGGAGCTAGTCCATTCTGACCTGTGTGGACCGATGTCCACACAAGCTCGTGGAGGGTACGAGTATTTTGTCACTTTCATTGACGATTACTCAAGGTACGGATACATATACCGCTTCACCGCAAGTCCGAATGCTTTGAGAAATTCAAAGAGTTTAAGGCGGAAGTGGAGACGAAGCTTGGTAAAAGTATCAAGTCAACTGCGGTCTGATCGCGGTGGCGAATACCTCAGTAACGAGTTTATGGACTATCTAGTAAGCGTGGGATTACCTCCCAACAAGACTACACCGGCTCACCACAAAGAAATGGTGTGTCGGCGAAGAATAGGACTCTTTTGGAAATGGTTAGATCAATAATGAGTTATGCAAAGATTGCTTATTTCATTCGGGGTATGCCTTAGAAACGGCGGCATACTTGCTAAATCTAGTACCATCCAAGTCGGTTGAAAACCCCTTCGAGTTGTGGTATGGGCACAAGCTAGTTTAAGCCACATAAGGATATGGGGCGCCCAAAGACATGTCTTTGAACAAGAAGGGCGACAAGTTGGAGGCTAGATCCGACGCAAGGCTGTTTATTGGCTATCCTAGAGGGACGAAAGGTGGTTTATTCTATAGTCCTAAGGATCAGAAGGTCATTATTAGCACTAATGCCCGATTCTTAGAAGAGGATTATATGACAAACCATAAATCCAAAGTTGAAATCATTCTTCAAGAATTAGAAGATGATCGTATTCCACCACCGATTAAGCCAAAGGTACGAGATGTCGTGGTTCAGAGGAGGATCGACACCGATACTTCAAGAAATTGAAGTGGGTCGAGTTCCACCGAGATACGGCCGTCACAAGTGGCTCCTATCTAAGCAAGTTGTGCAAGATAGAGAACCACAAGTTACTGCACCCACCGTTGCCATTGTGCCAAGAGCACCGTTGTAGTGGGAGGGTTGTTCGTCAACCCGAGCAATTTATGTTCGTGGGTGAATCTTCGGATTTAGTCCTAGGAAACGAGCAGGCAATAATCGACCCATGGACATACAGTGAGGTGATACAAGACATTGATGCAAGATCATGGCACACCACTATGGACTTAGAAATTGAGTCCATAACAAAGAATGGATGTATATACGAAAGATGCTCTACCAGATGGCAAGGAAGCCATAGGTAGTAAGTGGGTATACAAGAGGAAGAGAGATTAATATGGAGAGGTTTCGCTTTTAAAGCCGTGCTTGTGGCTAAAGGGTACACACAGATTGAGGGCATCGATTTCGATGAGACCTTTTCACCGTAGCAATGCTCAAGTCCATCGTAATTCTTCCGCCATAGCAGCCCACTCAATCTTGAGGTTTGGCAAATGGATATGAAAATCGCTTAAACGGTTACCTTGAGGAAGGTAGAGACATCTATATGCAAAGAACCCGAAGGTTATGTGGTGAAGGGTGAAGAGCATCTAGTATGGAAGCTTAAGAAGTCCATTTATGGGCTTAAGCAAGCCTCACGATCCTCGAACTTACGCTGACGAGGTGGTAAAGTCCTATGGATTTACCCGTTGCTCAGCGAGAGTTGTGTGTATCGCTTAGATGTCAACGGTGATTTGGTATTTCTTGCACTTTATGTAGATGACATTCTTCTAGTTGGCAACAATGTGAAGTTGTTATCGACGAAAGAGTTGGTTATCCGATCGTTTCAAATGAAAGACTTAGGAGATGCAGTACATTCTTGGGATCAAGGTTTACCGAGATCGCAAGAGGAAAATGTTGAGCTTATCTCAGCGCCTTACATTGATACCGTGATTACTGCTTTAGTATGTAGACCGCCAAGAAAGGATTGCTACCTTTCGTGCATGGCGTTCCTTTATCTAAGGAGCAGCCACCTATGACCGCAAAGGAGATAGAGGAAATGAGATAAGTTCCTTACGCTCGCCGTAGGAAGTCTCATGTACGCAATGCTATGTACGAGGCTCGATATCCGCTATGCGGTAGCATAGTAGCAAGATATCGCCTAACCTCGACAAGCTCATTGGATCGAGTAAAACATATACTCAAGTACCGAAAAGGACTCGAGATTATAGTCGGTTTACTATGCGATAGTCTAATGCCTTTGGGTTATACAAACTGGATTTCCAAGCCGACCGTGATGAGAAAAAGTCTACCTCGGGCTATGTGTTTACCTTGGGAGGTGGAGCAGATCTCAAGTGAGTGCAAAGCAATGATGCATTGCGGACTCTACCATGGAAGCGAATATGTAGCCGCTTGAGGTCGCTAAAGAGGTCAGATGGTTCAAGAACTACCTCATGGATCTAGGTGTGGTACCGGTTTGCCCAAGAGTATTATAGTTTATCGTGATAACTCGGTGCGGTGGCAAACTCGAAGGAACCACGGACCCCTGGCGACCAAACACATAGAGAGAAAGTACCATGTCATACGAGAAATCATGAGACGAGGGACGGCCTTGATTGAAAAGATTGATACGACGGATAACCTAGCGGATCCATTCACAAATAGCTCTACCGCAAAAGTCTACGGCGCACGCTCGAGGACTCGATTGCGCTAGATGGCACCCACTTAGAAAGGAAACTTTGTATAAGTGGGAGAAGCAAAGTGATGGTTTTGTTTGTAATAGCTAGTAGAGACACATTGTTTACTAAAAGTTTGCTTTAGTATAAGTGGGAGATTGTTGGATTTGTATACTGAAAGCAGTTTTGGTTGAGCTTGTATACAATGTTTCATGTTACCACTATTACAATCTCCTATCTGAATTGATTACTTGATTGCATATATCTGTGTCCCCTTATCTCATATATAAGTTAGATCATACAGTTTGTAGAAGATCACAGAAGTCTGTATGATTGGTCAAGCTTAATGAGATATAAAAAGTACCACAGCTGAGACAACTTGAGGACGAGTTGTTGGTATAGGCTGCGGTATAGATAAGAAGTGACTCGACTTGGTTGCTTGTCTATGCTGGTACGTCTCTGACGTATTGATGGATCACAGTGAGATGAGTTCTTCTATCGACCATCGTGAAGAACTTAGATCTCGTGACTTACGATGATCTAAACCTCGATAAGGTATTAGGTGAGTATGAGTTGTCGACCATCACTTTGACTTGTTATGGGTGAGGTTATATGTTCTAACCCAATATTCTCCGCATCTTGGGTAGTGGCGTGCTTGTATGTCATGCTAGTTATCTCAGACGAGTCACCGTATCCGTTTAGGATGATGACGCCCCTTAAGGAGCTCAAAGTTTTATTGTTCTAAACCCCGCAGTTGAGTTAGCTCAAGTACAATAATAAAGTCGAGTGGTACTACTTAAGGAATTAAAGATATTAATTGTTTTAAGCAATGTAATGCTCTAAATAATTAATGGACGTGCGATATCTTAAATACGGGATTCAGAATGTCTAAGTGCAAGTCCGACTCACCTTCGTAATAAAGGGTAAGTCAAGATTTATTCTCTAGTGGCATGAATGAATGTTTATAAATTAATTTATGTTCTGGGCTGAACATAAATTAATTTATTTGAGGCCCATCTTTATTCCTTGCATTTGATCCCTGGGCTGGCCCATCCAAGCCCGTAGCTTGGAAGAAAATCGCGCCCCCCTCTCTCTCTATGGTAAGGATTTGATCCTATTTATCCATAAGGATATTATTATATTTATGGGATATGCATGGATCCTTTTCTAATGGGATTATGGTAATGCATCATAAATATAAGGTAAGAGATAAGATCAAAGTTAATCCTCAATTATCCTAACCTAATTTTCGAGAATCCTATAGTTCTTGGGAGAGGAATTTTCGAAAATATCATAGAGAGATTGGGTGATTTTTCCGAAGCATTCTCCATAGATTATCCTCACTCGATAATGGAGATTGGGCAACCGGGATACAGTCCAGAAGTTCAAAGCACGAGTCTCGATCCGTTCATCCCGATCCACCTCGACAGATTCAAAGATAAACACGAGAAAACCCCTACGTGTTGCAATTAATTATATAGGTGCATGCTAGGAATATAATCAATGTATGGTGAATTAAACATCCAAGATAGATCCTGGAGAGGCTAAACCCGCTTTTCCCTGCACAATTTCGGTGCAGGCATTGGACATCGAAGCTGCTTTGCCCGAGGATAGGAATGTTGCTGTGCATCCGCTGAATCACCAAGGGGATCGTGGGAAGAGAAAGTGGGAAGGACCCCACCAGGGTCAAGGATCCAAAATTGGCCAGGCCGATATGAGGCCATGGCAAGGGAATAACGTGTCATTTGGGCACGGACAAGGTAATGGACGCCCCATGGTACCCGCACCTGGCGGGGGAAACCAAAAGTTCGTGAGACTCCCCATGTGCCCAAGATGCCATAGGAGTTACAAAGGGGCATGCGCATTCACAAATGATGGATGCTTCAAGTGTTGCCAGAAGGGTCACTACTCTAGGGACTGCCCAGGGATACGCCAAGGAGGAAATGGCTGTCCCAATGTACCTAACCGAGTCCAACTGGTCCACGCTATCCAAGCTCAACATTTCAGCAGTAACCCCCGGTTCAGTACTTCCAGTCGATCCAACGACCCTATCCACCACGGTGACAATGACAACAATAATGGTGACAGCAGCAACAATATCGACAGCCTCCACAACAACAACAGCAACAACCACAACAGCAGCAACAACAAAAACCATTATCGCAAGCCAGGGCCTACGCCCTCAGTTAAGAAAGAGAATTCCCACATGAGCCGCCAACGAACCAAGGAAACTTGGTAGGTATGGGAACACTCCTCCAATTGCCTGTTATCCTACTATTTGACACCGGCGCCAGATTCGCTTATCTGTCAAGCATGCGTAGAGAACTTAGGACTAGATCCTAAACGCGCTGAACAAATCATGAGAATTTCTTCACCAGTAGGAATCATAAGAACGGTAACCCACACATGCTCGAACCTAGAACTTGGACTAGGATCACTTAAGGTCATGACAGATAACCTTCACGTCATACCTATGACAGATGTGGACATAATCCCAGGGATGGATTGGTTAACCGAACATAATGCGACCATCCTGTGTAATGAAATGAAAATTTCTTTCCAACATCCCGGAGAAAAACCTACAGACTTTCAAGGGATTAGCATGGGGATGAGAGTCTTAATCATATCCGCGCTACAAGCAAGGACTTTGTTGAACAAGACAGAGAACCACGCCTATCTTGTCTATCTCTAGGAGGAAGACCAGAAGGAGAGAATGATAGAAGATGTTCCGATCGTGAAGGAGTATCCCGATGTATTTCCAGATGAACTACCAGGATTACCGCCAAACCGACAGATTGAGTTCATGATCGACCTTGAACCAGGTTCTGCCCCTATGTCGAAAGCCCCATACCGGATGGCACAAAAAAACTTGAGGAATTGAAGATCCAACTGCAAGAACTCTTGGAGTTAGGTTTCATTAGACCTAGTGTGTCTCCATGGGGGCACCTGTCCTTTTCGTGAAGAAGAAGGATGGCACGTTGAGAATGTGCATAGACTATCGAGAGTTAAATAAGATAACTCTTAAGAATAAGTATCATTTTCCCCGAATTGAGGATCTGTTTGATCAGCCTAAGGGGGTAGGAGTCTTTTCGAAGATAGATTTAAAGTCTGGATACCATCAGCTGAGAATTAGACCAGATGATGTACCTAAAACGACTTTCCGTGCAAGGTATGGTCATTTCAATTTCATCGTTATGCCTTTTGGGCTTACAAATGCCCCAGTAGTATTTATGGATATCATGAATAAGGTATTTCACCCATACTTAGACAAATTTGTCTTAGTATTTGTTTCAATCAAAACTATACTCTTAATTGACTCACAATCGAATGAGGTGTTGTAGTAGGGAAAGTTAACCCTAGTCGTCTCTCAAGGAAAACTTAACAGGGCGTTACTAAGTTACCACACGAAAACAAATAAATTCCTAAACACTCTAATCACCAATAGGGTTGATTGATTACCTAGGCGAGGAATTATTAAAGAAAGAAAAAACGAATTAACTAGGCGAGAAATTGACAAAGCAGATAAATTATCTAGGCAAGAATTAAACCCTAAATTGAAGAACATGGAATCAAAATTATAAACCCTAGACATGAATCAAAAAGATTAAACGGAAGAAAAGATTACTTAGACGAATATCAAAATTAAACTTAACCCAACGTAGAAATCAATAACAATCGAATCCGAGAAGATAGAATAAAGCGATAGAAGAAACTTACGAACAAAAAGAACGATGGAATTGATAATCAAACTTCAGAGTACGAATCCAATAATCCTTACAATAATTCTTCAATCAAAGAAGAAAGAAAGAACAATAATTGAAAGAAGTTTAGAAGAAGGAAAAGGAAAACTTGGAGAAAGGCACACGCAAAGAAGACGGAAAAAAGAAATAAATGAAAAGGTAGGGTTTCACGTTTAAAAGAACGTATATATAGTGCACGAAAAATAACGCGCAGCGTCGGACTCGATCGAAGCGCCGGACGCGCGCGCTAAAAAACAAGGCGAGAAGTGCCTCTCCCACGCCGGACGCGTCAATGCTCTGAAACGGAAGCCAGCGCCGGATGCAACGAAGCGCCGGACGCGATGACTCTCTGGTCGAATTCCAACTCTTCGCGCAGCGCCGGACGGATCTGAGGCGCCGGACGCGATGACTCTCTGGACGAATTCTAACTCTTCGCGCAGCGCCGGACGGATCTGAGGCGCCGGACGCGATGACTCTCTGGACGAGTCGCACAGGCGTCCGGCCGCCGGACGCGGTGCTCACGGGACGAGGCGCCCAGCGCCGGATGGGAACGCCGGACGAGGCTTCTCGAGCGGCTCTCGTGAGCAACGCACACGCAGCGCCCGGCCACGCCGAGTCCGCGCTGCGCGCTGAGTGCTCAAAATGCTTTCAACATGATCATTCCTCGCACAAAACCAAAACGATCATGATTCCAATAAAAAAATGTTCTAATATGACCAAAAAGGAATCAAATCGTCGAAAACAAACAAAGAAAAACAAAACAAAAACATGCAAAACAACACCCCCACACTTAACTCTTTGCTTGTCCTCGAGCAAATTTTAGTTTCTTGAAAGGAATGGTACACATAGAATCAATACTGCAAATAGAATCAATCACATATTCACATCCCTTCAATGCATCTCAATAATATAGTTCTCAATACAATGATCCTCATTCATCAATCCAAACATGTGACTTATCATAGAATAGTTGTGCTTCGACTCAACATGATTTCAGAAATCAATATACAACTTATATGGTTCCCTTTCATGTAAGATATCCCAAATGACAAAAACAAAAAAGAACTTGTGGAACTTAAAACCGATTATAAGACAATAATCGTTAGGTGGAACCTTCAAGTTGTACACTCGAGTATCCTAACGTAGATATCTATACCCATAGCAAAGAGTCTCCATTCGAGAGACAACACAAGCAAGATGGGTAGATCCCTTATTCGAATTTTAAGCCCACTTATTTCACAATAACGACATATTTTCTTTTTTTTTCTTTTTTTTTTATTGTCCACTTTTTCTTGAAAGATCATACAAGAGTCGGGATCCATTTACGAAGCATATGTGTAATATTCCAAAGAAACGAACGTATGATCACGGTAGTTTAAACCCGAAAATTTGGGTTTTGCCGTATATTATTTTTATGACATCGAATATTATGATTTTGATTCAGTATTATGTTAACGAATTCCTTCTTATATTCACTAAGGATTATGAATTAAGGAATTGAAATATTACGAAATGATTCGTCGATATATTTTAACGCCGATCGCAGATCGAACGCGTCAGATTTTATGGAAATTTCGAGTTTGTAAAGCTTGGAATTAATTTCCATCTTAATCCCTTTATTAAATGGAATATATTTATAAAGTAAGTACGAGCTTACTACGACCATTTTGAGATGAGTCGATTTTGAACGCTTTGAGACGTTAACGCCAACGCCTGAGACGTTTTGAAAAATGAGTTTAATGCTCGTGAAATTATAATAATTAATTTCCTATTATTATTATATATAATTACTGTATTAATAATATTAAAATCGAATTTTACCTATTAAAATTGATATTCTTAAACGGGTTTTCAAAACCCTAATGTCTTAAACTATGGTTTTTCACATGAATTGATACCATTAAATTATCCTATGGTATCTAAACTATATGTTATAATATATATGAATATTATTAAGCATTAAAATCATTTTGAACCTTTAAAACTCGATAATATATATATATATGGTTTCAAACCCTAATTTTAAAATTGTGGTTTCGTATGCATTAAACGATGCAACGATTTTATCCTATACTATTATTTATTATCTAAATCATATATTATAATGTATATGAGTATATTTAGATCGAAAATTACATGAGTATCAATAATAGGTGTAAATTATAATTTTATTCCTATTTTCCCATTTATTTTCGGTAATTTCGACTATGTGCTATATGTTGGATTTAATTATTTTTATGGCATGTATTATACATCTATGACCTATACTATGATTAATACATTGTAGTAATGTGTAATAAAAATTAAAATCACACCCTTAACCACACACACATGCGACGGCTGCACCTATTAAACAAGGATAATGATTTCTTTCTATTAGCCAATGCTTGAAGAGCCTTTAAACACTCCCTAATCATCACTAAACCCACTAACCAGAAAATGCTGCCATTTGTAAGAGAGAGTGTGTGTGTGCCGTGTAATAGAGTGATATAGGGGGGGACTCTTCCTCTTCACCCCATACTCATTATACCCCTTCCCTCTCCATTACAACACTCTTAGAACCCACATTACTCTCCATCCTCTCCAAAATCTGCAGCCAAGAACCGAGCCTTCCCTCTCCATTTTCGAAAGCTTTGCTTCTTCCTCTCTTCTCATTCCTTCACCAAGTTTGATATCCACATTGTTCTTGTGAACCTATACCATTCTAAGGTAAACAAAGGGCCCTAAGTACCGATTTCATCTTCCTTTTTGCAAGAAAAATCGATTGTATACATGTATGTGTTTATATGTGTGTTCGAATGCATACATATATGCTTATATGTTTTGAATGTGCTTATGAATGACCTATGAATGAATGTTGTTCTTGATGATTTTTATTTCCAAATATGTGAATACATGTTAGAATAATCATATGGTGTTGCATATTAAAATTTTGGAATGAATCTAGCATATGTTCATGAATTTCGAAACCCTAGTCTTATTTAAAATGGTTTTCGAAAACTTTATAAAATAACTAGGTGATGACCGAATGCTTAATATTTATTTTAGTAATGGATTATTGATCTATGATATGTTTTAAACCTATGGTGTGTTAATAAAATTTTTGAAAACCATATGCTTGATGTTCGATTATTACCGTGAGCTTATGAATATGTATGTTTGTGTATGATTTTTATTTTGAACATCCAATGCTGTATTAATGCTTTAATGTATTAAATATGTGATGTATGATTTTATTGGAAATTTTAGAAATCAAATGCTATATTAAATCAAAAAATACCGTGAGCTACCATACTCTTGAAGGTGATGATTTAATTAGTTTCGATAAATATTATGATGTTATATTAGTATACTATAGTGTATAAACATAGTGTACAATTGTTAGAATTTTTTGAAATCAAATACCTATTTTAAATCAAAAAAACCGAGAGCACCTATGTGACGACCCGACTTTCCAATGAAGTACGGATCATATGGATCGTCACGGTATGATAAAGCAAATGAAATAAACATAACTAATCAAGGCAATCAACCAATCAACTACTTAATAACGATAGGTTAAAAGGATAAACAATCCATACTCAACTCAAGTCCTAGAAGGACTTGTCAAAAGGGTTCAAGGTTCAACATAACCCAATCGTAAGGAATTTAAAGTATGAGGTACGACCTCCAATTCAATACGGAAATAAGCGCTATAATCAAAACATTAATAATATCGAGTTAGGCAAGAATTAAACGTGTGGACATGCATATGACGATGCATGCCCAAGGTTCTAGAAACCTTTCTAATTAAGCATCAAAATAGTCGCTACTCGCACCACCTCGCACCCATCATCGATCCTTGCTCAACCCGCACGTCAAAAACGAAATGCGTGGCTAAGTACAAAAGTACTCATGGACTCGTTACAAAACATTTTCTTTGTCAAAAGTTATTAATCGCCCACAATAGCATGAGGATTTTAGTTAAAGACTCATGCCTATCAAATATTTTATCGTTTTCCAAAAGCGCTCGTCAACTATTTCATTCACGTTGTTTCCATATCTCGATCATTCATTCACAAGACTATGGAGGTGGCCACCTACACATAGTCGCCGTGACCGGTCGAGGTAGCTAACCTTAACACACAACACATGTACACAATCCGAGTTAGTCCTTAACTAAGTCGGATCCGATCGTTACCCTTTTTAGCGTTATGGACCAACACATTCACATACCACATCGATATACCAATCTCAAATAGATAACAACAAAACATAAACATTTGGCGATCAATAACATTTCATGTGATAATATTTCAATAAGCTTTGTAAAACATGCTTTGAGATATGCATAACATTTTCGTTTCAAGAAAGCCCACCTGCTAACCCAAGCTAGTGGTTCTAAAAGAGCAGTGTGTGATGTTCTTCCTCGCCGACCACGCACGATCAAACCCTTCATAAGAAAATAGCGTTTTTAGATTCTTTCTATCGATCAAGGTCGCTTATAAACTACGACTTAAAGTTCCCAATTAGGGTTTCTTTATGATTTTATGTGATTGTTTTAAGATAATTTCTATTTTCTTACATTACCAATTTCCAAACTATATCACTTCATCGCTCATAGGTGTACTTTAATTATGAATCATATATTCCGAGTCTATCCTCGACTCTTAACCTTAGTGTTATTCTTAACGTTATTACGTTATAGATTGTCGGTAATCAATTACGATTGGTAGTTTAGATTATCTCAAGCCACCAACTAGACTTAACAATTATAGTTACGCCCTAGTAGGTTATGCTCGACGACTTATCGTATTCGCATCACGACAATTAAAAGATGAGTCTTGATTTATGATTCAAGTGAGCACATGCTATCATATAGCTAAGTACTTAAGAATAAATGAAGTACTTCGAGAATATTAACTCGATGTTTGAGACATAAGGATCGACATCTTATGTTCGAATCTTCGCTTACTCATTACGACATTGCTTATTTAATTCACTCGCTCGGAGATTACATATGTCGATAATCGTTATTCGTTAGCGAGTTATGTTAACGCCCAACTAATTATCGTATTGAGTTGTCGTTATCAATATTAACGTTGTAGCTCGACCTTTGGTTTTTCTAACTTAGGAACTCACGCTTGAGTATCCTTTTATTAATGGAAAACCCTAATTTGTGTCTACTTCGATCCTCGCTTATTCCGCCTTAAGTTATCGAAATTGGTCGATTTCTTTTGGGTTCTCGTACATATAGTATTATGTTGTTTACGTTTGGGGTTTTGGTTTGTCGGCTCAACATAAACATAAACATTCAACATCAACAAAACCATACACAACATAAACTATACTAAAGCATTAGAAAACCCTAATTTCTAATGAATACACCATCATTGTGTAAGTGTGCATAAGTGTTCCATTCATTCACCCTAATCACAACCATTTATCCAAAGTTTCATATTACTATCATAGCATCATTCATCATCAAAATTAAACCCATACTTAGCCATTCTATTACGCTTCGATAATTAGCAACAATTAGCATATGCATCCAATAAATTCCAATAAAATCACATTATACTCCTATCATATTATAGAATTTAATTACCAACTCAATATCATCATATAAATTTTTAAACCATGGGTTAAAAGTCTCAAACTTTCGGTCATTTCAAATTAGTAAGATTTGGTGTTCAATAAATTCCACAAAATTATATCATGCTTATACTATATACTAAACATGAAATATCACTTCATATCATGCATTAAAATTTTAAAACCATGCTTTTCATCTTTAAATCATTTCGTAATTCCACATTTATATATATACATATTCAATAAATTCTAATATTGCACAATATGTTTATATATGAAATAAACATGTAATATTAACATTAAATATCAACTAATATTTATAATATGAACCAAATGCTTGAATTTTTTTGTCCTCACAAATATTTTACATATGTGTTCAATAATTCCCAACAATGCATATTAGGTTCATATTATTTCTAAACATCATATATCCTATTATTTCCAACAAATAAAATCAAATAATGGCTTAAAAATACTTAAATATATTCTGCCCATTTTTGAAAAAATAGGAGTAGTGTTTCAAAATTTTCATGATTAATGTATGATGTTCATATCATATATTAAACACTATATCTCAACTATTTCTCAACAAATAAAATCAAACAAATACAAGAAAATTCCAAAATATTCTGAAAATTACCATATTTATTCTACATGCTTATAATACATTAACAAGAAACAATATCAAATAATATTCATAAAATCATGCTTTATCATATTTAAAAGAAATAAAGCATAAATAAACAAATATCAAACATGCTCCAAAAATTCTAAAATTTTACAGTAGCCTTAGAACATTATTCTAAGCATTTTTTGTTCATGGCTTGAGAGCATTTTTTGGCTCTAAAGTCACGAAAAAAAATGAGGAGTAAACTAGGGTTTTAAACCCAAAATTCAAAATAAAATTCCACCCATTAGGATGGAAGAGGATGATGAATAATACCTTCTTATGGTTTTAGAAGGATTATTTGAGTGTGGGAGAGGTTGGGAGGAGGATTTAGTGTTGGGAGTTTGAAAAGTGTAGAGAAATTTGAAAACGAGAGCAAAATGTAAAAGGGTGAATGAGGTCTGACCATGAACGTTTCTCCCTTGTTATTGCAGACCTTAGAGATGTCATTGCCCATTTTGGGGTGCTCTTGGTGGTAGTTGGGAGGTGGATTGGTCAAATTACCCGCTTTGGTATGTTAATACCGACTTTAAGTTTTAACGCACTTTCGATCGATTTCTGAACCTTAAGGTTGTATCTTATTAAATAGCCTTTAAAAGACTTATTTTAATGTTCATAAAATTTCACAAAGTTCGGACGTCGCTCGATAAGTCAATTCCGAGTTATCGCGAAAACAGCTGCTCGGTGATTAAAATATGCCCATTCAAAATTCTATTGAATTTTTGAGCTTTCATAATTAATTTGAGTCTTATAAAGCATATTTTATTGATTTAGACCCTCGGTTCGAGTTTCGGGTCGTTCGGTTCAATTTAGGGTTTTCCCGGTATAGTTTACCCGGCGTTCGGTTAAGTTCTTCAGGAATTCCCTTCAGAAATTGATTCTTATAACTTCTAAATTCATAATAAATTATTCCTTCATGATTTTGGTTGTTATCATCATTTATTATGATTAGCACGGACTGGAAGTTGTTCCGCTCAGAATAGTGTTTTAAGATCGACTGGCAAGTATGCCCAAAATTCTCATTCTTCGTGATTCTCACTGTTGTGTGAGGATTCCAAAATGAAACCGCTCGTGGAGATTCATTCTCGATCTTTCATTCTATGTTCAAGCTACTCAAAACCCTAATCCCAGGACTAGTTATCGCTGATTTCTTTAGTATTCGATCTCCTAATCGATTCTAATTGCTTCATTGGTTTCCTCGAACATAATTAAGGTCTAAGAACCACAACTAAGTGATTCAAACATCACTAATAAAAGTTTTAAATTTTTCGGTTATTACATACCATCCCTTAAAATAAATTTCGTCCGAAATTTGCTAGCCTTGAAAAGATCCGATATTTCTCCTTCATAGCCGATTCCAGCCACAGTTGCTTCTTCTCGACCATGGTGTCGCCATAGAACTTTCACCAACGGTATCTCTTTGTTCATTAGCTTTTGATACGCCGGTCTAAAATTTCCGTAGTAGTTCTACGTAACTCATATTGTCATCGAGGACAATATCGGTCGGTGGTATCACATGGTGGGGTCATGTATGTACTTCCGTAGTTGTGAAACATGGAAAACATTGTGCACGTTTACAAAACTGGCGGCAATGCAAGTCTATGTCACCGGTCCTATTCTTCCGAATTTCATAGGTCCTATGAAACGTGGTCGCAACTTTCCTTCGATTCCGAATCTCACGATCCCTTTAGATGGAGAAATTTTCAAGAAGACCTTGTCTCCTCTTCAAAATGTAGCTCGTGCGACGCTTGTCGGCGCATCGACTTCTTCGGCCCCGGCCTCCTTGATCCGCTGGCGGATCCGTCGCACGATCTCAATCATTTCTCCCACGCAGTCGTCCTAACACTCTTCTTTCTCCTACTTCATCCCAAGTAAAGTGGTGACCGACATTTCCTTCCGTAAAGCGCTTCAGACGGGCCATTCCAATAGTCGCTGGTAGTCGTTATTGTAGGCGAATTCCACAAGTGGTAACACTTGTTCCCAACTTTTCCTCTATCGAGGACAACGGTCCTCGCAGATGTCTTCCAACGTTTGAATGGTCCTCTCTGACCGTCCGTCCGTCTCATGGATGGAACGCGTCTTTGAAATGTAGTTGTGTCCCCGCCTTTTGTAAACTCATCCGTAACCGGACGTAAATTTCAATCCCTATCGACGTGATAGTCTTTGGAACCCATGTAGATGGATAACTTCTCGAACGCATAACCGTGCTAGTCTGTTCGACCCATGTGTTATTGGAATGGGTAGGAAATACGCGCTCTTGGTCACCGATCAATGATGACCCAAATAGCGGTATTCCCTTTGTGATTCGGTAGTCTAAGTAACAAAGTCCATGGCTATATCATCCCATTTCCATTCCGGTATGTCTAGCGGTTGTAAGGTCCCATACGGTCGTTGGTGGAGTGCTTTCACTTGTTGGCACGCCAAACAACGTTCCACAAATGAAGCCACATCTCGCTCATTCCATCCCACCAAAATTTCTTTGAGGTCTTGGTACATTTTGGTTTGCCGGTGTCTTGTATAAGAAGTCTCATGGGCTTCCTTCAAGATTTCGCCTCAAGTTCTTCGCCTCCGAACGCACACTCTCCCGCCATACAACAAAACATTATCTGTTGCTTCAGTAAAATTCTTGTGGTTATTGTCCTTAATCTTAGCTCGTATTTCTCTAGCTTGCTCTTCCTCCGAGCTTCTAAGATTCGGACTCTTAAGTCGGGATTGCAATCAATGTTGCAATACTGCCCTCTATCATCGAGACGGCCTACGACTTGATGTTCATCCTCCGAAATTCTTTTATAAGTATTTCCTCACGACCGAGGAGACATCCCAAACTAGGATGGGATTTGCACTCAAGGCATCGGCCACAACATTAACCTTGCTCGGTGGTAATTGATACCACAGTCATGATCTTTCACTAGCTTTAACCATCTACGCCTCATGTTAAGATCTTTTCGCTCAAAGAAATATTTCGTGCTCTTATGGTCAAGATAGATCTCACATCTAACTCCATAAAGGTGATGCCTTCATATTTTAAGGCACGCATCACCGCTAATTCCGTGTCGTGCGTAGGATAGTTCAACTTATGTAGGCGTAATTGCCTTCAAGCGTAAGCAATAACCTTACCTTCTGCATTAGTACACAACCTAGTCCATTCCTTGAAGCATCCGTAGATTGTGTATTCTTTATCCGCCTCTGCACGCTAGTACAGTGTTGTCGTCAAGAACTCCTTCGCCTCTCGAAACTAGCCTCACACTCGGCGGTCCAGTGTACTTGATTCCTTTCTTACAATTGGGTCATGGGTCGGGCTATCGTTGAGAATCCTTCGATAAATCTTCGATAGTAGCCGGCCAGTCCTAAGAAACTCCGAATTTCATTCGGGTTCTTTGGTGACTCCCATTCTCGAACTGTATCGATCTTCGAGGGGTCTACTTTGATTCCCTCGGCGGACACAATGTGACCCAAAAATGTCACTTCGCCTAACCAAAACTCACACTTGCTAAACTTGGCGAAGAGTTGCTCTTGCCTCAACGTTTGTAGCACAGTTCTCAAGTGCTCTTTGTGTTCTTGGTTATTCTTAGAGTATATTAGGATATCGTCTATGAACACTAAGACGAATTTGTCTAAGTATGGGTGGAACACCCTGTTCATAATATCCATAAACTTTTAGGGGCATTTGTAAGTCCAAAGGGCATCACGATGAATTCAAATGACCATACCTTGTACGGAAAGCCGCTTTTAGGTACATCCTCCGGTCTAATCCTCAATTGGTGATATCCCGACTTTAGATCTATCTTTGAAAAGACTCGCTCCTTTAAGTTGATCAAACAGATCGTCAATTCGGAGGCAAGGATACTTATTCTTAAGAGTTATCTTGTTTAACTCTCGATAGTCTATGCACATCCTCGATGTACCATCCTTCTTTTCACGAAAAGGACGGTGCTCCCATGGAGACACACTGGTCTAATGAATCCTAACCCAAGAGTTCTTGCAGCTGATCTTTAATTCCTCAAGCTCCTTTGGTGCCATCCGGTATGGAGCTTTTGACACCGGGCGTAACTCGGTTCGAGGTCGATCGTGAACTCGATCTGTCGGTTTGGCGGTAATCCCGGTAGTTCATCTGGAAAAACATCGGGATACTCCTTCACGATCGGGACGTCTTCTATCCTCTTCTCATTTTGATCTTCCTCCTGGAGGTAGACGAGGTAGCATGGTTCCGGCCTTGTTCAAGAACGCCTTTGCTTGTAGTACGGATATAATTGGAACTCTCCTCCCCATGTTGATCCCGTGAAAGTCGGTAGATTCCTCTCCGGGGTGTTGGAAAGAAATTTTCCTTTCATTACATAGGATGGTCGCATTATGTTCGGTTAACCAATCCATTCCTAGGATTATGTCCACATCTGTCATAGGTATGACGTGAAGGTTATCTGTCATGACCTTAAGTGAGCCTAGTCCAAGTTCTAGGTTCGAGCATATGTGGGTTATCGTTTTACGCCTTCTAATGGAGAAGAAATTCTCATGATTTGTTCGTAGCGGCTAGATCTAATCCTAAGTTCTCTACGCATGCTTCAGCAATAAAAGAATGCGAGGCGCTAGTATCAAACAGTAGGATAACCGGCAATTGGAGGAGTATTCCCATACCTTCCAAGTTTCCTTGGTTCCTTGGCGGCTCTTGCGGGAACTCCCTTTCCTGGTTGAGGGCGTAGGCCCTCGCTTGCTGGGGCGGCTGTTGTTGCTGATAAAGTTGTTGTGGTTTTCGGCCTTTGTTGTTGTTGTTGTTGTTGTTGTTGTTGCCGTGGTCGCGCCGTTGGGGAAATTTGCATCGCCGCGGTTGTCGCCACTATTGTCGCCGTTGCCCGTGGTTGATATGGTCGTTGATTCGGCCGATAGTTCCAACCGGGATGTTGTTGGATCGGTTGAGCTTGGATAGCCCGGACCGGTTGGACTTGGTTGGGCACATTCGGACGGCCATTTCCTCTCGGGCGTGTCCTGTAAGGGCCTCGGAGTAGTGGCCCTTCCGCCACACTGAAGCATCCGTCATTCGTGAACGCGCATGCCCCTTACGACTCCTATGGCACCCGGGGCACATGGGATCTTCACGAATTTTGGTTTCCGCCGACGCGGGTACCATGGGCGCCCATTCCCCGCCTGTGCCCTGATGGCACGTTATTTCCTTGCCATGGCCTCCCGTCGGCTGGCGATGTTGGATCCTTGTCCTGGCGGGTCCTTCCCACTTTCTTCCCACGATCCCCTTGATGATTTGGGGACGTGCGGCGACAATCCGCCTTCGGCATAGCCGCCGATGTCCAAAGGTTCGATCGAGGGCCTCACGGTAAGTCGATTCCGTGACCAGCTAGCGACACCTTGATCTCATGGCGAGTCCCGCCCAAACTTTTCGTCCTCTCTCGCTTGTCGACCAACCGTGGCGCATACCGCGATATCTCACGTAACGCACGGTCGTAATCTGTGACCGTCGTCTTTCCTGGCGAGGTTGTAGAACTCATGTTCTTCTTCTTCCCAGAACTCTTAGAATGTACTTCTCAGACACCTCCTCCTTAAATTCCTCCTGTGAGAAATTTTCCAGCTCCTCCTCGATAGAGTCTTCCTCTTCGCCTCCCACCGTAAGTCGGGCACCACTATCCGAAAGCAACGCATGACAAGCGCTCTTGAGAGGTGCGGTGAAGGAAGTTAAAGATTCGCCCGGTAGCGAATCCAAAATTCAAGATCCACGGATTCCCGGTCCGCTGAAAGTGGGCGGGTTCGTCTCGAGGAATAGTTCCTCAATCCATCTTCACGGTGGTGGTGGTGGAGGGTGTTATCTCTTTCGGTGCTACCTCACGGTTTCTTCTTCTCGGTGGCATTCTATCTTTCATAAATATACGAATCGATATCTTCTTATACCATCCGTCAGATTATAGATATCTTAGCACGGTATGTATATATAATCATAAACATAAATCTAGTACGCCATCGAACACCATATATCGCAACCTCAAAACCAAAGCTCTCGGGAGCTATCATCATATCAAATCAAATATCTATACGAGGACTTTCATCATCACTTTTACGATCCACAAAAGGCCGTGCATGCAGTATGATACTCCAAAATTAATATCAAGATCACTCAATGTACCTAGTCACTAAGTATGCATAAAATCTAAACGCCACCGTGGTCATCAAAATAAGGGTTCATATCGACGACCTATCGCTTCCAAGACGCATCGAAACATATACAAAAGTATATAGACAAAACATTATCTAGTCCTAAGAACTAGATCCATAATCGCCGGAGTGTAAAATAGGGCTCACCGTTGGATTCGTAATGGAAGTATGGGTACTATCAACTTCCTCCATATCATCGTCGCAGCAGTCCTCCTCGTGATCTTCCTCCGGGTCCTCCTCCGAATTTTCTTCCGGATCCTCCTCCTCAACCTCTCAGATCGAGTGTGAGAGTCACGGTCTCTGATTCTAATGACTCTAGCTTCTTCCCGCCTAGGTATCGGCGGATCTCACCATGATCTCCTCATAGGCGTGGTTGGAAATGGAGAAGCGATAGAAGACGGCACATGTTTCTCTCGCAGCAAGATGCGCTAGGCCACATGAATCGTCAATCTCTACATTATCGTGGGCACGTGGGTCCGTGTAGGGGTGGCGGCGGCCGAACCGGAAAGCGGCGGTAGAGATGGAAGTTGGCATGGAATGATTTGCGGCAATGGTCTCAGGCGGGCAAAGACGGGCTCGAATCCTATTGGTGGTAGGACCCGAAGGTGAACTATCGTGATTGAAGGTCCACTCGAACATGTTCTTGCCACGGCCAGCAAGAATTCGCCCATCGATGCAAACGAGACACCTCGGGTGAAGCCACCGGGAATCTCATCACGCTTAGTGTACACCCGCCGGGAGATATGGTCCATAGGGTGTAGCTCGTGATATCATGAATATGTAGCTAAGGGACCGACAAACGGGCAAGTCCGCCTCAAGATCAAGCTCTCTCTGCGACGATAGATGTAATCGGCCGATATCTCACGGCATATCCTCGCCATCGGATGGCGCCTTGCGATCAATCAAGCACACCTTCATAATGTGACGCACCACTGCATGTGCAGCAGCCCAATGACGCACAAAATGAGCAAGGAACTCGCCGATGTCTTTTACTCCAGACATCCGGTCGGAACGGAAGAGCGCACCACCTCCCGGGTGTGACTCTAGAAGATAAAGGAGCCTAGTCGTAAAACCGTCCGAACAATCTTATATTCCTAAGTTCTTATGAAACTACTTTCATGGTTTGGTCTTTGGGAAGAGACCGCATGGTTCCTTAGATGCATCAAACGCTCGATGCCTAGCATTCGGTAAAGGCAAAGTGATCACCCCATCTTATCGGGTCCTGGATTCCTTATTTCTACTCACGTTATAGTATCACATCATATCCGCTCTCATTATGCACTTACGATTCATCATTTCTTTTTATACCTTCATAACGTTATACTTTTATTCTTTTCACTTATGCCACGATAGAGGCAACATGTGCGGTGTTCGAATTCCTTCACGAGAGAGGTTGGGACCCATAACAAGGCGAACCTCCGCTTAAACAATCGCTTCATCATCGAGACTCGTCGCGCTCTCATCATCGAATCCGCTCAGATTGTGATTCCAAAGATTTCTATGTTCTCGCTCCTTCTTAGTAATTGCTCAATTGGGGATGCTTATGTTCTCATACTAAGTTCGCGCAAAAGGGATCATGCGCCTTAAGAGTCTATGTTCTCATGGGGAAACATACTATTTACATCATGCTTCGTGACACAACAAGAAACACAGATCGCGACACATTGTGCGATAATCAAGCATTCTCATTTACTCATTTACCAAGTTCATAAACCTTGTAACTTTCTTTCAAACTAACGACCAATCAATTGAAAGAACTTTTCGATTTCAAAATTTCCATTTTCCAAATATTTTTCAATTTCCCAACAAGGCAAGATTGAAATTCCAATTCACATTTCAGATACTTCAATCATTTCAAACAACCTTTAGTTGAAACAATTACCTTCTTCCTCGCTGAAAGGTGACGACGATGGAGGAAGCAAGAGCACCAAACCTAAACAATTTCTAGACTCAACTTTCAACTCGTGATTCAAGGAAGGGGTTTCTGTGGTTCAGAGCTAACAAGTGCTCGATACCACTTTGTGACTAACCGACTTTCCAATGAAGTACGGATCATATGGATCGTCACCGTATGATAAAGCAAATGAAATAAACATAACTAATCAAGGCAATCAACCAATCAACTACTTAATAACGATAGGTTAAAAGGGATAAACAATCGATACCAACTCAAGTCCTAGAAGGACTTGTCAAAAGGGTTCAAGGTTCAACATAACCCAATCGGGTGAATTTAAAGTATGAGGTACGACTCCAATTCAATACTGAAATAAGCGGTTATAATCAAAACATTAATAATATCGAGTTAGCAAAGAATTAAACGTGTGGACATGCATATGACGACGCATGCCCAAGGTTCTAGAAACCTTTCTAATTAAGCATCAAAATAGCTGCTACTCGCACCACCGCACCCATCATCGATCCTTGCTCAACCCGCACGCCAAAACGAAATGCGTGGCTAAGTACAAAAGTACTCGGTGGACTCGTTACAAAACATTTTCTTTGTCAAAAGTTATTAATCGCCCACAATAGCGCATGAGGATTTTAGTTAAAGACTCACGCCTATCAAATATTTTATCGCTTTTCCAAAAGCTGCTCGGCCGAACTATTTCATTCACGTTGTTTCCATATCGATCATTCATTCACAAGCACTATGGAGGTGGCCACCTACACATAGTCGCCGTGACCGGTCGAGGTAGCTAACCTTAACACACAACACACGCGGTACACAATCCGAGTTAGTCCTTAACTAAGTCGGATCCGATCGTTACCCTTTTTAGCGCTAGGACCAACACATTCACATACCACATCGATATACCAATCTCAAATAGATAACAACAAAACATAAACATTTGGCAATCAATAACATTTCATGTGATAATATTTCAATAAGCTTTGAAACATGCTTTGAGATATGCATAACATTTTCGTTTCAAGAAAGCCCACCGCTAACCCAAGCTAGTGGTTCTAAAGAAGCAGTGTGATGTTCTTCCTCGCCGACTACGCATTTATCAAACCCTTCATAAGAAAATAGCGTTCTTAGATTCTTTCTATCGATCAAGGTCGCTTATAAACTACGACTTAAAGTTCCCAATTGTGGTTTCTTTATGATTTTATGTGATTGTTTTAAGATAATTTCTATTATCTTACATTACCAATTTCAAACTATATCACTTCATCGCTCATGGTGTACTTTAATTATGAATCATATATTCCGAGTCTATCCTCGACTCTTAACCTTAGTGTTATTCTTAACGTTATTACGTTATAGATTGTCTGTAATCAATTACGATTGATAGTTTAGATTATCTCAAGCCACTAACTAGACTTAACAATTATAGTTACGCCCTAGTAGGTTATGTCGACGACTTATCGATTCGCACGATAATTAAAAGACGAGTCTTGATTTATGATTCAAGTGAGCACATGCTATCATATAGCTAAGTACTTAAGAATAAATGAAGTACTTCGAGAATATTAACTCGATGTTCGAGACATAAGGATCGACATCTTATGTTCGAATCTTCGCCACTCATTACGACATTGCTTATTTAATTCACTCGTCGGAGATTACATATGTCGATAATCGTTATTCGTTAGCGAGTTATGTTAACGCCCAACTAATTATCGTATTGAGTTGTCGTTATCAATATTAACGTAGTAGCTCGACCTTTGGTTTTTCTAACTTAGAACTCACGCTTGAGTATCCTTTTATTAATGGAAAACCCTAATTTGTGTCTACTTGATCCTCGCTTATTCCGCCTTAAGTTATCAAAATTGGTCGATTTCTTTTGGGTTCTCGTACATATAGTATTATGTTGTTTACGTTTGGGGTTTTGGTTTGTCTGCTCAACATAAACATAAACATTCAACATCAACAAAACCATACACAACATAAGCATACTAAAGCATTAGAAAACCCTAATTTCTAATGTAATACACCATCATTGTGTAAGTGTGCATAAGTGTTCCATTCATTCACCCTAATCACAACCATTTATCCAAAGTTTCATATTACTATCATAGCATCATTCATCATCAAAATTAAACCCATACTTAGCCATTCTATTACGTTTCGATAATTAGCAACAATTAGCATATGCATCCAATAAATTCCAATAAAATCACATTATACTCCTATCATATTATAGAATTTAATTACCAACTCAATATCATCATATAAATTTTAAACCATGGGTTAAAAGTCTCAAACTTTCGGTCATTTCAAATTAGTAAGATTTGGTGTTCAATAAATTCCACAAAAATTATATCATGCTTATACTATATACTAAACATGAAATATCACTCATATCATGCATTAAAATTTTAAAACCATGCTTTTCATCTTTAAATCATTTCGTAATTCCACATTTATATATATACATATTCAATAAATTCCAATCTTGCACAATATGTTTATATATGAAATAAACATGTAATATTAACATTAAATATCAACTAATATTTATAATATGAACCAAATGCTTGAATTTTTTTGTCCTCACACATATTTTACATATGTGTTCAATAATTCCCAACAATGCATATTAGGTTCATATTATTTCTAAACATCATATATCCTATTATTTCCAACAAATAAAATCAAATAATGGCTTAAAAATACTTAAATATATTCTGCCCATTTTTGAAAAAAATAGGAGTAGTGTTTCAAAATTTTCATGATTAATGTATGATGTTCATATCATATATTAAACACTATATCTCAATTATTTCTCAACAAATAAAATCAAACAAATACAAGAAAATTCCAAAAATATTCTGAAAATTACCATATTTATTCTACATGCTTATAATACATTAACAAGAAACAATATCAAATAATATTCATAAAATCATGCTTTATCATATTTAAAAAGAAATAAAGCATAAATAAACAAATATCAAACATGCTCCAAAAATTCTAAAATTTTAACAGTAGCCTTAGAACATTATTCTAAGAATTTTTTGTTCATGGCTTGAGAGCATTTTTTGGCTCTAAAGTCACGAAAAAAAAATGAGGAGTAAACTAGGGTTTTTAAACCCAAAAATTCAAAATAAAAATTTCACTCCATTAGGATGGAAGAGGATGATGAATAATACCTTCTTATGGTTTTAGAAGGATTATTTGAGTGTGGGAGAGGTTGGGAGGAGGATTTAGTGTTGGGAGTTTGAAAAGTGTAGAGAAATTTGAAAACGAGAGCAAAATGTAAAGGGTGAATGAGGTCTGACCATGAACGTTTCTCCTTGTTATTGCAGACCTTAGAGCTGTTATTGCCCATTTTGGGGTGCTCTTGGTGGTAGTTGGGAGGTGGATTGGTCAAATTACCCGCTTTGGTATGTTAATACCGACTCTTTAAGTTTTAACGCACTTTCGATCGATTTCGGAACCTTAAGGTTGTATCTTATTAAATAGCCTTTAAAAGACTTATTTTAATGTTCATAAAATTTCACAAAGTTCGGACGTCGTTCGATAAGTCAATTCGAGTTATCGCGAAAAACAGCTGCTCGGCGATTAAAATATGCCCATTCAAAATTCTATTGAATTTTGAGCTTCATAATTAATTTGAGTCTTATAAAGCATATTTTATTGATTTAGACCCTCGGTTCGAGTTTGGTCGTTCGGTTCAATTTAGGGTTTTCCCAGATAGTTTACCCTGCTTCGGTTAAGTTCTTCAGAATTCCTTTAAATTGATTCTTATAACTTCTAAATTCATAATAAATTATTCCTTCATGATTTTGGTTGTTATCATCATTTATTACGATTAGCACGACTGGAAGTTGTTAGGCTCGTAAATAGTGTTTTTAAGACCGACTGGCAAGTATGCCCGAAAATTCTCATTCTTCAGATTCTCTTTGTTTGCGTGTGAGGATTCCAAAATGAAATCCGCTCGTGGAGATTCATTCTCGATCTTTCATTCTATGTTCAGGCTACTCGTAAAACCCTAATCCCAGTGGGACTAGTTATCGATTTTGATTTCTTTAGTATTCGATCTCCTAATCGATTCTAATTGCTTCATTGGTTTCCTTGAACATAATTAAGGTCTAAGAACCACAACTAAGTGATTCAAACATCACTAATAAAAGTTTTAAATTTTTCGGTTATTACATCCTATGTGCATAAGGTGATGATTTAATTGGTTTTGATGATTTAATGGTGTTATATTGTTATACTATAGTGTATAAGCATAGTATATAATTGTTGGAATTTTGAAAACCAATTACTACATTTAATCAAAAAGCCGAGAGCTATTGAGTCTATATGGTGATGATTCAAATTTTTTGGTTGATGTTGTGATGTTACAATGTTATAATATAATGTTTAATCATGTCATAAATTATTTGGAATTTTAGAAATTTTTGATAATTATTTGGTAATTATCTTATAATTACCGATTGCTTTGAGAATTATATTGGTGAATGAATGGTTATAATGGACTATAGGTTATAATTGTGTTATATATTGATGTTGGGATATTATACTAAGTGTATATCAATTTTGGGAATTTTTGGATAATTATTCCTAATTTTCGAAAATACCGTAACATATATATACATATATATATATATATATGTTATTAAATGACAAACAATATCATATGGATGTTACTAATTCATATTCTAGATCATAGTGTATAATAATACACTATATTAATTTAGAAAATTTTTTGAAAATCATTTGGTAATTTTATATTATTACCGAGAATATTTTGATTATTTATAAGGATTTTAAATCCTTTTTAATTCAGTTTAATAATAAATTATATGTCTAATTAATATTCTGGACATATTTGAAATTTATAAAATTTTATAAACATAGATTACTATGTTTGAGACAAACGTTTATTTAATAACGTTTTTAAATCGAAAATACGCGTTTTATTATTAAAAGGATTAATAATTGCGAAAATTATTTATAAGTCCTTTGATTTACGTGACAAATCAAGAAATAGGGACTTTACTATTTGAATCGATCGAAATTCGATTTATAAAAGAAAATGGTAAGGAATTACTATTTGAAAGTCAAAATTGTTGACTTTGTCGACCAGTGTTGACTTCGTTGACTTTTTAAGTCAAACGTACGATTATACGTTCGATAAATACGCTAATACGCATAAGATGTACTAATTGAATATAATACCTCATTATTAAGAAAATATTTCACAAATGAAATCCTTATATCGAGAAACGTGCTTATACGTTAAAACGTTTAAACCCAGCGTTAAACCGAAATAGTCGAACGTATCTCGGGAATCCAGAACAATTCAATCAATAACGATTTGAAAGCGTATTGAATTCATTGAGGAATTCAGTTCACATCAATAAAAGATATCCAAGTTTATCTTAGATTTTGAAAGTCTCGAGAGACTTGAGCGACGACTTAAAGCCTCGCCAGAATGGTGCGGACGCAAACGCGCGATCGGATACCGACGCATTGAACAAACCTAGGACTCATTTTACAACGAACCATAGTCCGTGGGCCCTTTTCTTACCTCACTAATGTGGGCTTACTTTTCAAACAAAATACGACTTCATCGTTATTCCAAAATGAGTTTATTTACAATGCTTATTTTCAGAACCGCTGACAAATGTTTATTACATTACGTGCCAAAATATTCATTTTGTGTATGCCCGTCAATGTATGATGGTTGGAACTATATTATGACAAAGTTATGTCATTTGGGTCGCGCCCAACCTTTTAAATGTCGGGTCTTGTCTTGGGATGATAAATGCCCGCTAGGATTGGCGTGAAGGTTGGAACTATCGCTATGTTAACATATGCTTGTGAGAGTGACCGTTGTGACGGATTACGGTCGGTCACGGCGTCAGACGGGAGGCCTCCTCTCGACGCTTAATTTTTTAATATGTTATGAGCTGTTACTATGAGATATGGACCATACACACCAAGAAAATGCTCGGCCGAGCTATGTTTACGAACTTAAAATGATATAGTAAGCACAAGGCATTTTTAACTAAAACCTTTGTGACTTACCTTGATATTGGCAGCGTAATTCAAATATTATCAAATGATTTCGGCATGAGTCCACCGAGTGCAATTTCTTGTACTTACCGCATGTTTGCTTTTAAATGTGCAGTTGAGCTCGATGGTGATGATGGAGGATGTGTTGAGGAGTCCAGTGTCCTCGATCGCTTATTTAGAATTTGGTTTTTCAATACATATCATCACATATGTATTCACATATGTATTCCACACTTTCCACCGCTAAACTCCTAACTCTTTACTTTATGTCATGAACTATTGAGGTCCATCGCACCATGGTAAGTCTCGTCCGACGGCCTAAACCTTTAATCGCTGATATTACATTATCGAACCTATCGAGCATGCTAATTATAATTTATATGTACCTCTACCTTACCTGCATTTGTCCTATAATACTATTCCTAATATTAGTCACCCTCTAGTCCGGGTCATCCGGAGTGGGGCGTGATGAGTGGTATCGAGCACCGTTGCTCTTTGTAAACCCAATTCTTTTTATTCTAAGTCTAGGTCGAGTCACTGGACTTCTAGTAACCTCATCGACCCTCAACACTCCATCACATCGAGCTCAACCGGGAAAAAGGTAATTGATTTCTTTCTCAGACTCATGAAATGAAAAAGTTTTGAGCTAGTTAGAAGAACTTTTGAAAGAAATTGAAAGGATTATCCTTGGAGAAAAGGATATGATATTATGAAGTTGTTGATGAAATGAAAGTTGAGCAAGAAAATTTTTCCAAAAATCTTGAGTTGAACTAATGAAAGTACTCAAGTATTGAGATGAAAGTACATGGTGGTACTAGTTGAATGATCAACATGGGATGAATGAATTCATTTTTGATATGTATATGAGTTGATTATGATGGTTATTTTGAAACCGTATTTCCAAATTCTCAAATGAGACTTTATTTCCAACTTTCAAAATTTTGTTTATGATGAACGATATATTATCATGAGATGAACCTAGACTCTAAGGAGCATGCTCATGTATCGTGAAAGAACATAGAAGTATGAACTTCTTTTTCCTTACGAGAACAAAAGAACGATAGGAAGAATAAAAGTGATGATAGCCTCGAGCTCAAACGACGAAAGACGAGCGAGAAGGATGAACGAGGACGATCTCAACCTTGAAGATGAATGACGTCAGCATTTCGTCACCGCGTCGACATGAGTAACCGTCGACGTAGGCTATGATGTGGACATCAATTACGGCTCCAGAATGTTCAACTTCAACATGAGGACGTGGATATGGTAGACGTATTACATCGAAATACGTCTCGAATTTTATTTTGGGCACGATCGCGAAAATTTCCTGCACTGCGCAGTAAACTTGTTTTGGCTAGATCTCTTTCGTTAGGACTCTGATTTGCGCATGGTTTTCACCTGCGTACTCCTAACGCACTGATCTTCATTTGTTATGAAGAATAGAACCCCTAATTCTGTCTCCAGGATACGATAGAGTCTGTTGAACTCTAGTTCGAGTGGTTGGTATAAGACAAGGATCTCGTAGCATATATTAAGATGTTATTGGTCTATATGTATACGTTTGGGTAAGACTAAGAAGGTAAGTTGTGATATGTGTTGTACATTATGATGTTGCCTACCTTATAGATTGCTTAGTTCTAACCTAGTTGCTTCTCGTTATGTTTAAGTTATCATTATGTCTTTTGAGACGACGATAGTCGACTTATGTTAGTTTTGATCGTGATGGATGGAGGGATGAGATACATTGCTCGGAGGAGGATTCGACCGCACCCGACCCCCCGAGGAGGTAATGAGCATTTATCGCCCGGCTGGATGTTGTTGGAGAGGACTTGGCGAAGTTTCGCATACTATCTCCGCTTTGAGAGACGCCCGAGCCCACGGTGCATCGGGCTATGATGGCATCGACGTCTCCTAGCCATACTCCCTTGTGATTGGGAGGATTATGCCCGGAAGTATCGGGATTATATCCACCGGGCGATGGGCAGCTATGACTTGGTGGGAGATTTGCCCAGTTCGTAAGTCACCGACTTACGTGTACAAAGATTTACGGGCAAGACCGAGAGGACCCTACCTCCTCCCCGAGAGTACACTGGCGGGACGAGTCGCCGAGTGGCTATACACGGAGGTTCCGAGGCGATTGACCCACCGTGCCTCCATTCCTTGACGAGGGCAGCCCGCCCGCTTAGAGAGGCGCAAGACGCCCAGAGCCTGGGAGAGCACGTGTTCCTCCCCACTGTTGGACACCCCGACGTCCATCGATACCACCTCCACCACCTATGGCCGCACCCGCACCGCGGGCCGAGCATTTCCGCCGACGACGTGGATGAGAGTGATAGACGCATCGGATGGGTATAGCCCGATTCGCTATACCTACAGCCCGATCCACCACGACTATGAGCTATATGGCGATAACGACTTTGACCCCATGCGAGACATACCGATGGTGAAAGGCGATGGAGCGGGACCATCCAGGGGACTACCCCGCATGGATATTTCTGACAGCGAGGACGACTCCGAGGAAGAGGAAGATCCCGAGGAGGACGAGCAGAGGGAGGATGCATGATGTAGACACCAGATGAAGCTTAAAGAGATTTTTTTTTTTGTGTTAAAGCTTCCGTTGTTTTCCTTTTTTCTATGTTTGATTTTTTGATGGATCTAGAAACCCTGACTTTTGGAAGGCCGTAGGGCGGGATTTATGTTTTCAGTATAACCTTTGGTGTTGAACATCCCGCCTATGGCGTAAATTTTGGATATACATATATACATGACCGATAGGGCTTTATGGCAAATTATGTTTGTTAAGGGTGATATATTTTGTTTAGAATCGTTTTACAATAAGGCCATAATAGTGTTGGTGTATGTTGAGTTGTGGAAAGAATAAGTGTCTAATGATTACCATTTTATAGCAAAGATGCCTCCGAGAAGAAATCCGAGCAGAACCCGAGGTCGAGGTCGGGAAGGCCGAGAGGAAGGGTAGAATTCTGAGCAAGAAGTCGAGGACATTCCCAACCACTCCCTCCACCTCAACCCGATCGCAGGATCGAAGAACTATTTCAAGACAGAACCCTCCTGCCTTTAACGGGAAAGGCAACCGGAAGAAGCCGAACAGCGGTTAGAACCATTGAACGGATTTTAATTTCGAGACGCACACGACAGGCTGTCATGCGTTGCTTTCGGTGAATGGACCGGTGACTTACGGTGGAGGCCGAAAGAAGACCTCTTCGCCGAGCAACCGGAGGAGTTCTCATGGTAGGACTTCAAGAGGAATCGTATGAGAAATACATCCCCAAAAGCTATAAGAGGAAAAGGAGTGAGAATTTTTCCGCTAAAGCAAGAAAGGATGTTTGTGACCGACTATGATCGCAATTTCTGCGAGATGTCAAGATATGCACCAGAACAGGTGGACACCGACTTGAAAATGTCGGAAAAGTTCAGGTCAGGACTGAGAATGGAGATACGAATGTCTCTTGCCAGCCATGGAGACCTAACTTACACTGAAGCTCTTGCACGAGCTTTAGATATTGAGGCGGCAATGTCCGAAGATAAGTCAGTGTCGGCTCAGACACACAATACTTCGGACAGAGGAAAAGGGAAATGGGAACCCAACCGCGGGAGCTATGGGGACGCGAGTCACAAGCGCCCGTGGCAGGGAAACGCGGCGCAGAAGAGGCGAGAAGCGGAAGAGAGCAGCTTATGCTCCACCGCAAGGGACCGCAGGATGCTTGTTGGGCACCTCCATGCCCTAGATGCCATAGAGCACACAAGGGAGTGTGCACGGCAAATGTGGTAAGTTGTTACAAATGCCGGGCAAAGGGCATTACGCCAATAATCGCCCAAAGGTCACGCTCGGATATAAGGTCGAACTAAAGCGGCAATGTCCGACCACTAAGGGCTATATACTCCAACCCCGGCCACAAGAATAGCTTCCACCCCAACTCAAGAACACCGGTGGCAACAACCCCAAAGAAGTGCGTGAAGAACCACAATGGCGGCGGCAAGAACAACAACCCTCAAGAATCATAGTGGCAGCCACCGCCTCAACAACAACAGAGGCGGTAACCATCATGACAACGCCAAAGAAGAAGAAGAATAAAGCTGTGCAACGAATCCGAAGGACCAAGGCCCGCCTGTCACCTCAGCCGGCTCAGGCTAGAGCCTACGCCTTGCATAGGAGGCAGAACGAGCAAAACCAGGGAAACCTGGCAGGTATGGGAGTTCTTCTCAACATACCTATTATAGTGTTGTTCGATACGGGTGCTTCGCATTCTTTTATAGCAAAATCATGCGTAGAAATGTTGGGCCTTAGGTCTGAAAAGTCAAGCCAGGATATGAGAATCTCATCGCCTATAGGAGGTATTATGACTGTTACACACTTTTGCTCGAACCTAGAGATGACATTAGGATCACTTAAGGTTCTGGCTAACAATCTAAACATAATACACATGGACGATGTAGACTTAATCCTAGGAATGGACTGGTTAGCTAAGAACCATTCCACGATTTTATGTAAGGAAAGGAAAATTTCGCTTCACTTTCTCGACAAGAAGCTACGATTTCACGGGATCAGCATGGGGAGAAGAATCCCGATTGTATCAGCTCTACAAGCAAGGAAGATGATGAACCAGAAAGGATGCCATGCATTCCTTGTCTACTTGAACAGGGAAGATGAACCCGGCGAGAATTGAAGACATTAAAGTTGTTGGAAATTTTCGAACGATTTCGAGAATCTACCAGATTACCCCCGATGAGACAATTAGAATTTACCATCGACTTGGAACCGTGATCGGCTCCAAAGTGTTGAAGGCACCCTACAGAACGGCCCCAAAAGAGTTGGAGGAATCAAGATCCGTATTCAAGAATTGTTGATCTAGGTTTCATTAGCCGAGTGTTTCACCTTGGGAGCGCTGCTTTGTTTGTCAAGAAAAAGGATGGTTCTTTGAGGATGTGCATCGATTATAGAGAACTAAATAAGATAACACTAAAGAACAAATACCCTTTACCGAAATTGATGACTGTTTGATCAATTGCGAGGCGCGGAGTATTCTCAAAATTGATCTCAAGTCGGGATACCATCACCTGAAAATACGGTCTGAGGATGTACCTAAGATCGCATTCAACCGTGACACGGCCACTATGAGTTCATAGTTATGCCATTCGGATTAACCAATGCACTAGCCGTATTCATGGACCTTATGAACAGAGTATTTCATCCATTTTTGGATAAATTCGTTTTGGTCTTCATAGATGATATCCTTATTTATTCAAAGAATGAAGAGGATCACAAGGAACATCTGAGAACGGTACTGCAAACTTTAAGAAACGAAAGGTTGTTTGCTAAGTTTAGCAAATGTGAATTTTTGCTGAAGGAGGTTATGTTCCTTGGGCACATCGTTTCGCCAAGGCATAAAAGTAGATCCGCCAAAGTAGAGGCATGACAGGGTGGAAATCACCAAGACTCAAAGACGAGATTAGAAGTTTCCTAGATTAGCCGGTTACTATAGGAGATTCATCAAGGATTCTCCAAAATTGCAACGCCAATAACCCACTGCTCCGGAAAGGAATCAAGTTCAATTAGACTAATGAATGCGAGACGAGTTTCCGTGATACTCAAGGAGAAGTTAACAAGTGCACCAGGCCTAGCAGTTCCAGAAGCGGACAAAGAATATGTGGTCTATACAGACGCTTCTAAGACCGGACCGGGTTGTGTTTTAAGGCAAACGGGAAAGTGATAGCTTATGCATCCCGACAACTCGCACCGCATGGTGAACTACCCAACCCATGACTGAAATTAGCGTAGTTCATGCAACCGAAAATTTGGAGACACCATCTCACGGAGTAAGGTGTGAGATCTTCATGCACCATAAGAGTCTCAAGTACTTCTTTGAGCAAAGAGATCCGAACATGAGGCAGAGAAGGTGGCTTGAATTAGTGAAAGATTACGACTGTGGTATTAACTATCACCCGGGCAAAGCGAATGTAGTAGCTGACGCCTTAAGTCGTAAGAGCCATACCAAGCTAGGATGTCTCTTTGTAAAGAGGAAAACTAGTCAAGAGTTTGGAAGAATGAGGATTGAAGCTGGTTGAACCACCCGAGACAATTGTGAGTCAGATCGCTACACTCACACTGACATCTGATCTAAGAAAAAGGATTGTCGAGAGACAAAGGATGGAGGAAAAGTTAGAAAATATCAGACAAAGGGTAAGGTCTGAAGGATTTAAGAATTTTCAAGAGGCGTCAGACAACGCCTTATTATTTGAAGGAATGATGTGCGTCCCGGACGACGCGGAGCTACAAAATGAAATCATGAGTGAGGCTCACGATACCCCCTACGCCGCCCACCTAGGTAGTACTAAAATGTACCAAGACCAAGGAAAAGTTTTGGTGGGAAGGCATGAAACGAGACATAGCTTCTTTCAGAGAACATTGTCTTGTTTTCCAAGCCAGTGAAGGCGTTACATCAACGACCTTACGGAAAGTTGCAACCATTGGAAATCCTCGAGTGGAAATTGACGAGATAAAGATGGATTTCGCTACTTAACTTACCCAAATCGAAAAGAGGAAACACAACCATAAGGGTAATTGTGGATAGACTTACCAAGAGTGCTCACTTTCACCGATTCAAAGCACTTATGGATCCGATAAATCGCTCACCAGACGTTAAGGAAATTATACGATTACATGGAGTGCCAAAATCTATTACCTCTGATCGAGACTCCAAGTTCACATCCGATTCTCGGATTAGCTTGCAGAGAGAACTGGGTACGAGGTTAAATTTCAAGACAAAGATTCCACCCACGCATCGATGGACAGTCGGAAAGGACGATCCAAACCTTAGAGGATATGTTAAGAACCGTAGTCTTGGACCGAGGTGCCAAGTGGGAGGATATTTTACCTCTTATCGAGTTTGCTTACAACAACAACTACCAAGGGACGATCGGCATGGCCCCATACGAAGCTTTGTATGGTAAAAGTGTAGATCACCGCTTATCGGGATGAAGTCGGTGAGAGAAAAGTCATAGGGCCCGATGCGGTGGGACTAGATGATCGAGATCGCTCGAAAAATTAGCTAAGAATCGAGAAGCTCAAGATAGGCAAAAATCTTACGCCGATACGCTGAGATCCGAAGCTACGATTTGAAGACGGAGACAAAGTGTTTCTTAAAGTCTCCATCAAAAGGGATTGTAGAATTTGGACTAAAAGGGAAGTTGAGACCCCGCTTTATAGGACCATATGAGATCCTAGAGAGGATAGGTCCAGTAGCTTATAGGTTGGCTCTTCCGCCAAACCTAGGGAATGTGCATAATGTTTTTCACGTGTCGCAATTGCGAAAATACGTTCAAGATCCAAAGCACGTGATCCATCAAGACGACGTAATTCTCAAGCCCGACATGAGCTATGAAGAGGAACCAGCGGCAATCCTCGACTATAAAGTCCAACAACTACGGAGCAAGTCAATTCCGTTGGTCAAAGTGCTGTCGAGACACCACGGACAAGAAGAAGCCACATGGGAACTTGAAGGAGCAATGAAAGAACGATACCCCGATTTGTTTTCATAGAGGTATGCAAATTCCAGAACGGAATTTCTTTTAAGGGGGGTGGAATGTAATATTCCAAAGAAACAAACGTATGATCACGGTAGTTTAAACCCAAAATTGGGTTTTGCCGTATATTATTTTTATGACATCGAATATTGTGATTTAGATTCAGATTATATTAACGAATTCCTTCTTATATTCACTAAGGATTGTGAATGAAGGAATTGAAATATTACGAAATGATTCGTCGATATATTTTAACGCCGATCGCGACATCGAACGTCACGTATTTTATGGAAATTTCGAGTCAGAAGCTTGGAATTAATTTCCATCTTAATCCCTTTATTAAATGGAATATATTTATAAAGTAAGTACGAGCTTACTACCACCATTTTGAGATGAGTCGATTTTGAACGTTTGAGACGTTAACGCCAACGCCTGAGACGTTTTGAAAAATGAGTTTAATGCTCAGGAAATTATAATAATTAATTTCCTATTATTATTATATATAATTACTGTATTAATAAATATTAAAATCGAATTTTTACCTATTAAAATTCGATATTCTTAAAATGGGGTTTTCGAAAACCCTAATGTCTTAAACTATGGTTTTTCACATGAATTGATACCATTAAATTATCCTATGGTATCTAAACTATATGTTATAATATATATGAATATTATTAAGCATTAAAATCATTTTTGAACCTTTAAAACTCGATAATATATATATATGGGTTTCGAAACCCTAATTTTAAAATTAGGGTTTCGTATGCATGAAATGATGCAACGATTTTATCCTATACTATTATTTATTATCTAAATCATATATTATAATGTATATGAGTATATTTAGATCGAAAATTACATGAGTATCAATAATAGGTGTAAATTATAATTTTATTCCTATTTTCCCATTTATTTTCTGTAATTTCGATCGTGTGCTATATGTTGGATTTAATTATTTTATGGCATGTATTATACATCTATGACCTATACTATGATTAATACATTGTAGTAATGTCTAATAAAATTAAAATCACACCCTTAACCACACACACATGCGATCGCCGCACCTATTAAACAAGGATAATGATTTCTTTCTATTAGCCAATGTGAAGAGCCTTTAAACACTCCCTAATCATCACTAAACCCACTAACAAGAAAATGCTGCCATTTGTAAGAGAGAGTGTGTGTGTGCCGTTTAATAGAGTGATATAGTGGAGACTCTTCCTCTTCACCCCATACTCATTATACCCTTCCTCTCCATTACAACACTCTTAGAACCCACATTACTCTCCATCCTCTCCAAAATCTGCAGCCAAGAACCGAGCCTTCCCTCTCCATTTTCGAAAGCTTTGCTTCTTCCTCTCTTCTCATTCCTTCACCAAGTTTGATATCCACATTGTTCTTGTGAACCTATACCATTCTAAGGTAAACAAAGGGCCCTAAGTACCAATTTCATCTTCCTTTTTGCAAGAAAAATCGATTGTATACATGTATGTGTTTATATGTGTGTTCGAATGCATACATATATGTTTATATGTTTTGAATGTCCTTATGAATGACCTATGAATGAATGTTGTTCTTGATTATTTTTATTTCCAAATATGTGAATACATGTTAGAATAATCATATGGTGTTGCATATTAAAATTTTGGAATGAATCTAGCATATGTTCATGATTTTCGAAACCCTAGTCTTATTTAAAATGGTTTTCGAAACCTTTATAAAATAACTAGGTGATGACCGAATGCTTAATATTTATTTTAGTAATGGATTATTGATCTATGATATGTTTTAAACCTATGGTGTGTTAATTAAAATTTTTGAAAACCATATGCTTGATGTTCGATTATTACCGTGAGCTTATGAATATGTATGTTGGTGTATGATTTTTATTTTGAACATCCAATGGGGTATTAATGCTTTAATGTATTAAATATGTGATGTATGATTTTATTGGAAATTTTAGAAATCAAATGCTATATTAAATCAAATAATACCGTGAGCTACCATACTCTTGAAGGTGATGATTTAATTAGTTTTGATAAATATTATGATGTTATATTAGTATACTATAGTGTATAAACATAGTCTACAATTGTTAGAATTTTTGGAAATCAAATACCTATTTTAAATCAAAAAAACCGAGAGCACCTATGTGCATAAGGTGATAATTTAATTGGTTTTTGATGATTTAATGGTGTTATATTGTTATACTATAGTGTATAAGCATAGTATATAATTGTTGGAATTTTTGAAAACCAATTACTACATTTAATCAAAAAAGCTTAGAGCTATTGAGCTCCATATGGTGATGATTCAAATGTTTTTGGTTGATGTTGTGATGTTACAATGTTATAATATAATGTTTAATCATGTCTTAAATTATTTGGAATTTTTAGAAATTGTTTGATAATTATTTGGTAATTATCTTATAATTACCGATTGCTTTGAGAATTATATTGGTGAATGAATGGTTATAATGGACTATAGGTTATAATTGTGTTATATATTGATGTTGGGATATTATACTAAGTGTATATCAATTTTGGGAATTTTTGGATAATTATTCCTAATTTTCGAAAATACCGTAACATATATATACATATATATATATGTTATTAAATGACAAACAATATCATATGGATGTTACTAATTCATATTCTGGACCATAGTGTATAATAATACACTATATTAATTTAGAAATTTTTTTGAAAATCATTTGATAATTTTATATAATTACCGAGAATATTTCGATTATTTATAAGGATTTTAAATCCTTTTTAATTCAGTTTATTAATAAATTAAATGTCTAATTAATATTCTGGACATATTTGAAATTTATAAAATTTTATAAACATAGATTACTATATTTGAGACAAACGTTTATTTAATAACGTTTTTAAATCGAAAATACGCGTTTTATTATTAAAAGGATTAATAATTGCGAAAATTATTTATAAGTCCTTTGATTTACGTGACAAATCAAGAAATAGGGACTTTACGATTTGAATCGATCGAAATTCGATTTATAAAAGAAAATGGTAAGGAATTACTATTTGAAAGTCAAAATTGTCGACTTTGTCGACCAAAGGTCGACTTCGCTGACTTTTTAAGTCAAACGCACGATTATATCGCTCGATAAATACGCCTAATATGGCGTAAGATGTACTAATTGAGTATAATACCTCATTAGTAAGAAAAGATTTCACAAATGAAATCCTTATATCGAGAAACGTGTTTATACGCTAAAACGCTTAAACCCAAGTCGTTAAACCGAAATAGTCGAAGCGAATCTCGGCGAGCCAGAACAATTCAATCAATAACGATTTGAAAGCGTATTGAATTCATTGAGGAATTCAGTTCACATCAATAAAAGATATCGAAGTTTATCTTAGATTTTGAAAGTCTCGAGACTGAGCGACGACTAAAGCCTCGCCGTAAAGCGTGACGCAAACGCCGCGATCGGATACCGACGCATTTAACAAACCTAGGACTCATTTTACAACGAACCATAGTCCGGTGGGCCCTTTTCTTACCTCACTAATGTGGGCTTACTTTTCAAACAAAATACGACTTTCATGTTATTCCAAAACGAGTTTATTTACAATGCTTATTTTGCTGTTGCTTACAAATGTTTATTACATTACGTACAAAAATATTCGCTTTGTGTATAGATCCTATCCGTTATGCCGGGTAGGGCTGTGGCGATGGTTGGAACTATATTATGACAGGTTATGTCATTTGGGTCGCACCAACCTTTTAAATGTCGGGTCCCGTGTCGGATGATAAATGCCCCGCTAGGATCGCGTGAAGGTTGGAACTATTGCTATGTTAACATATGCTTGTGAGAGTGATCTTTGCAGTCGACGGATTACGGCCGGTCACGAGTCGTAGATGGAAGGCCTCCTCTCGACGCTTAATTTTTTAATTGTTATGAATGTTACTATGAGATATGGACCATACACACCAAGAAAATGCTCGGCCGAGCTATGTTTACTTAACCGAATGATTTAGTAAGACAAGGCATTTTAACTAAAACCCTCGTGACTTACCTCGATATCGCGCGTAATTCAAATATTATCAAATGATTTCGGCATGAGTATACCGAGTGCAATTTTTGTACTTAGCCCCGCATGTTTGCTTTTAAATGCGCAGTTGAGCTCGATGGCGATGATGGAGGATGTGTTGAGGAGTCCAAGTGTCCTCGACTATTTATTTAGAATTTGGTTTTCGCGCAATACATATCATCACATATGTATTCACACACTCCGATGCTAAACTCCGAACTCTTTACTTTATGTCATGAACTATTGAGGTCCATCGCACCATGGTAAGTCTTTGGTCCGACGGCCTAAACCTTTAATCGGTTGGATATTACATTATCGAACCTATCGAGCATGCTAATTATAATTGATATGTACCTCTACCTTAGTCTGTTTGTCCTGTAATACTATTCCTAGTATTAGTCACCCTCTAGTCCGGGTCGTCCGGAGTAGGGGCGTGACAATATGACATCCGATCACACACCTTGTCTAAACATAGCTTTCTAATTATGTCCCACAGTTCAAATTGACACCTAAGTTTCATCAAACTAAAAACCATATACCAAGATGCAAAGAATTTCAGATCAAAACGCAATTAATTCAACTTAAAGCATAATTCTTCATACACCATTGATTTCAAGAAGATAAAATCATCTCTAATCCAAACAAAAAGTTAAGAAACGACAAAACACAACAAAGACAGAAACGGCAGAAAACAAACAAAACAAACGGAAAGAAAACCCCCCCACACTTAAAACAGGCAAGGTCCTCATTGCAGATAAATGAATAAGAGAAAGGTAGAGGAAACTTCCCTGAAAGCGAAGAAACGGAACGGCGAGGATCAACAAAGAACAAAACCTACAAAAACAGGAAACAGAGAGAAGCAAAACAACGAAACAAGAAAAACGAACGAAACACAAACAAAAAGGAAAAACACAAACGCTCCAATAGTGAAGAATCACTATTGGTCAGATGACGGTGGTGGAGGAGGAGCGCCATGAAAGGTAGTCCACGCGTTCCACTGGGCTTCAAGGGCGGCCATGCGTTGATTCTGCTCGATCATCTGCTGATTATATTCATTCCAACGCTGGTTCTGCTCATGCCACAACCGATTTCGCTCACAAGACGCTGATTTTGCTGATCAAATCAAGAATATATGTCTTGACGAAACTCTATCCAGTGGCCTGCCAATTCACTCCTAAACTTTCCCAACTCCTCACGTATTGAATTATAACCTTGACCCGATGCCTGCTTCGAGGAGGAATCATGATGATTTGGATCGACGCCGCTCGAATGGGCTCAGATCCCTCCTCGCATCGGTATGTCGGACGCCTTCATCATCGGATGGAACAAAGTGGTATCATAGATGACCATATCACCCAAAGGTGCATGCGATGGTCCCGCACTCGCCGCTTGGGCTGCCTCGGCTTCGGGGCTGCTGCGCATCGCGCGAGCATATATCTCTTCATGCAATTCCTCCGATTATGAGGTACGAGTGGTCTCGTTATATGCAAAGGAATACCGCACTCACTAAGATCAATCATCTTAGGTCGAATGAGATCTTGCCCGAACCGGTCGTCCATCATTATTTATGATCCTCAAGTTCACCGCTGCATCAAGAGGGATTTGGGCACAAGGTTGGCCGACATTTCACGCCACCGGACAAGCCGCAAGTGGTCCCAAATAAAGAATGTTGATGAAATCTTCGTCTTCTTTACAGCACATGTGAGCAGGAAGACCTCAGCAGTATTCACCTTATTAGCCTGCTCATTACCGAAAACATTGAATGCTATAAACTTGTGGACCATTGCCAATGCATCGCCCTTGATAAAACCACTCGGCATTCGATCGATGACCGCTATTAAATCGATAGCTCCTTCCGTGCCTCTAACATTGAATGAATGGGGCACACCACGCACCGTAAGTCGGAAAACAAAACACCCCTTCATAATACGAGGTGTTATAACATACTCTTGCCCCAACAGCACGACAAGACAAGGAACTGATTCATCATCAATACACATCGTGGCAAGAGAATTCAAGCAACAATGGGTTGTAACCAGTAAATCCATCAAAGCATATCAAGCAATCCCAAAATTTTCAAATACTTCTTAACCCTATCCTCAAGACCTAAACTCTGCATCAATTGCCAGTTGAATTGACGCGGATGAGTGATTTCTTGAAATGCAAAACGGCGATAGTGTGTACCTTCCACCGGATTATAAATTGGGAAAGTGGCAGAGTACATTATACTGATATCCTCCTCTGGTTCCTCCATAGAAACATCGTCGGCTTGAGGGTGACGGGAACTGGAGCCAGGAGCATTTTTAGTCCGAACCATGGTGAAATGCGTGCAAGAGGGCACTATAGGGAAACGTCAGAGAAGAGTGCGCTGGGAAGAAACGAGTCACCGGACGGACAAGCGTCGCCGGACGAAGGCGAGTGGGGCTGAATGTGGAAATGGCACGTGGGCTGAGGGCAGCGCCGGACGGAGTAAGGCGAGCGCTGGGCGAGGCACGCGGTGCTGGTGGGTAGCGCCGGACGGAAACTGGTGCTTGGGCGCGAGGCGGGCGGCGTTTCAAGCAAGTGCAGGACGGATAAGCGTCGCCGAACGGAGGCGAGCGGCGCTGGATGGGGAAACACCGAACGAGGCGAGGGGCACGACGGAGGCGAGGCGCACAGCGCTTCAGGCAAGCGCCAGATGAATGCCGCGCTTGGGCGAGGCGATGGAGGCTGTGAGACATCGGACTGAGAAAGGAGGCGCCTGGTGTTGAGTCCGGCGGTGGGATGAAGCTCCGGACGGAAGTGGATTAGGTGTTGGGCGCGCGGATCTGGAAGAGCGCGACGCTGCAGGCAAGGCATCGGACAAGAGGGGCGGCGCCGGACAAAGAGGAGGCGCCGGACGGATGTACTTTTGGACGGAGTAAGAAGCTCGATTTGGGAGAGAGAGCGGCGCGCTGAAGGAAAACAAACGAAAGAGTACGAGGAGAACCCTAACTCGCAATATATATATATATATATATATATATATATATAAATATTTAAAATGGACCCAGCACCGGTTTCGTCGCGTCTGGCGCCTGGGTCACCACCGCTAAAGTTCTTGTTTTGGACCCAGCCACTGCTTTCAAGGGTCCGCTACGGGTTAGTTTCACTACACAAGTTCACCGCGCCTGACGCGGTTTCGCCAAGATCCGGCGTTGGGTGTGCTCTCTGCCCAATATTATAAAATCAACCCGCTTCCGGCGCTTCATTGCGTCCGGCGCTGGGTTAGCCTCCTGACGAATTTGATGATACGTACCCCAGCGCCGGTTTCATCGCGTCCGGCGCCTGGGGTACCTCCCTGGACGTAATTTTGGCTGCTTCGACTTTTTCGATCAATATTTGAATTCCAGATAAAATTACTCCTCATCCTACACCACACAAAACCACAAAACGATCAAAACACAAACAAAGACAAAACCGAAAGAAAACACGAACAAAACAGAAATAAAAATGGGTTGCCTCCCACGAAGAGCTTGTTTATTGTCGTAAGCTCGACAAAGATTGATCAGATGGACGGAGGATCGCAAACATGGATTGATTCCACTATTACGCCGGATGATCTCCTTCAAGATATGGTTTTACTCTTTGGCCATTAACAAGGAACCACTCAAAGACTTCCTTCTTTCACGGTGCTCACCGACCCATAAGGAAAACACTTTAATCACAAAGGGTCCACTCCAACGGATTTAAGCTTTCCGGAAATAACTTCAAACGAGTTGAACAATAAAACCTTCATTCCGTGCTTCAAATCATTATGCACGATTCGACGATCATGAAGCTTTTGACTTTATCTTTATGTACCGTGCATTATCACAGTTTCGTTACTTGAGCTCGCCTAATTCGGACATTTGAAGTGAACGATGCTCTAAGGCTTTAGAGGATCAAGTTCAAAGCCTGATGGCCCAATATGCCTTATGTTCAACCTCCACAGCAAGTGACACGCCTTCCCATACACCGACGATATGGGCTCATTCCCAAGATGCTCTCAGACGCTGCACGGTATGCCCAGAGAGCTTCATCGCTTTGTTTGCCCAATCTTTTCTTGAGGGCTGCACGGTCTTCTCGAGGATGCCCTCGATTTGTCGGTTGCTCGCTTCGGCCCGACCCGACGCCGTGGATGGTAAAGGGTGGCGATCTTATGTGATTCCATTCTTTTCATTAGTTTTCAAAGCGACTTATTGCGTAGTGCTTTCCGCCATCACTAATGATTGCTCGTGGAAATCAAAACCTGCATAAGATGTTTTCCTGCACAAACTTGAGTACAATGTGAGAATCACATGTCCTAGTGGGGATAGCCTCAACCCACTTGGACACATAATCAACGGCAAGTAAAATATACTCGTAACCCATAGATTTAGGGAAAGGTCCCATAAAATCTATTCCCCAAACATCAAAAACTTCAACTACTAAGACGTTATTAAGGGGTATCTCATTCCTACGTCCAATTGAACCTACTTTTTGACACCGATCACAAGACACACAATAGGTATGAAAATCTTTGAAAAGAGTGGGCCAAAATAAACCTGATTGTAACACCTTGTGCGCAGTCTTTTGTCCTCCAAAATGTCCACCACAATGAGCTTGATGGCACATCTCCAGGACCTTGGTGTGTTCCTCATCTGGAATACATCGACGGATAACCTCATCCTTCCCTAACTTAAAAAGATAGGGGTCCTCCCAATAATATTGCCTGCACAGAGAAAGAAAACGCTTCCTCTCCTGGGAGGTAAGGTCAGGCCTCAACTCACCACATGCTAAATAATTAACAATGTCAGCATACCAAGGCATAGAAGAGGCACTATAAGCATGCTCATAAGGAAAGGACTCTGTGATGGGACCTACAGTAGACTGGGATGGGGGACTATCTAATCGAGACAAATGATCGGCAACGACATTCTCACTACCTTTCCTATCCCGAATCTCTAAGTCAAATTCTTGCAATAAGAGGACCCATCTAATAAGTCTAGGCTTGGCCTGGGGCTTGGTCAACAAATATCTAAGGGCATCATGATCACTATGTATTATTACTCTAGAACCAATTATGTAAGCACGAAACTTATCAAGAGCAAAAATCACAAAGAAGCATCTCTTTTTGGAGGTTGTATAATTTACTTGAGGGATTAAGAGTTAAGCTTGCATAGTAAATCACACGCAACATTTTATCAACCCGCTGACCTAGATGCCCTCCTCCGCGAATTAGAAGCATCACACATGATTTCAAACGAAAGAGACCAATTAGGACCGACAACCATGTGGCACTACTCAATCTTTCCTTCAATGTAGTAAAAGCATTTAGGCGGTCATTTTCAAATGAAAAGGAGAATCATGAGCTAATGACGACATAGGAGTTGACATATTTTAGAAAAATCTTTAATGAAACGACGGTAAAACCGGTGTGACCCAAGAAACTCCTTATTCCTTTAACATCCTTTGGTGGGGTAATTTTCAATCACCTCCACTTTAGCTCTATCAACCTCTATCCCCGACTAGACACGACGTGTCCCAACACAATGCCATCAGGACCATAAAATGACTTTTCTCCCAACTTAGAGTAAGGTCAGATTCCACACAACGACTAAGTACACGATCAATCTTTTCTAAACAAACATCAAATGAGGATCCAAACACGTAAAAACGCCCATAAAGATCTCTACAAAATCTCCTATCATGTCGAAAAGACCGACATCATACATCGCTGGAAAGTACCGAGCATTGCGAGTCCGAATGGCATCCTTCGAAGGCATATGTTCCAAATGGGCTCGTGAACGCAGTCTTGGCTTGATCCGTCAGTCTATAGCGATCTGGTAGTAACTCGACAAACCATCAAGAAAACAATGAAACTCATTATCGCCCAACTTATCTAACATTTGGTCAATGAAAGGAAGGGAAAATGATCCTTTTGGTGGAAGATTAAGCTTCCGATAGTCGATGCACATTCGCCATCCGATTCCACGGGTCTCGTGGGCACCAACTTCTTTTCTCGTTATGACCACCGTTATTCCTCCCTTCGGGCACGACATGGATCGGATCGATCCATTCATTGTCAAGAATTGGAAAGATGATTCCTTCGCTAGAGTTTTAAGATCTCTTCTTCACTACCTCACCGAGCACGGGTTAAGTCTCCGTTGTCCATCTTTCTTGACCTTTGCGCCCATCTTTAAGTCAGATCTTATGCATGCACATGGCGGGATCGATTCCTGATATCTGCCAAACTCCACCCGATAGCAAGCTTATGCCGTTTCAACACGGAAACCAACAGAGATTGTTGGTACTCAGTGAGTTCAGCAGAGATGATCACGTGCTTCTTCTCATTATCCTCGAGGAAGACATACTTCAAATTCTTGGGGAGCTCCTTCAACACTAATTTCTCGATTTCTGGTGAAGTCTCATTTTCCTCTTTTATCGGTTTTTCAAATTCGGCTTCCAACATGAGCCTTTCTTCCATGTCTGCCGATCCCTCGTATACTTCCTCCACTCTGTGATCCTGTACAAAAGAAATCTCGCCAAGGCATCAATCGAGTCTATAAAAGAACGGTTTTAATTGAATTAATTGATGGCATGGCCTTATTATTATGCACGTAAAATGACATTGTTTCCCTAGACGGTCATCCTAATATTCCCATTTTCACATCAATCAAGGTATTAGTAGTGGCCATAAAAGGTCGCCCTAATAGCGTGTATGGTCTCGACCATTTTCATGCACATCGCCTATCTCTAACACCACAAAATCCACAGTACAATCAGGCCACTCACGCGCACAGACAAGAATATCCTCTACAATTCCCTAGGGTAGCGAATGAGCGATCACTAATTGTAGACTCATACCAAGAGGTTTCAACTCTCCCAATTCTAATTGCTTGAAAATAGAGTAAGGCATAAGATTAATACCAGCTCCTAAATCTAGCATACCTGATGCTTCCTTACCATTTCCCAAAGCAATTGTGATGACGAAGCTACCTGGATCCCTTTGTTTGCACGGAAGAGGTTGCTGCATAATGGAGCTGGCCACCTCAGATACCATCACAGATTCATTGTCGACAAACCTCCTCTTCTTTGATGCAAGTTCCTTGAAGAACTTAACATAGGCAGGAACATTGCGGATCACATCCAATAGCGGCAGATTCACATTAACCTTGGAAAGCATTTTGTAAAAATCTGAGAACTGCCGCTCTTGTTTCTCATTTTTCAATCGGCTCGGGAATGGCACTGGAGGCTTATAAGGATTTTCCGTCTTGTGTAACTCGCACTGCCTACTGCTCCTCCTCGGCCACTTTCTCCTCCTCTCTGCTTCTCCACGCCCACTCTCTCTCCACTATATGTTCCTCCACGATCTCTGGAGTTGCACCTTATTATCTACTTTCTTCCCACTTCAAGAACGATTCTGACTTGAGCTTGGTGTGGTGGAGCCCCGTCCCGGTATCTTTCGATCAGTCTGTTGTTGTTGCTGCATTTCATTGACAGCACCAGAGATCTACCCATCGCTCTCAAGACGCTTAATGGTCGCGTCTTGTGCTTCCTCTGCTAACTTGCTCTCTTGCATAAACGCGCCAAACTATCCTCCATGGATGATTTCGGGAGGAGCATGTTGACGGCGTGGAGGTTGGTAAGGTCGCCGAGGATCTTCTTTGCGGAGACAATTTGTTGTGGGTAAGGGTACTGAGGTGGCGGTGGCTGCTGCTGGTAAGGATACGGTGGGTATGACGGCTGTCGATATGACTGCTGTGGATACTGATATTGCTGACCATAACCCCGCTTGCTTTGGCGGATTTCTTTGAACTGTGTCATCTGCTGTGGGTACTGGCATGCGGGAGGCGCCGAGTCTGTGGGTTTGAACCTAAACCCTGACCTTGGCTCTGGTTCTTCCATCTTGAGTTGTCAGCTCACCGGTTTTGCTCATAGTTCGGCCTCGGCTCATAAGGTGGTCGAGGTTGGAAACCTTGCATAGAATAAGCCTCTACTCCACCTTCATAGACGGGTGCTCCCATGTTAGGACAAATATCTCATTGTGTGTCCCATTTCATGCAAATTCCACAAGGATGCATAGAGATATCCCGGAGTGCGCCGAATTCTATGAAGGAGCAAATAACTCCGGGCGGTGAGGGAACTCACCGCTTCATCTTCATCTCGCTCATCTCTCTCATGAGCGGCGCCATCCGCTTTGTTAATCGATCCTGTCTCCACCGAGTTGACACGATCGGCGCGTACTAGATGCCTTTTGAGGAATTGCTCGCCATGACGCCAAAGATTTCGCCAAGAGCCTCTACCGTGATATGAGCTATGTTGCCCCTAACTGCGTCGTCGACCTTTTCCCGATCGGATTTCGTGATCCCGTCATAGAAGAATTGACACAAAAGAACCAACGGAAGAAGTGATGTGGGCATCGCCTTTGAAGCTCTTTGAATCTTTCTCGCTCATGGAACGGCTCATCTAAACTCGCCAACGCCATAATTTTTGATCGAAGATCCTTGGTCTTCTCATGCGGATAGAACCTCAACATGAACCGCTCAACCACGTAGTTCCAATTTGTCGAGAGTCGGCGGAAAACTCATAAGCCAAGACTTGGCGTTATCCTTCGATAATACGAAATAGCGATCTTCAATCGTTCTTCGTTTAGGCCAAACAGAGGGAATGACTGCACAACTTGATTATACTCTCTGATAAAATTTAAAGCATCCTCATTTGCCATGCCATGAAAAGTGGGAATGAGGTTGAAATGATTTCGCTTCAACTCATACCACGTGCGCGGGCACAACACGATAGGATTGTAGTCTCTCCCATCTTTGGCCAAGTAATCCCCATCGAGACGCGAGCAAGATTCGCTTCATGATTATTATTTCGTTGGTCACCCATGTTACTTGATGGGGTTTCTTCAAACAAGGAATTCCTGATGGTCGTGAATCCTCCTTGTCCCTCAAAAAAAGACCCTCTCCTTCAAGAGTGAGATGATCGTCCTCACTAATGTTGTCACAATCGGAATGATCAAATTCTGCCACACCAGGCAGTCGCGGTTTCCTAGGATTACGAGCATACTTAAACCGGGATGCCAATCTAGGAGTTAGACTACGGCGTCCCTGCATACACAACACTCAACAAACGAGATCAAACGCAACTGCGGTACAAAATAAGAAAGGCAAGGAGAAGAATAAAAATGAAAAACAGGTAACATTAATAAAACGCCTAAAGTTATCCCCGGCAACGACGCAAAAATTTGTTTCAATCAAAAGTATCCTCTTAATTGACTCATAATCGAATGAGGTGTTATAGTAGGGAAAGTTAACCCTAGTCGTCTCTCAAGGAAAACTTAACAGGGCTATTGTTCGTGTCAAACACAGAAAGCGATTAAATCCTAAACACTCTAATACCAACAAGGGTTTTGAAATATGCGGGAATTGAAATACGGAAAATAAACAGCATCCTACGCAAGGTGTTGTCAATCCCGAGCTAAACTAATAAAGCAATAAATCTAAACCAGATGTTGTCAATCCCTAGTTGATAAACTACGACAGCAGTAAAACGAAAGCAATAAACAAAAGCAATAGCAATCCAATTCGTAGGGTTTGTCAAGCCCTAATCTAAATCTAATTGCAACTAAATCATAATCATCAATCAACCAACAAGAATATGAACTAATCGAAAGCAGGATAAATCCAAGCAATATAAATCAACAATGAAGAAATCATTAAATAAGAACAAGGAATAGAATTGAAATGGGGAAGAAATTGAACCATAGAAATCCTTACAATTGAAATGGAAGTAAATGAGCTTCTTGAATCTATGTTCTAGGATCTCCAAATGACAAAGAAATTAAAGAAATAAATCAGGGAAGAAAAACTAGGGGGAATGGCGTCCCCAAAGGAGAGAAAAAAACTGAAGAAAAATAAAAGGGAGCTAGGGTTTCACGTGTGTATTTCAGTATTTATAGCAGCAGAAAATTCGACGCAGCACGGACGCAACTTAGCGCCGGATGCGGCGAGCCTCTGGAATGACAGTGAAATCAGCCCCTGGCCGGACGCGATGAAATGCCGGACGGCGAGCTCTTGAAAACGCAAAATCCATACCAAAGACCGGACGGATCAAAGGCTGGGCCACTCGGACGCGGGCGGACGGCGCCGAGGAAGGGTGGCGTCGCCGGGCGGCGGGGGCGCGACGCCGCTACCGGGCGGCAGCACCGGGTGGAAGCGGAAGCTGCCGCAGGCAAGCGCCGGGTGGCGAGCGGCCGCGCGCGGGTGCACGGACGCTAGGCACCGCGAGCGCTTGAGTACACGGGGATAAAAAGGCGAGCAGCAAGGCGGTGGCGAGCTGGCGTAGCGCCAGCCGGACGGAATGCACCGGGCGGGCGGAACAGGCCGATCACCCAGCGCCAGACGTGTGGCGTATGCGTGTTGGTGAGCGGCATGGGCGAGGTGAGCTGGTGGTGCCTGGCGTGGCCGTGGGGAGCGCGCTGGTGCCGGGCTGGACGTGGGGACGACGGCAGGCGGGCAAGCGCGACGTCTTGCGGCGACGGGCGGCGCACGCACGCGTCGCGACCGTTGTTTGGGCTGTTCTCCTTCGCTGGACTCCGATTTGAGCACGACTTTCGCCTACGAACTCCTGTCAAGATGCTCTTCAATATCTTTAATCCTTGGCAGATTCATTTTATCCTGTTTAATACCGATTTTCTGCAAAACATCGAAAAAACGAAGTAAGTCTGAATCGATAATTAATAATCGAACCAACGGCATAAATAGGAAAAACCGTAGAAAACAACATGTAAAACTATACCAAGAATAAGCACAAATTCATACCAAACAACTCCCCCACACTTATCCATTTGCTTGTCCTCAAGCAAAGTCTATACTAATAAGAGTAGAAGAATAACTCATGCAAATTAACTCTTAATCCAATCAATCAAACCTCGTTTTGCAATTCCCCCAAACATGATGAATACATAATCAAAGTTAATGTGAAACAAATCTAAAATTGTGTAACTATCAAATAAACAAGAAGATTATTTTTGCTCAGACCCAACTCTCCGCTAGGGGTGAATTAACTAAAATGGTTACCTTTAGCAACAAGTTTCCTTTGATAACATAGAAAGTACTAACTGATTTTGGAACAATGTTCGAAATGTGAACTCTCGATGAACTCGAGTCTCCTAACGTGGTTTCCCATGTCCATTTCTCGATTTACGAGAAAGAGGGACAGAATCCCATCCTCCATTTATACAATCTCAAAAACTTATTAGAGTTTTCATTCTCCTTTTTGTCTCTTCTTTTTCACACATCTTTTTTTTATATATATATAAAATGAAAAGTATATAGTTAACCACAATGTTAACACTACCCCTAGCATTAGCCGGATAAATCACGTCAATAACCCCCGATTTATAATCAATCCACACAATCTCGTCAATTCACATTGCACTTTAATCACATACCAACAAGAGAAACGCAATCACATCAAAATCCGATCAATACCACAGAGTTCAGTTGCACAAATCAAAATCCTAACTTACTCGCTTATACAAAACTTGATTTCAAGAAATCAAAATAAGCACAAAAGCACATTTCCAAGCATACAAATAGATAAGATATGCACACAAAACAGATTAATCATCCCCCACACTTAATTCGAGCACTGTCCTCAGTGCTTAAAACATTAGTAGCATAAAAAGGCCAATAGAGGATGATACTTCCCTGATAATCAACGAGTGTGCGCTGCGGAGTTGGAGCATCACGGTTTCATCTCACTGCTGATGAACATAAGCAAAACCTTAATTCCCACACTGAACAAAACAAACAAAGACACACAGAAAAAATCAAAAAGAACAAACACAAAGCCAAAAGAAAACGAGAATAACAAGAAATAAATCTGTGGGTAAACTCCCACGTAGTACTCAGTTTAACGTCGTGAGCACGACGTGTTTATTAGAGCAACGGTGGTGGTCAATGTGGCGGTCCCCCATAATCAGGGTACCACGAGCTCCATCGGTGTCCCAGAGGACTAAACCATGTGCTGCTCCAGATAGGGCATAGACATCCCTTTATTAGCAGCTTCAGAAAAACTACCTTCACCACCTCTATAAGCTCCGAAGTCAACTCCATTTCTCCAACAATAAGAAGTTCGGCTGAGATGATCACCGACTTCCCTTGCTCATCCTCCAAGAACACATATTTCATCGGTAGTTCCTCCACTACCATTGTGGGTCTGGGCATGCAAACACTTTCCTTTTCCCAGTCCTCTTCATCAGCTGAAACCGCATGAACTACTTCGACAGTATTCTCAAAGGATGGCTCATACTCATCGGAGTCTAACTCGGAGACTACCACCTCTTCCTCCTTTTCTTGTAGTGGTAGAATATTTTCAGATGGCTCTTCCACTATATGGTCATCTGCTCGATCACCTTGAAGGACAATGACTGCCCGAGCCTCACAGGGGTGGCTCTGAAGTTCTCTCACTGCAAGTTGCCGTTGATACAAAACAAATTTCTCTGCCATTAGTCCCACACGTTCCTCTAAATGCTCAAGAGTTGCGTCTCTAGCATTCAATCCTTGACTGGTAATCCGAAAGAACGATTCACCCATATCCTCCAACGGTGAACTCTGCTGGTCGATGGTCGCCTGAGCCTCATAGGGTGAGCTTGGAGGCTCCCCTATTGCATCTTGTTGCAACAACTCGTTCAGCTTCTCAGTCATCAATTCCAATTTTGCCTCTAAGCGCCTAATTTTGGTGTTGTCAAGATCCAAACGTTGTTGGCGTAGCGAATCAATTATGTCTCCATATCATTCAATGGATACCTCTGAGGTGGTGGTGGGTGTGGTGGTGAAAAATACTCTGCTGCGGGTGGTACCCCTTTGTTCTTTGTGGAGGTTGTGGGCGATGTGGATCGCACCATCCATAATCATGTTGTGGTTCCCACCATCCCGAGTCGGCCGAGGAGGGCCGCCGCTGCCGCTGCTTTGTGAATCCCACCATCCCAAATCGGGTTGAGGAGGCGGCTGCTGCTGTGAATCCCACCATCCCAAATCGGGTTGTGGAGGCTGCCTCACTGCTTGAATCCCACCACCCCAAATTGGTTTGTGGATCCCAATACTCCGGGTTTGGTTGGTTATTCCACCCCGAACCATATTGTTGCTGATAAGGCTCGAATTCCTGTTGGGATTGGAATCCATTCGCGGCAAAGGCCCCGGCGTTGTCGTGAAAAGCATACATCTTCCATCAAACGGCGGCAACCTAGCATTCACAACACTCACACAAAATGGATCACGTGCAACTGGAGAAAAATAAAATAAAATAAAAACGAAAAGAAACACGGAAAATAAATAACACAAACAATATGCCTAAAGTTTTCCCCGGCAACGGCGCCAAAATTTGTTTCAATCAAAAGTATCCTCTTAATTGACTCATAATCGAATGAGGTGTTATAATAGGGAAAGTTAACCCTAGTCGTCTCTCAAGGAAAACTTAACAGGGCTATTGTTCGTGTCAAACACAGAAAGCGATTAAATCCTAAACACTCTAATACTGTAACAGCCCCTAAATCCTAAGTACGATTTAGCAGGGATTATTACTCTAAATAGGAATAAATAAACATAAAGACTATTTATCAATAAACTGTAATACATAAATCAAGCATGTTTTGGACTTTACTACATAACTTATGTTCTTGCAATGAAAACATGTGATATGTACATATGACGATGTACTATCAAGGTATAACTTTCGGCGACAACCATCCTATTGCTCAACATCGCACCATCGCATCATCACTCAATCGCACATTTAAAACAAATATGCGGTGAGTACAAATAATGCACTAAGTGGACTTATGCCAAAAACATTTTATCATCTTTAATTACTCGCCCATCATGGTAAGACACAAGGGTTTTGATTAAAAGGCCATGAGCTTACTAAACTTTTTCATCATTTTCATAAACATTAAATCTGTGCAGACATTTTCCTTGTATGTATGATCCATATCCCTTCATTTCATCATAACATTAACATTTACGCCGTAGAAGCGAGGCCTCCTCACGTCGTTGTGACCGGCCGTGAATTGTCCTTTAAAGACACAATCACCATTAGGTGTACACGTTAATCCTAGCTGTATAAGCCTTCCTAAGGCATAGGATCCGAATTCGATTTCATTAATAAGTTGGGAATGACCCAACAACATTCATCATTCATTCATTCATGGATAGGATACATACATAAAACATTTACATTTTGGGCATGTAATTTCATAAACATTTAATCAACATTTCTCAAAAGAGAGCATCATAAATAATTACTTTTCATTTCGAAGAAAGCATCATAAATAGAGCATTTTATCCTTGAGGATAAGAAAAGAAAAGCCCACCTGGTACGTAAGCTTTCTTAATTCGTTTTTCTTTTACGCCAACGATCGCCTCCACGTCTCACCTTTACGTAAAAACGATTTCAGTACATCTGTCACGTTTTTCGAGATTTTCAAAGTTTAAAATAAACTTTGATAACTTATACTAATATAATTTGAATTCTTAATCTAATTCAATACGTCGACCAATCACAGATCTTAACTAAACATTTCTCGTACTTCGATAGAAACGAGATATGTTCAACTATTTCATTTTAACCTTTTAGGTTAAACGTTTAACGCATTCTCACGTTTTTCGATACAAAGATTTCAATTATGAAATCTTTTCTCACCAACGAGATTTCTTTAAATAATTAATACGTTTTACACGTATTAGCGTATTTATCGAACGTATTTCATACGTTAATTTCAAAAGTCAACAATTTTGACTTTTCTTTAATAAATTCTTTAATAATTCATATTTTTAATATCTAATTTCCATATAAATCGATTCTCAATCGATTTCTTTTCATAAAACCCTAATTCTCGATTTTTCACGCAAATCGATAAACTTTATTAATATTTTTTCTTAAATATTAATTAACTCATTCTTTAAACATTATTTTTCATTTCTAACGTTATTTAATATAACGTTCGCCATAAACATAGTATACTATGTTTATAAAATTTCATAAATTCTTAATATGTCTAAAATAATTTTTAGACATATAATGTATTATTTTTCTTGATAAAAGGATTTAAAACCCTTAATATTTATTCTAAAGCTCTCGGCCTTCTTCACTAAAATTCTCAAACATCTTTCAAAATTCTTCTAAATTCATGTAATATACTATATTATCATAGTATCAATAATATGTATTAACATTAGCTATAGGAAAATTGGACATCACCCTTCCTATACTTATGGTTCTCGACTTTTTTTCCAAAATATAATCAAATAATTTTCTAAAATTTCAATAAAATTTCACAAGGCCCCAACATCAATTTATAACATGATTATAACATATAGCCCAACATTTTCAATTTCTACATCAAGGAATTATTGTTCATGGCTTTCGATTTTTCTCAACATATACTAAATATTTTTATAAAATTACACTATGCTTAATCACTATCATGTAACACTAATACATCATAACATTAATCAATATCAATTAAATCATCATCAAACCAAGCTTGAAGCTCACGGCTTCCTTGAGGAAAATTAAGCAAACAATTTGCAAAATTCCTAGTAAAATCATATAGTCCATAACTAAGGTCCTAGATCAACATTATGCTATAACATTTCTTAAATCAAATTTGCACATAAACAATTTATTTTTGTGCATTTTCGGTAATTTCACAACTCTAGCATAGGATTTTTTTTTTAAAATTCTCAATAAATCACTATGAGCTTCTATAACATCATATATCATTAATTCAACATTATATTGTTCAAGAAAATTTCGGTAATCATGTACTAAATTTTTAACATGCTTAACCTCAATTTAAAACATTATATGTAAAGCTTATACATCATACTACACATACTTAAGAAACAATTTAGCATGCTAGCATAATTTTTCTCTCAAGAACACATGCTATAAAAATAAATCGAACCATTGGATATTGAAAATTCTAACGTATAATCGAAGCTCGTTTTATTTCTAACCTCTTTAACGGTTTGGATTAAGTGTGCAAGGATTAAAGTCAAGCCTTTAGCCTTTGAAAAGGAAGAACTCTCTTAGTTTTTTTTTTCTATGGAGAAGCTCACGGTTCTTTTGGTTTTTGGAAAGTGAAAATGGTTTAATTTTGTGTAATACCTTACATAAGTAAATGATTCACTAGGTACACTCCAATCTCTCTCCCTCTCGGTTCTCTCATAATCAAGGCAAGACAAGCCAATTTAAATTATGACTCACCAATGTATTATGTCATCATAGTTAATAAGTCTTACACAATTTTTATTGAGCAAAACAAAATATTCCTTCTTTAATTAAAGGAGCCGTCGGCTCTCTTGCACAAAGGACAGAGTCTTTGATTTTTTTCTTTGCCTATGACACAATAGTAAATGCTACAATATCACAATTGTAAAATATCATTACAAAAGAGTTGTGTCAAACCTTCCAGCCTTTAATTGAAGCCAAAAACACGTCTAACACAAATACACAAGCATTCACTTGATTCTTGCATTTATTATCTTGGTTAATGTGTATAATTCCCACTTGATCAATTAATTGGAAGATCACAAAAATAATTCGTTCATGTTACTACATAGCAAGTTCACGGCACTTTTGTGATTTAATGCCCAACATTTGATTTTTCTTGCAATTCATAGATATATAACATAATATATATCTTAGATGATAAATTATATCATAGAAAAATAATTAGAATTATTTCATGTGTGAAAACCCTAATTTTCGAAACTAGGGTTTTCGAAAATTAATACTTTGCTCAATAATTAATCCGTAATACTCTAGCATTATTTTAATGCTAAATAATACTCTAATTACATAAAATAATCATAGGAATTTAAATATTACAATTCCTTGATCATTAAACTCGTTTTTCTAATCATCTCTAAACGTTAACGTTTGAAACGTCTCAAAACGTTAATTATCGACTCATCTCAAAATGGTCGTAATAAAGTCGTAATCACTTTATTAAATTATTCCATTTAATATGCAATTTAATTCTAAGCTTCGTCACTTAGAAAATTTTACGAACTTTTAACTATCGATACTAAATCGACGTTAAAATACTACTGTCGAAATACTTTATATAATTCTATTCCTTAATTCACAATCCTTAGTGAATATAAAATAGGAATTCATTACCTCATAATTAATCGAAATCATTATTCGATAAATTACTAATTCATTTATTTCGGCGAAATCCTAATTTACGAATTTTAAATATCGTAATTAGGCATTTAATTCTCCGGGATATTACATTCTACCCCCCTTAAAAGAAATTTCGTCCCGAAATTTGCATTCCTCATAAAGTATGGGGTATTTTTGCATCATAATATCTTAAATTTTCCACGTGATTTTCTTTTGTCCATGGTTCCTCCATTGGACTTTCATTAAAGACCCAAACTTGATTCTTTAATCGTTGAATCGTACGATCAAGATAGTCGTAGATTTTCATCACAACTCATCTGAGTTAAAGATCACGTCATTATGGCGGATCACCTGATTTGGGTCACTTTTCGTATTTCTTAATTATGACACGTGGAAAACATAACGTACTTTCCCCAAATTTGGTGGAAGTACCAATCTATAGGCTACTGTGCCTATCATTACTAGGAGCTCGTAAGGTCCTACAAAACATGATCTCTACATTCTTGTATCTGAACTTTATAATTTTCCTCGATGGAGAAATCTTAAGAAGCTTTATTTCTGCATTTAAAAATGCAGTTCAGATCTACGCGTATCAGCGTAAGACTTTTGTCTGTTCTGAGTTTCTCTTATTCTTTACCTTATTTGGCAGATATCTTAATCGTTTCATTTACGACGTCAGGACTTTATACCTTCTCTCACCTACTTTATTACAATAAAGTGGTGGTCGATACTTCTTTCCGCATAATGCCTCGTAAGGATATATTGATCGTTGCTAATGACTATGGTCGTGACGTGAACTTAACAAGTGGTACAATCGTTCCCACTGCACCATGATCTAGCATTAATGTTCTATCGTATGCTTAAACGTCCATATTGTCATTCTTAACGGTCCATCAATCTGTGAGTGGACATTTATGTTAAGGTTCAATATCGTATCTAACTCCTTTTGTGAGTTAGTTCAAAATTTAGGGATAACTCGAGTCTTTATCCAAAGTGATAGGTTTGGCACCTCGTAAACATACTATTTTTCTTTATGCACGATCGAGCTAACTTATCGGATCTATGAGTCATCCGAATAGCAGAGATGAACATATTTGGTGAGTCGGTCCACTACTACCCATATAGTAGTGCGACTTCTTTATGACTTTGGCAAAACCCGTCATAAAATCCATTGCTATGTCATTCCATTTTCATTCGTGTATCTCTAGAGATTATAACCTCTTATAAGGTCATTGATACAATGCCTTCACTTGTTGGTAACCGAGACACTGCTCGACCATATAGTTATGTCTCATTTCATTCCTTACTATTTAACTTTTCTCGTAAATCATAATATATCTTAATGTTGCCTGGTTGGGCGGTATGAGAAGGATCATGAGTTTCACTCATGGTTTCATTTCTAAGCTTATTATTGCTTGAAATATTTATATAATCATTCCTTAGACAATATGATATTGTCCAGCACTTCTTAAAATCCTTCAGTTCTTCATTCCTTATCTTAATTCGTATTCTATTCCCATTTTCATTCTTTCTCTTTTTTTTCTATCATCATTTTTCTTTAGTCGTATGTCACCTTGAGTGTGAGAAAACAACTTACGCCGTCACGATTGCCCAACTATTTACATTCTCATTTTAGTAAACTCTCCAATGAGTTTTCCTTTTCTATAAGGACATACCATGATTTAGACTGAATTTTATAACTTAGGGCATTAGATTCTACATTAACCGTCCGTAGGTGATAATTTATATCACAATTGTAATCTTTTACTGATTCGAGCCATCTTTTCTATCCTGTATTTTCAAGTTTCTTCGTTCGAAGAATAATTTCAAACTTTTGTAAATTGTGAAGGATTCTTAACTTATTGGCATAGGAGTGAAGTCTCCAAGACTTTGATACTTATACCATTGTTATTATTTCAAGTTATGATTTGGGAAATTCCTTTCATGTGACTTAAGTCATTGTGATGCGTAAGCTATTGTCTTTCTCATATTAATACATAGCTTTACTTTAATTAATCCATGAATTTGATTCCTTTTTGGAGTAGCTATGCTATCGGCCTTGCTACATTAGAGAGTTCTCAATGGATCTCTGATAGTAGACAATTAATCTAGGAAATTTCTGATCTCATTTTAGGTCATCGACGACTTTCATTCTTACATTGCTTTATCCTTCGATGATCTACTTTGATTCCTTCGAAAGACACTATGTGCTTGAGGATATTTCTTTGTCAAGTTCACAATCTCGTTTCGCAAAATTGTCCGGCTCTTAAAATTCGTAAGACAGTCCTTCGACGTTCTTTACGTTCTTTCTCATTCTTCGTATGGATAGTAACGTTATTCACAAAGGTTAAGACAAAATTGTCTAAGTATGTGTGGAACACTCGATTTTTGAGGTTCATGAATAGGGTTGGTACATTAGTTAGTCCGAATGTCATAACTATCATCTCATAGTGGCCATATCTTATTCGGAACAATTTGTTGTCGTATCTCGGATATCATTCTACAAGGACCATTTAATATATACATCAAAATGCCTCAGTGAGGACTTTTCATATATTAATTACGAGGGTCGGTCTATCGAGCCGACTGATTACAAGGCGTCTAGTCCTTTTTACATCCAAAATTGTGACACCTCTTCAACATATTCACAAAATACTCCAAACTATGTTTATTTTACATTTTCTAACCACACCATTTTCAACATAAACCATTATCTACATATAAGTCTCATATCATCATGAGATTCTATGTCTCTGAGTGGCCTTCATCGGAATCGTACTCCTCACTTGGAAACTTGCCTTTCTCTTGGTACGTTCCTGCCTCATACCCCCGATGATCTATTCCCTTTAGAGAGCCAGGGGTCAAGCTGCCCCGCTTTTCTTCAAAGACCGAACTCGTGTTGCTTTTATCGAAAAGTATGGTTGGGTTGGTAGAGGTAACTCCCTAGTCCACGAGGGCGGTATGATCCTCGCCCTTGCCATTCTCATCCCTTTCGGTATAATCCGCGCACGGGGCGTGGGGCGGCGTTTGGGACATCGTGGTACAACCACCCTTTGTACCATCTTGGGTGACTTGCCGAGGACCGGGACAAGTGCTAGTAGGTGCAGTTCCATACGCATAATATGTATGCTTGAGTCGGTCGACAAATCTGGTAGTCCGCCAAGTCTTCGAGTTTTCGCATGCGTAAGATATTCTCTCGATACTTCTTTTGCAAACTTACGCCATTCCGTTGGCAAACGACTAATGAGCCTCTGGATACCATCCTCATCCATAACTCCATAGTTACGAGCATCCTTCCAACGGTGCGAAATTCCTCCAAAATTGTCCTACATTCATGCCAGATTATAGTAAAAGAACCGATATGCCGTGTGAGTTCTAAGCTTGTAGCCTCGTGGTTATCTTTCACCAGATTATTCCCTTTTCCGACATCCGTAATGAGATATTTCTAGATAAGTCAGACTTAAATCAAAGCAATAGAAGGAATTTTAAACAAGAAAGATCTCTTAAAGAATTAAACACTTTAAGGCATATATAACTCGAAGACAACTTACGTCACGACTCATGACACTTATCTTATCACTCATTTTACGTTTTACACCTTTAGTCGTATATCGTTCAAAATTTATTCGCATACGCAACTAGTGGGTACTAAAATCCTGTTGCGTGAAATTTCTAATGAAGAGACTAGGCCCAAGTCACTAATCACGTGAATGACAGCCATCTCCAAAACTTCTTGTCTCTAGAATTATATCTACGTTCCACATAGATATAATGATTCAAATAATTGGATAGAACCTTAGGCGATCCTAGGTTCAATTCTAAGCTTGAGCAACACCTGCGACGGCCATATTTCTCAAATAGGTGAAGAGATCTTCATTTCTTGATTCGTTTATCCCGAATTAGGTTCTATCGTGTCTGCACATACTTGTGCGATGTTAGAACATGAGGCACCTATATCGAACAAACTATTATAGGTAAAGAAAACATTATAGGTATTCTGAGAAATTTTTCTCATATCTATCAGGCCTACTTGGTTTTTGTTCGTTCAGTTTTTGGGGTGAAGTATAGGCTTTGGTCTACGGTGTTCCCGTCTATTCAAGTAAACATCTATTTCATATGTCATTGTCCTTTCCATTGGGACATTATGTTCCCTTGCTATGGCCTTCTGTTGCCTCATTCACCCTATACTTCTCGGGTATCAGTACCGTTATGCTTTTATCAATAGCATTCGTGGTTAGGTCTACATCAACCTATCATTTGATATTATATTTCGATAATTAAATCTTATCGTAGAGATCGTCATGCCTCTATCATTATCATTCATTCCTAATCCAGTATGAATGATTCAATTCCCTTTTTTTTTCTTTATTGATCATAGGAATATATTTCTCATATATCCTTACTTTAACTCTTTTCAAGGGAAATCCTTATTCATCGAAGTCATATGTCTCTGAAGCTTATATCATGTCGTGGTCTATCTTATAATTGTATAGCTCTTAGTTTCTTCAGTTATTTTGACTTTTGTCCCTTTTTCTTGAACATGGTATCTGAAAGTAATATTACTTTCGTTATACTTCGGTTTTCACACTCAGGGTTAGAACCGTCATTATTGTCATATGGCTTGGTAAGGTAGTACATTCGTACACCATAACTTAAATTTCAAGCATCTTATTACCATGTCTTGGCTTTGGAGATATTTTCTCCATACTTGATTTACAACTAGGGTTATCCTAGTCGCTCACACAATCTCAAGGATTATGATTCCTCAATCTCATTATCGCTTGTTTAGCTAAGTCTCAATTATTGGAATCGATTATGCTCAAGCATAATCTCATTGATTGAGGTATAAGGCAGAGATTTATTTTCCGAGATGCTATCATTCATTTATATATATAATCTTTAAAAAGAATATCTTGCATGCATCTTCATTCTTTTAAACATGTCCAACCTACTAACGAGGTTTAGGGACAAACAACTATCTTAAAGATAAGTTGTAATCTCTCTCTCGTTATGACATAGTAAGGGGAAATTATGTCCCACGGATATTATATACTTTTCTTTACTTTTACTCTTGCATTCAATGCTAAAGAGTATCTTGTTCATTACTTTATTATCATAACGGTCATATGAAGGTATAACTTTACTGTTATCAATCTTTGAAAAGCCCATCAAGGGTCATCACATCCATGTGTATCATAGAGAAAATATCTCGTCTCATCGAGATTTTCTTTACATCACAATTTCTTGATGTCTATCACTTTACTGATCTGAAACTTTTAGGTGACGGAAATATGTCAACCTATATCATACATGATGTTTATCGCTTTACTAATTCGTACTTAGGTGACAAGGTAAGTCAACATTCATTATACTTGATGGTTCCAAGAATCGAGGAGAAATTATTACGACTACTTACAAGAGGTACTGTCTCACAAATCAAATTAACATCTTTTAATGATTGAATCGATATGCTCTTTCGATGAATAATTGGGATCTAGGTCCCAAGACCGTAATGACGACTCATCGAGATTTCTTTGGTCATATGGGCTGGCGCACCGTCACAATTATTTTCTCAGTCCCACAAGGCTTGGTTTCAAAGGACACTTTATAAGGTTTCAGGTTGTAATTTTCCTTCAGAAAAAGTGAGAAACTCAAATGATTTCTCAATTGGAACTAGGTCATAGAGTTAAACTCAATGATAGAAATTGGGTAATAAATAGAATTTGAAACCTTGTATACTCTTAATAGGTCATCAACAAAGGTTCTCATGTACGTCATGGCTCTACTTGTATTACTGGAAATCTTATTTTCTTAGTAACATTCTAAAATTCTTATCATACTATAACGTTCTTACTCTATACAAATCATGGAACTAACTTCAACTGATTCTCTTAAATTCTGGAGTAGGAATCAGGGATTTGGTCCTTCATAGAAATAAAGTACAGTGCATTAGGAGTACGTAGGCGAAAACCATACGTAAATCGGAGTTCAAACGATCGAGAACGAGCCAAAACAAAATCACTGCGCAGTGTAGGAAGATTCGCGCGCTCGCGCCGAGATCGTAGGCGATGCCGACACCGAAGTCGTGCATGCCGTTGCCGATGCCGAGGAAGTACAGGCTACCAAGGCCGACGATGCCAAAATCGATGTTATAAATTTCCAAAGTCAAAGTCGACAGTCGCACATGCCGAAGTGGAAGTCGAGATCGCACATGCCGAGATTGAGGTCGAGGTCGCACATGCCGAGGTCGAAGTCGAGGTCGCACATGCCGAGGTAGAAGTCAACGTCGCACATGCCGAGGTCGAAGTTGCACATGCCGAGGTAGAAGTCGAAGTCGCACATGCCGAGGTGGAAGTCGAAGTCGCACATGCCGAGGTTGTTCTTTTGTTCTTGTAAGGGAATGAAGTTCGTACTTCTATATTCTTTCGCAATACGTGATCATGCTTCTTATATCGTCTATGTTTTTCTTGAGATGACACATCATTTGTCATAATAAATCTTGAGATTTGAAACTAAAGTTTCAAATAATAAAAACTTAGTTCATTCATACATGCAGATTTCTTTGAATTTCGAAGAATTCATCATTCCAACTTTGGCCATTCACATTCATTTCAAGCATATTCATTCATTATACATAATCTTGAAATTTGAACGAATTTGGTTATGAAAACTTGAAAATTTTGTTCAATTTCATAACATACTTGCTTGTAAGAATGCCATACTTGAATTTTGCAAATTCAATATTTCATCGATGGCACTTTATGCCCATTATCAATCACAAGCATTCATTTCTAACTTGATCACTTTGCATAACTTCCATTCTCAACATTTTTCATAACTTCCATTTCATATCTTTCATTCCTTTTTCTCTTTCAACTTTTCATTTCAAAACTTTGAAAAGGAATCATTTACCTTATTTCGGTTGAGCTTGATGTGATGGAGTGTTGAGCATTGTCAGCTGACCTTTAGAAGTCTAGTGACTCAATCTAGACTTAACCTTAAAGGAGATTTTGGGTTCAAAGAGCGAACCGCCTCGATACCACTCAGAATGACCCCTAAATCCTAAGTACGATTTAGCGAGGATTATTACTCTAAACAGAATAAATAAACATAAAGACTATTTATCAATAAATTGTAATACATAAATCAAGCATGTTTTGGACTTTACTACATAACTTATGTTCTTGCAATGAAAACATGTGATATGTACATATGACGATGTACTATCAAGGTATAACTTTCAGCGACAACCATCCTATTGCTCAACACTACACCATCGCATCACCAGCTCAATCTGCACATTTAAAAACAAATATGCGGTGAGTACAAATAATGCACTCGGTGGACGTATGCCAAAACATTTTATCATCTTTTAATTACTCGCCCATCATGGTAAGACACAAGGGTTTTGATTAAAAGGCCTCGAGCTTACTAAACTTTTCATCATTTTCATAAACATTCGTCTCACAGACATTTTCCTTGTATGTATGATCCATATCCCTTCATTTCATCATAACATTAACATTTACGCCGTAGAAGCGAGGCCTCCTCTACGTCGTTGTGACCGACGTGAATTGTCCTTACAAAGACACAAATCACCATTAGGTGTACACGTTAATCCTAGTTGTATAAGCCTTCCGGCATAGGATCCGAATTTGATTTCATTAATAAGTTGGGAATGACCCAACAACATTCATCATTCATTCATTCATGGAAGGATACATACATAAAACATTTACATTTTGGGCAGGTAATTTCATAAACATTTAATCAACATTTCTCAAAAGAGAGCATCATAAATAATTACTTTTCATTTCGAAGAAAGCATCATAAATAGAGCATTTTATCCTTGAGGATAAGAAAAGAAAAGCCCACCTGGTACGTAAGCTTTCTTAATTCGTTTTTCTTTTACGCCAACGATCGCCTCCACGTCTCACCTTTACGTAAAAACGATTTCAGTACATCTGTCACGTTTTTCGAGATTTTCAAAGTTTAAAATAAACTTTGATAACTTATACTAATATAATTTGAATTCCTTAACGAATTCAATACGTCGACCAATCGCAGATCTTAACTAAACATTTCGTGCTTGATAGAAACGAGATATGTTCAACTATTTCATTTTAACCTTTTAGGTTAAACGTTTAACGATTCTCATCGCTTTTTCGATACAAAGATTTCAATTATGAAATCTTTTCACCAACCAGATTTCTTTAAATAATGTCGTTTACACGTATTAGCAGATTTATCGAACGTATTTCATACGTTAATTTCAAAAGTCAACAATTTTGACCTTTCTTTAATAAATTCTTTAATAATTCATATTTTTAATATCTAATTTCCATATAAATCGATTCTCAATCGATTTCTTTTCATAAAACCCTAATTCTCGATTTTTCACGCAAATCGATAAACTTTATTAATATTTTTTCTTAAATATTAATTAACTCATTCTTTAAACATTATTTTTCATTTCTAACGTTATTTAATATAACGTTTCGCCATAAACATAGTATACTATGTTTATAAAATTTCATAAATTCTTAATATGTCTAAAATAATTTTTAGACATATAATGTATTATTTTTCTTGATAAAAGGGATTTAAAACCCTTAATATTTATTCTAAAGCTCTCGGCCTTCTTCACTAAAATTCTCAAACATCTTTCAAAAATTCTTCTAAATTCATGTAATATACTATATTATCATAGTATCAATAATATGTATTAACATTAGCTATAGGAAAATTGGACATCACCCTTCCTATACTTATGGTTCTCGACTTTTTTTCCAAAATATAATCAAATAATTTTCTAAAATTTCAATAAAATTTCACAAGGCCCCAACATCAATTTATAACATGATTATAACATATAGCCCAACATTTTCAATTTCTACATCAAGGAATTATTGTTCATGGCTTTCGATTTTTTCTCAACATATACTAAATATTTTTATAAAATTACACTATGCTTAATCACTATCATGTAACACTAATACATCATAACATTAATCAATATCAATTAAATCATCATCAAACCAAGCTTGAAGCTCACGGCTTCATTGAGGAAAATTAAGCAAACAATTTCCAAAATTCCTAGTAAAATCATATAGTCCATAACTAAGGTCCTAGATCAACATTATGCTATAACATTTCTTAAATCAAATTTGCACATAAACAATTTATTTTTGTGCATTTTCGGTAATTTCACAACTCTAGCATAGGATTTTTTTTTTAAAATTCTCAATAAATCACTATGAGCTTCTATAACATCATATATCATTAATTCAACATTATATTGTTCAAGAAAATTTCGGTAATCATGTACTAAATTTTTAACATGCTTAACCTCAATTTAAAACATTATATGTAAAGCTTATACATCATACTACACATACTTAAGAAACAATTTAGCATGCTAGCATAATTTTCTCTCAAGAACATATGCTATAAAAATAAATCGAACCATCGATATTGAAAATTTAACGTATAATCGAAGCTCGTTCGATTTCTAACCTCTTTAACGGTTTGGATTAAGTGTGCAAGGATTAAAGTCAAGCCTTTAGCCTTTGAAAAGGAAGAACTCTCTTAGGTTTTTTTTTTCTATGGAGAAGCTCACGGTTCTTTTGGTTTTTGGAAAGTGAAAATGGTTTAATTTTGTGTAATACCTTACTTAAGTAAATGATTCACTAGGTACACTCCAATCTCTCTCCCTCTCGGTTCTCTCATAATCAAGGCAAGACAAGCCAATTTAAATTATGACTCACCAATGTATTATGTCATCATAGTTAATAAGTCTTACACAATTTTTATTGAGCAAAACAAAATATTCCTTCTTTAATTAAAGGGCAGTCGGCTCTCTTGCACAAAGGACGAGTCTTTGATTTTTTCTTTGCCTATGACACAATAGTAAATGCTACAATATCACAATTGTAAAATATCATTACAAAAGAGTTGTGTCAAACCTTCCACCTTTAATTGAAGCCAAAACACGCCTAACACAAATACACAAGCATTCACTTGATTCTTGCATTTATTATCTTGGTTAATGTGTATAATTCCCACTTGATCAATTAATTGGAAGATCACAAAATAATTGCTCATGTTACTACATAGCAAGTTCATGGCACTTTTGTGATTTAATGCCCAACATTTGATTTTTCTTGCAATTCATAGATATATAACATAATATATATCTTAGATGATAAATTATATCATAGAAAAAATAATTAGAATTATTTCATGTGTGAAAACCCTAATTTTCGAAACTAGGGTTTTCGAAAATTAATACTTTGCTCAATAATTAATCCGTAATACTCTAGCATTATTTTAATGCTAAATAATACTCTAATTACATAAAATAATCATAGGAATTTAAATATTACAATTCCTTGATCATTAAACTCGTTTTTCTAATCATCTCTAAACGTTAACGTTTGAAACGTCTCAAAACGTTAATTATCGACTCATCTCAAAATGGTCGTAATAAAGTCGTAATCACTTTATTAAATTATTCCATTTAATATGCAATTTAATTCTAAGCTTCGTCACTTAGAAAATTTTACGAACTTTTAACTATCGATACTAAATCGACGTTAAAATACTCTCGTCGAAATACTTTATATAATTCTATTCCTTAATTCACAATCCTTAGTGAATATAAAATAGAATTCATTACCTCATAATTAATCGAAATCATTATTCGATAAATTACTAATTCATTTATTTCGTGAAACCTAATTTACTTAATTTTAAATATCGTAATTAGCATTTAATTCTCCGGGATATTACAAATACCAACAAGGGTTTTGAAACATGCGGGAATTGAAATACGGAAAATAAACAGCATCCTAAGCTAGGGGTTGTCAATCCCTAGTTGATAAACTACGAAAGCAGTAAAACGAAAGCAATAAACAAAAGCAATAGCAATCCAATTCGTAGAGTTTGTCAAGCCTTAATCTAAATCTAATAGCAACTAAATCATAATCATCAACAACCAACAAGAACATGAATTAATCGAAAGCAGGATAAATCAAAGCAATATAAATCAATAATGAAGAAATCATTAAATAAGAACAAGGAATAGAATTGAAATGGGAAGAAATTGAACCATAGAAACTTACAATTGAAATGGAAGTAAATGAGCTTCTTGAATCTATGTTCTAGATCTCCAAATGACAAAGAAATTAAAGAAATAAATCAGGGAAGAAAAACTAGGGGAATGGCATCCCCAAAGGAGAGAAAAAAACTGAAGAAAAATAAAAGGGAGCTAGGGTTTCACGCGTGTATTACAGTATTTATAGCAGCAGAAAATCGCGACGCAGCGCGACGCGCGGCGAGCTCCCGAATGACAGGAAATCAGCCCCGCCACGGACGCGACGAAACGCCGGACGCGAGGAGCCGCAGAAAAGGCAAAATCCATACCAGCACGGACGGATCGAGCGCCGGGCCACTCAGACGCCGGGCGGATGAAGCGGCGAGGAAGAGGCGAGCGGACGCTGCGTTGGCGCGGGTAACGCGCCGGGCGACCGCGGTGGGTGGAAGGGAGCGTCGCAGGCAAGGCGCGCCGGGCGAGGCGCTGGCGCGTGGGTGCGCTGACGCTGGGCACCGCGAGCCGGAGTGCGAGGAAAAAAAAAAAAAGGCGAGCCGGCTGCGCAGTCGCGCGCCAGTGCCGCCGTTGGAGTACACCGCAGGCGGAACGGGCTGGGTCACCCAGGACGGACGTGAGGCGTTGCGCGTGTTGGTGAGCGGCATGGGCGAGATGAGCGCTGGCGCTGGCGTGGCCGCTGGGAGCGCGCTGGCATCGGGTGGACGCGAGGACGCGCAAGGGCACCGGGCAGCGCGACGCGCGCGGCGATGGGGCGGCGCGCCGACGCACGTGCGCGACTTCGTTGTTTGGGCCCGTTCTCCTTCGTCTGGACTCCGATTTGAGCACGGCTTTCACCTACGAACTCCTGTCAAGATGCTCTACAATATATTTAATCCTTGGCAGATTCATTTTATCCTATTTAATGCCGATTTTATGCAAAGCATCGAAATAAACGAAGTAAGTCTGAATCGATAAATAATAATCGAACCAAAGGCATAAATAGGACAAACCGTAGAAAACAACATGTAAAACTATACCAAGAATAAGCAAAAATTCATACCAAACAGTATTCATAGACGATATCCTAATATACTCCAAGAATAAATAAGAACACTTGAGAACTGTGCTGCAAACATCAAGGCAAGAGCAACTCTTTGCCAAGTTTAGGCGGAGTGACATTGTGAGGTCACATCGTATCCGTCGAGGAAATCAAAGTAGACCTCTCTAAGATCGATATAGTTCGAGAATGGGAATCACCAAAGAACCCGAATGAAATTCGAAGTTTCTTAGGACTTGCCGGCTATTATCAAAGATTTATCGAAGGATTTTCGACGATAGCCCGACCCATGACCCAATTGTTAAGAAAAGGAATCAAGTACACTTGGACCGCCGAGTGTGAGGCTAGTTTTCAGAGATTGAAGGAGTTGCTGACGACAGCACCTGTACTCGCAGTACCCGAAGCAGATAAGGAATACACAATCTACACGGACGATTCGAAGAATGGATTAGGATGTATTCTGATGCAACAAGGAAAAGATTTGGCTTATGCTTCAAGGTAATTACACCTACATGAGTTGAATTATCCTACGCACGACCTGGAATTAGCAGCAGTCGTACATGCCTTAAAGATTTGGAGACACCATCTCTATGGAGTTAGATGTGAGATCTATACTGACCATAAAAGCCTGAAGTATTTCTTTGAGCAGAAAGATCTTAACATGAGACAACGTAGATGGTTAGAACTGGTGAAAGATTACGACTGTGGTATCAATTACCACCCAAGCATGGCTAATGTTGTAGCTGATGCTTTGAGTCGCAAATCCCACTCTAGTTTGGGATGTCTCCTCAATCATAAAGAGATACTTATAAAGGAATTTCAGAGGATGAACATCGAAGTCATAGATCCGTCTCAGACAATAGAAGGCTATATTGTAACGTTGATTGCAATCCCGGACTTAAGAGCCCGAATCTTAGAAGCCCAGAAGAAGAGCAAGAAGCTGGAAAAGTACGAACCAAGATCAAGGATAACAACCACAAAAATTTCAGAGAGGCAACAGATGATTTTTTGTTGTATGACGGGAGAGTGGGTATTCCAAAAGACGAAGAGCTTATGAGCGAGATCTTGAAAGAAGCCCATGAGACTTCTTACACTGCATACCCCGGAAGCACCAAGATCTATCAAGATCTTAAAGAGAAATTTTGGTGGGATGGAATGAAGCGAGACGTAGCTTCATTCGTAGAATGTTGTTTGACGTGTCAACAAGTGAAAGCACTCCACCAGCGACCATATGGAACCTTACAACGGCTGGACATACCGGAATGGAAATGGGCGATATAGCCATGGATTTTGTTACCAGGCTACCCAAATCACAAAGAGAAAATACCGCTATTTAAGACTATCACGTATGATAGAGATTCAAAATTCACATCCATATTTTTTGGACGAGCTTGCAAAAAGGAATTGGGAACTCGACTACATTTCAGTACCACGTTCCACCCACAAATGGATGGACAATCCGAGAGGACCATTCAAACGCTTGAAGACATGTTGAGAATTATTGTCCTCGATAGGGGAAAAAGTTGGGAACAAGTATTACCACTTGTGGAATTCGCCTACAACAACAGCTACCAAGAAACTATTGGAATGGCCCCGTATGAAGCACTTTATGGAAAGAAATATCGATCACTACTTTACTGGGATGAAGTGGGAGAAAGAAGAGTGTTAGGACCTGACTCTGTGGCAGAGATGATCGAGATTGTAAAACAGATCCGCCAACGGTTCAAGGAGGCCCAAGACCGACAGAAGTTGTACGTCGACAAACGTCGCACAGAACTACACTTTGAAGTGGGAAACAAAGTTTTCTTGAAGATCTCCCCGTCAAAAGGAATCGTGAGTATTCGGAATAAAAGGGAAGCTACGACCACGTTTCATAGGACCCTATGAAATTTTGGAAATGATAGGGCCAGCAGCTTACAGACTAGCATTGTCGCAAAGTTTTGGAAACTTGCATAACGTGTTCCATGTTTCACAACTCAGAAAGTACATACATGTAATAACCCGAAAAATTTAAAACTTTTATTAGTGATGTTTAAATCACTTATTTGTTGTTCTTAGACCGTAATTATGTTTAAGGTAACCAACGAAAAGAATTAGAATCGATTCGGAGATCGAAAACTAGAGAAATAAAAAACTAGGGACTAATCCTACCGGATTAGGGTTTTTTTAATAGCCTGAACATAGAATGAAAGTTTGAGAATAAATCTTAACAAACGGATTTCATTTCTAGAATCCTCTCGCGAAAACATGTGAGAAGCCAAAGAATGAGAATTTTCGGGCATACTTGCCCGGTCAGTCTTAAAATCACTAATTACGAGCCGGATCAACTTCCAGTCCGTGCTAATCATGATAATTAATGATAACAATTAAGATCATGAAGGAATGTATTTTATGAATCTAGAAATTATAAGAATCAATTTCTGAAAGAAATTCCTGAAGAACTTAACCGAACGTCGGGAAAAATATACCGGGAAAACCCTAAATTTATGCGAACGACCCAAAACTCGAACCAAGGGTATAAATCAATAAATTATGATTTATAAGACTCAAATTAATTATGAAAGCTCAAGAGTTCAATAGAATTTTTGAATGAGCATAATTTAATCGCCGAACGCCGTTTTTTCGCGATAACTCGGAATTGACTTATCGGACGACGTCCGAACTTCATGAAATTTTTATAATCATTGAAATAATTCATTTGGAGGATATTTAATAAAATAAAACCTTAAGATTCCGAGAAATCAATCGAAAGCGTTAAAACTTAAAGAGCTATTAACATGCCAAACGGGTAATTTGACCAATCCACCTCCCAACTACCACCAAGACCACCCCAAATGAGCTAAGGACAGCCCATTAGGCTGTAACACAGCAGCAATTTCGTGCCATTTCAGCCTCTCACTTGGGAACCAAAATTCTCTCTCATTTTCAAATTCTCTCCATTGTTCTTCACACTTTGGAGCCTTTAATCCTCCATCTCAAACCCTTCCAACATCCAAATAATCTTTCTAAGACCATATGAAGTTATTATTCATCATCCTCTTCCATCCTAATGGAGTGGAATTTTTGTTTGAATTTTTTTGGGTTAAAAACCCTAGTTTGCTCCTCATTTTTTTTCGTGACCTTGGGGCCATCAAATTCTCTCAAGTCATGAATTAAAAATTCTTAGAATAATGTTATAAGGCTACTGTAAAAATTTTATGAATTTTGGAGCATGTTTGTTTTTTTCGATTTATGCTTTAATTCTTTTTATATGTGATAAAGCATGCTTTTGTGAATATTAATTGATATTGTTGCTTGTTGATGTATTAGGAGCATGTAGAATAAATATTGTAATTTTCAGAATATTTTTGGAATTTTCTTATATTTTGATTTTATTTGTTGGAAAATAGTTGAGGTATAGTGTTTAATATATGATATGAACATCATATATTAATCTTGAAATTTTGAAACACTACTCCTATTTTTCAAAATGGGCAGAATATATTTAAGTATTTTTAAGCCATTGTTTGATTTTATTTGTTGAGAAATAGTTGAGATATAGTGTTTAATATATGATATGAACATCATATATTAATCTTGAAATTTTGAGACACTACCCTATTTTCCTTTGAATACCGAAAACTATATGTATATATCTAAGGATTTATTTGATTTGATTTGTTGAAAATGATAGGATATGTTATAGAAATAATATGAACCTAATATGCATTGTTGAATTATTGAACACATATGTAAAATATGTGTGAGGACAAAAGAATTCCAAGCATTTGGTTCATATTATAAATATTAATTGATGTTTAATGTTAATATTACATGTTATTGCATAATATAAACATGTTGTGAAGGAATGAAATTTATTGAGTATGTATATATATATGTGATTACCGAAAATATATAAGGGTGAAAAGCATGGGTTTAAATTTTAATGCATGATATGAAATGATATTTCATATTTAGTATATGGTATAAGCATGATATAATTTTGTGGAATTTATTGAACACCAAAACTCATTAAATGGTGATTGCCGAAAACTATATGTTTTAACCTATGATTTGAAATTTTATATGATGATATTGAGTTGGTAATTAAAACTCTATAGTATGATAGGAGTATAACATGATTTTATTGGAATTTATTGGATACATATGCTAATTGTTGCTAATTATCGAAAACGTAACAAAATGGCTAAGTATGAGTTTACTTCTAATGTTAAATAATGCTATGATAGTGAAATTATAAGCTTAGAATAAATGGTTGTGATTATGGTGAATGAATGGAACATTTATGCACACATACACAATGATTGTATATTATGTTAGAAATTAGGGTTTTCTTGTATCCACCGTTGGTCTAATCTTACCTTATCTCTTGCAGGACGGTTGGAGTTAATTCACTCGGTTCTGCAAGGAGTGGAGTGCTTCTGGTTGCATGTTCTTCCTCTCCGGTCATCGCCATTGATCGCATCAATACGATGGCCGGAGGTTCTGTGGGGTTCAACACATTGTCTCGCCGCTTGGAAAGCGGTTTGTTTACCAAAGAATGAAGGAGGTTTAGGTCTACGAGATCTCTCGACTTGGAACAAAGCTTTACTAGCAAAGACCTTGTGGAACATCCATACCAAGAAGGACTCCCTATGGATCCAGTGGATCCATGCTGAGTACTTGACGACTACCACCATATGGGAGTATTCTAATCACATTCGTTTATCACCCCTTCTTAAGAATATTCTCATTCTTCGTGATCGTTTTTTGCAGGATGCAGGAGGTGATCATGACAGAGCTGTAGATCTTCTTAAGAGTATATTTGGATCTAAAGGGACGGGAGCTGCCTATCACTATTTGCGTGATAAGGATGAGAGGCAGTACTGGCACAAGGCGATTTGGAAAGACTACATCCCGCCTAAGTTTTCCATCACCATGTGGTTTGCCATGCGAGGAAGACTTAAGACGGTGGATAGATTGAGATTCATGAATATCTCAAAGGTATGCACGGTGTGTAATAACCATTTAGAGACTCATGAACATTTATTCTTAAGTGTAAGGGAACGGAGGCGGTTTGGAATTATATTAAAGAATGGCTCCGTCTTCCGAGGAGGATGACTACCGTTGCTAGTGCAATAAAGCATATCAAGAGGGAGAAGAAGGCGGGATCTGCAATAATCCTCCGTGCCAAGCAGATTGGATTAGCTGCGACTTTGAATCACATCTGGTATGCGCGGAATAAGCTCAACTTTGAAGATATCCCCTTCAATGTGAAGTCCATTGTGAAGAACATTCAAGAAAATGTTTATTCGGTTTTATATTCGTTGTATCCTGTGGATCTTGTTGTTTCCCATTTTGAGTTGGCTTTGTAAGGAGCTGAGGTGTGTCTCAGTCTTGTGTCTGGATCCACTTTTGGGATGCCTTATCTTGTATTTCTTCTTTATTAGTGGTTTTGTGTTTGTGTGTGTTGAGGGACTACTTAGGCCAAACCAAAGTAGTGCACCTCCTGTGGTTGCATGTGTTCACATTCCCAATCCCCTGTGCCCCGCGATCACACTGCACAAGGGCACTCTTTTCCCCACTGGTCATGGGGTTTTTAATGAGGCCCGCCCCTTTTTCGTCACTAAGGGGTTTGTTGAGGTGGTTTGTTTCTTTATCGCATTCATAGGTTGAGCGAGTCTCTCTTTGGCCTATGTGTTTTGGCCCTTAGGTCATTTTTTTCCCACCCCTTGCCTTGTTTCTACGGAAATTTGGCTGTATCCCCCTCAGGTATGCCTAAGTTCAGTTTATAATATGTTTTCTCCCGTTTTATGTTATTTCGTACGTTTTGACCACAAAAAAAAAGAAATTAGGGTTTTCTAATGCTTCAGTATAGTTTATGTTGTGTATGGTATTGTTGGGTGTTGAATGTTTATGTTTATGTTGTACCGACAAACCAAAACCCCAAACATAAACAACATAATACTATATGTACGAGAATCCAAAAGAAATCGACCAATTTCGATAACTTAAAATGAATCAACGAGAATCGAAGTTAGACATAAATTAGGGTTTGCAACTATTAAAATGATACTCAAGCGTGAGTTCCTAAGTTACAAAACCAAAAGCCGAGCTACAACGTTAATACTCAATAACGACAACCCAATACGATATTAGATTGGCGTTAAAACAACTCGATAACGAATAACGATTATCGACTTATATAATCTCCGACGAGTTAAGAGAAACAAACAATGTCGTAATGTGTAAGCAAAGATTAGAACATAAGATGTTGACCCTTATGTCCCAAAAGTCGAGTTAATATTCCCAAAGCACTTCGTTTATTCTTAAGTACTTACTTACATGATAGCATGTGCTCACTTGAATCATAAGTCAATACTCATCTTTTATTTGTCGTGCTAATACGACAAGTCGTCAAGCATAACCTACTAGGACATAACTATAATTGTTAAGTCTAGTTAGTGGCTTGAGAATATCCTAATATACCAATCACAATTTGATTACCGACAATCTATAACGTAATAACGTTTAGAATAAAACTAAGGTTAAGAGTTGAGGATAGACTCGGAATATGTGATTCATAATTGAAGTTCACCTATGAACGATGAAGTAATATAGCTTGGGAATTAGGAATGCAAGATAATAGTAATTATCTTAAAACAATCACATGAAATCATAAAGAAACCCTAAGTGGGAACTTTAAGTCATAATTTATAAACGACCTTCGATCGATAGAAAGAATCTAAGAAAGGTTATTTTCTTATGAAGGGTTTGATAAATGCGTGGTCGTGAGGAAGAACAACCATACCACCTTCATTTAGACTTACCGACTTTGGATTAGCGGTGGACTTTCTTGAAACAAAATGTTATGCATAACTCAAAGCATGATTTACAAAGCTTTATGAAATATTATCACATGAAATGTTATTGATCGCCAAATGTTTATGTTTTGTTGTTATCCTATCCGAGATTGGTATATCGATGTGGTATGAGAATGTGTTGGTCCACCAACGTTAAAAAAGGGTAACGATCGGATCCGACTTAGTTAAGGACTAACTCGGATTGTGTACACGTGTGACTGTGTGTTAAGGTTAGCTACCTCGACCGGTCACGACGACTATGTGTAGGTGGCCACCTCCATAGTGCGTGAATGAATGATCAGATATGGAAACAACGTGAATGAAATAGTCAGGCCTGACGCTTTTGAGAAATGATAAAATGTTTGATAGGCATGAGTCTTTCAACTAAAATCCTCATGTGCTATTGTGGGAAGTTCAATAACTTTTGATAAAGAAAATGTTTTCGACAATGAGTCCACTGAGTACTTTTGTACTTAGCCCTGCATCTCGTTTTTGATGTGCAGGTTGAGCAAGGATCGATGATGGGTGTGAGGTGGTGCAGAGTAGCAACTATTTTGATGCTTTATTAGAAAGGTTTCTAGAACCTTGGGCATGCATCGTCATATGCATGTCCACACATTTATTTGCTGCCTAACTCTGTTATTATTTTGATGCCTGAATTATGATTGCTTCCATAACATATTGAACTTGAGGTCGTACCTCGTTCCTTGAATTGTGCCCTGATTGGGTTATTTTGAACCTTGAACCTTTTGACGAGTCCTTCTGTGACTCGAGTTGGTGATGAACAGTTTATCCCTTTTTAGTCTATCGTTATTGAGTAGTTAAATGGTTAATTGCATTGATTACTTGTGTTTATATCCATTGCCTTACTATACCGGTGGCGATCCATATGATCCGTACTTCCTTGGGAAGTCGGTCGTCTAAAGTGGTATCGAGCTCTTGTTCGCTCCGAACCCAGAAACCCTTTCCTGAATCCTAAGTCGAAAATCGAGTCTAGAAATTGTTTGTGTTTGATCACATCGCATCGCACTCCATCGTCGTCCTGCTTAACGAGGAAGAAGGTATCTATCTCAACTAAAAGTTGTTCGAAATGATGGAAGTATATGAAATGTGAATTGAAATTTCAATATTTCCTTGTTGGGAAGTTGAAAAATATTTTGGAAAGTGGAAATTTTTGAAATCGAAAAGTTGTTTCAATTGATTGGTCATTAGTTTGAAAGAAAGTTACAAGGTTTAAGAGCTTGGTAAATGAGAATGCTTGATTACCGCACAATGTGTCGCGATATGTGTTTACTGTTGTATGCGAAGCATGATAGAAGCATGATGTAAATGAGTATGTTTCCCCATGAGAACATAGACTCTTAAGACGCATGATCCCTTTTGTGCCGAACTTAATATGAGAACACAAGCATCCCCAATTGAACGAAATACTAAGAAGGAACGAGAACATAGAAATCTTAGGAATCACAATCCGAACGGATTCGATGATGAGAACGCGACGAGTCTACGATGATGAAGCGATTGCTTAACTGGAGGTTCGCACTGTTATGGGTCCCAACCTCTCTACGTGAAGGAATTCCGAACACCGCGCTTGTTGCCTCTATTGTGGCATAAGTGAAAGAAAAAAAAAAGTATAACGTTATGAAGGTATAAAAAGAAATGATGAAACGTAAGTGCATAATGAGAACGGATATGATGTGATACTATAACGTGAGTAGAAGTAAGGAATCCAGGACCCGATAAGATGGGGTGATCACTTAGCCTTTACCCGAATGCTAGGCATCGAACGTTTGTTCTGTCCTAAGGAACCATGCAGTCTCTTCCCAAAGACCAAACCATGAAAATAGTTTCATAAGAACTTAGGAATATAAGATGGTTCGGACGATTTTTACGACTAGGCTCCCTTTATCTTCTAGAGTCACACCCGAGGAGGTGGTACGCTCGTACCGTTCCGACCAGATGTACCGAGTAAAAGACATCGGCGAGTTCCTTGCTCATTTTGTACATCATTGGGCTACTGCTCATGCCCGTGGTACGTCATATTATGACGGTGTGCTTCGACTGATCGCAAGACTTCCATCCGACTGGCAGGGATATGCCCGTGAGATATCGACAGATTACATCTATAAATGCATGATAGAGCTTCGATCTTGAGGCGTACTTGCCCGCTTTGTCGGCCCCTTAGCTACATATTCATCATATCGGAACTACACCACCATGGACCATATCTCCCGAGCGGGTGTACACCTAGCGTGATGAGATTCCGAGTGGCTTCACCCGGAGGTGTCTCATTTGGCATCGATGGGCCGAATTCTTGCTGGCCGTGGCAAGAAAATTTTCTAGGCTGGACCTTCCCATCCCCGATAGTTCACCTTTCTGGTCCTACCACCAATAGGATTCGAGCCCCGTCATTGCCCGCCTAGACCATCGCCGCAAATCATTCCATGCCAACTTCCATCTCTACCTGCCGCCACTTTCCTATTTTAGCCGCCGCCACCCCCACACGGACCACTGTGCCACGATAATGTAGAGATTGACGATTCATGTGGCTTAATCGCGCGCTTGTGAGAGAAACTTGTGCCCGTCTTACTGCTTCTCCATTTCCAGCCACTGCCTATGAGGAGATAATGGCTGAGATCCGCCGAGACCTAGCTGGGAAGAAGCTAGAGTCATTAGAATCCGAGAGACCGTGACTCCCACACTCGATGTAGAGGTTGAGGAGGAGGATCCAGAAGAAAATTCAGAGGAGGACCCATAGGAGTATCCTGAGGAGGACCGTCTGGCGGCGATGATATGGAGGAAGTTGATAGTACCCATACTTCGATTCGAATCCACACACGAGCCCTATTTTACACTCAGGGCGATTATGGATCTAGTTCTTGGGACTAGATATTGTTTTGTCTATATACTTTTGTATATGTCTCGCGCGTGCGGAAGCGATAAGTCGTCCCGATATGAAATCTTATTTTGATGACCACGGTGGCGTTTAGATTTTTATACGCACCGTGACTAGTACACCGAGTGATCTTGATATTAATTTTGGAGTATCATACTCCGCACCAGCCTTTGTGGATCGTAAAAGTGATGATGAAAGTCCTCGTATAGACATTTGATTTGATATGATGATAGCTCCCCGAGTGTAATATTCCGAAGAAACGAACGTCTAATTAGGGTATTTTAAACCCGTAAATTAGGGTTTTTGCATATATTATTTTTGCAAGACATCGAATATTGATTTCGATTCGAGAATGAAATGTGAATTCCTTTTTATATTCACTAAAATTGTGAATTAAGGAATAGAATGTTATGAAATAGTTCTATAAATATAATTTTAATGTCGATTACGTATCGTACGTCAGAATTTTATGAAATTTTCTAAGCAGCAAAGCTTAAATTAAATTCCTATATTAATGGAATATTATTTATAAAGTAAGTACGAGCTTACGATGACCATTTTGAGATGAGTCGATTATTAATGTTTTGAACGTCAACGTCTAGAGACGTTTTGAAAAATGGGTTTAATGATCCGGAAATTATTATATTAATTTCCTATGATTATTTTATATAATTACAGTATTATTAAGCATTAAAATCAATATTAAAGCATAGAGAACTCGATAGTGTATATATGTAATTTTCGAAACCCTAGTTTCACAAATTAGGGTTTCCTCACATGAAATGATGCCATTAAATTATCCTATGCTATTATTTATTATCTAAACTATATATTATGACATATATATATGTATATATGGCATGAAAATGACTTGTGTAATAATAATAGGTGTGACTTATTATTTTTAGCCTTTATTCACGCTATTTTCGTATATTATACTATGTGATGCTTTAATTATTTAATTGGCATGTATTTTATATCTATGATTTATACTTTGATTAATATATAGTATTAAGGTGTAAGAAAATTAAAATCCACCCTTTTGAACCATGTAGCCATCGGCTACCTCTTTAAACAAGCATGAATCATTTGTTTTTCTATTGCCCAATGCATGGAGAGGCTTTTTGGCACACCCTAATCATCATTAACCCACTAACCATTTTGCTGCATTTTATTTATTCATTGTGTGTGTGTGCAGCCGTGTTTGAGAAAGAGATATAGGGGGGAGGGACTCTTCCCCTTCACCCCACTTTTCATTATACTCTCTCCCACTCCATTTCAAACACCAAACACTCTCATTTTTCTCTCCTCTCTCCAAAAATCTGCTGAAAGTCGAGCTCCTCCTCCCCCATTTCTAAAATATTTTTCTTCTTCATTTCTTCTTCTCCATTCACAATCTTGATACCATACCTTGTTCTTGAGACCTATACTAATTTCAAAGGTAAATGAAAAATCATAGTACCGATTTTTACTCCCACTTATTCAAAGTTTTCGAAGCATGCCTTAGTATAAATGTATATGTTTTGAATGTTCTTGAGTATGAGATGTTGTTTACATATATGTTCTTGATGATTTTGTTTATAAAATAGGAAATGTATGTTAGATGGATTTAATTTATTGCATGAGTAATATTTGAAAAGATCTAGCTAAAATATGCTATGTTGAAGCATAAGAGCATGTTTAATATTTATTTCGAAAATGCTATAAAATGTTTATTAATGACCGATTGTGTTTAAAATATTTTTGAGGATGAAATATTGATCTATGATATGTTTAGAGTTCATAGTAATTTATTTAGAATTTTAAAAATCCTATGCTCATTTTTAATGAGTACCGTGAGCTTTTGATTTGTACCTTGGGGTATGATTTTATTTTAAACATGCAATGACATATTAATGCTCTAGGACCTTGATTATATGTTCTATGAATTTATTAGAATTTTTGAAGACCAAATGCATATTTTTCTTGAAATGACCGAATGCATATAAATTCATATCTTAGTGTATGATTTTTATTTTGAACATGCAATGGTATATTGATGATCTAGTACATTGATTATGTGTTACATGATTTTGTTGGAATTTTTGGAAATCAATTACCAAAATTTAATCAAAAAAACCGTAAGCTTCATTCTTAAGTATGGTGATGATTTAATTGGTTTTTGATGAATATTATGATGTTATATTGTTATATTGTAGTATATAAGCATAGTGTATAATTGTTAGAATTTTTGGAAACCAAATACCTAATAAATCAAAAAAACCGAGAGCTTATTGCTCCATATGGTGATGATTTCAAATGGTTTTGGTAGATGTTATGATGTTACATTATTATACTATAATGTTTGAGCATGATATAATTTTATTGGAATTTTCACAAAGTGTTTAGTATTTAATCTTGATATTACCGTGAGCATTGAGGATTAATTCCTTAATGAATAAATTGTTTATGATGTACTATAGGTTATAAATGTGTTATATATTAATGTTGGGACATTGTACTAAGTGTATAAAAATTTTGGGAATTGTTGGACAATTACTTCATAATTATTTGGAAAATACCGTGACCTTAAAATAATTATAAGGTGATAATCGAATGACATTTAGATGATATTAATACATATTAATGACCATAGTGTATAATAATACACTATATTAATTTAGAAATTTTTTTTAAAACCATTTGGTAATTTTAAGAAATTACCGTAAGCTTTTGAGCAATTTTAAGGATTTTTAAATCCTTTTTAATCAAGTTTAATAATATATTATATGTCTAAATATTATTTTAGACATATTTGGATTTTATGAGAATTTATAAACATAGATTACTATGTTTGGGATGAAACGTTATATTTAATAACGTTATAAACGAAATATATGGTTTAATGATTAAATGGATTAATATTTGAGAAAAATGTTAATAAGTCCGTCGATTTACATGACAAATCGAGAATTAAGACTTTACGAAATAAAATACATTGAAAATCAATTTATAAATGAATTAGTAAGAAATTACTATTGAAAAGTCAAAATTGTTGACTTTGTTGACTTTTAAAGTCAACGTACGAAAATACGTTCGATAAATACACTAATACGCGTGAGATATACTAATTGAGTCAAGATACTTCATTGGTAAGAAAAGGGTTCGTAATTGAAATCCTTATATCGAGAAACGTATTTATATACGTTGAACGTTTAAACCGGAAAGGTTAAAACGAAGTAGTTGAACGTGTCTCGAAGAACGAGAACAGTTCAATTGAAATACGTAATTGAAAAGCGTATCGAATTCGTTAAGGAACTCAGTTTATATCGATATAGAATATCGAAGTTTATCTTAGACTTTGAAAGTCTCGAGAAACGTGAACGACATACTAAAACATCGCTTTTACGTAAAGGTGAGGACGCGGACGCGACGACGGGACGTTGACGAACAATCAAACTAAGAACCCAAGTTTAAGACGAACCATAGTCCAGGTGGGGCTTCTTTTCCAAATAAAATATGAGCTTTCTTATTTAAATTATTTCCAAATGAATTTATTTACGATGCTTATTTTCAACTATGATAAAATGTTTACAAGATGAATGAATGATATGAAATGTTATGAGATGATGTGAAATGATATGAATATTGTTGTTGGGTCGCTCCCAACTGAGTTATGAAATCGATATCGGATCCTATGCCGGAAGACAATGCCTGGCTAGGATTAACGTGTACACCCAGGTGACTGTGTGCTGTAAGGACAATTCACGGCCGGTCACGGCGTCGTAGAGGGAGGCCTCCTTCACGACGTTCGAACTATGTTGTTATGATGAAATGAGGATATGGGATACGGATCATACACACCAAGAAAAATGCTCGGCCGAGCGACTTTTACGAACTGATGAAAATGTTTTAGTAAGCACAAGGCATTTCAACTAAAACCCTTGTGTCTTACCATGACATTGGCAGTGTAATTCATTTATGATAAAATGTTTTCGGCATGAGTCCACTGAGTGCATTTCTTGTACTCAGCCCTGCATATTTGTTTTTAAATGTGCAGGTTGAGCTCTGATGATGATGATGGAGGGGTGTTGAGAAGTCCAGTGTCCTTGATCTTTTGTTAAGAATTTGGTTAACCTTGAATACATATCGTCACATATGTATTCACACACTTTTCGCTGCAACTCTGAACTTATTTATGTTATGTATGATGTTTTGAATTGTTGAACCCCTTCAGGTCGTTAATATCTTTTTGGATCTGTAGGAGGATAATGTGACTTATACTATTGAGGTCCGTCAGATCATTGTTAGTCTTTGGGTCTGATGGTCTAACCCACCTGATTTGATATGTTAGCATCGTATGTTATGTTCAAAGCATGTTAGTTTACATTTGATATGCATCTTATAATAGCCTTTGTGAACCCTAAATACTATTCCTAGTATTAGTCACCCTCAAGTCCGGGTTATCCGGAGTGGGGTCGTGACAGAGTGGTATCAGAGCACTGTTGCTCTTTGAAACCCATATTCCTTCCAAAACTAAGTCTAGATTGAGTCACTGGACTTCTAGAAATCTGCTGACTACTCTCAACACTCCATCACATCGAGCTCAACCGGGAAAAGGTAACTGAATTTCTTCCTCAAACTCATGAAATGAAGAGTTTTGAATGATGATCAAGTTTGGAAGTATATTTTGAAGGAAAAAGGAGGATTTCAAAACTCTGTTTTGGAAATCAATGAAAGTAGACCCATGTTGGGTAAAGAGATGTATGATGTTTGAAATGAAAGTTTGAGCAAGAAAAATTTTCAAAAACTTGGATTTTGAAATCAAACGAGAAATTATGCAAGTGATCAAGATTTGAGATGAAAGTATATATTTGAATTGGGTTGATTGATCAGTGTTGAAAGGACTTATTCAATTTGTTTTACCTATATGAGTTGAATATGTTGTCATTTTGAAACCTTATTTCCAAATTTCAAAATTTGTTATGATGTTGTTTTGAAATTGTATTTTCAAATCTTGAGACTTATGAAGATATATGGATATGTTACCTTGAGAAGAACATAGACTCTAAGGAGCATGATCACATATTGTGAAAGAACATAGAAGTACGAACTTCCTTTCCCTTACGAGAACCAAAGAACGATAGGAAGAATGAAAGTAGCAATAGCTTCGAGCTCGAACGGCAAAAGACGAGCGCGAAGATGAACGAGGACGAACTCAACCTTGGAAGTGAACGACGTCGGCATTTCATCACAACTTCGACATGGATGACCATCGACCCGAACTATGACGTGGACTTCGACTTCGACTTCAGAAGGCCAAGCATCGACTTGAAGACGTGGATGTGATTGTCGTATTACGCCGGCATATGCCTCGGATTTTTGGGCGATCGCGCAAATTTTTTACACTGTGCAGTAAATTTGTTTTATCCAGTTCTCTTTCGTTAGGACTCCGATTTACGCGTGGTTTTCGCCTGCGTACTCCTAACGTTCTGAAATTCATTTGTTATGAAGGACAGAATTCCTAATCCTGTCTCCAGAATACGCTAGAGTCTGTAGAACGTTAGTTCAAGTTTTTGTTTAGAACAAGGATCTCATAGCATAGCCTATACCTTAGAACGCTATTAGATAATACGTTTTCGAGTAAGAGTAAGAGGATATAAGTTATGATGTGTGTGGTACCTTATGACGTTACATACCTTATAGATTGTTTAGTTTAACCTAGTTGCTTATCAGATGTTCTTAAGTTATCCTTATCTGCTTATCGGATGACGTTAGTTTGACTTATGTTAGTTTTGATAATGACAGATGGGGGAGATGCGATACATAGCTAGGAGGAGGCTAGGACCACACCCTACCCCCGAGGAAGTGATGCGCACCTATCGTGAGAGTTGGATGTGCTGCGGCGAGGACCTAGGCGAATTCCTGATGTACTACCTTCGGCTTTGGAGGAATGCCCGAGCTTACGGCGCGACTGATTACGACGACATCAGACGTCTCTTAGCCATACTCCCATGTACTTGGGAGGACTATGCCCGGGAGATATCAGGGGATTACATATACCGGGCGGTTGGCAGTTATGATCTGGTTGGAGATCTGCCCAGATTCGTGAGTCATCTGACTTACATATACAACATATATGGAGCTGCACCGAGGGGACCTTATCTCCCTCCACGAGAGTATACCTGGCGGGATGAATCGCCGGAGTGGCTGTATACCGAGGTCCCGAGACAGATTGACCCAGTTGTGCCTCCATATCTGTTTGACGAGGGCAGGCCTGCTCGTTTGGATAGAGCAGCACGCCCGAGAGCATTAGGAGAGCCTGTCTTTCCTCCTTTGGCCTTTGGACACCCGGTACGTCCACCACTACCACCTCTACCACTTATGAAAGCTCCACTACCTCCAGTAGAGCCTTTTCGCCGGACAGCGTGGATGAGCGTATCGGATGCTTTCGATGGCTATAGCCCGATTCGCCATGACTACGACCTATATGGCGACGATGACTTCGGCCCCATGCGCGACATACCGATGGTAGGAGATGACGGAGCAGGACCATCTAGGGTACGTGCTCGCGAAGACGATTCTGATGAAGAAGAGGATCCTGAAGAGGAAGAGGACCCCGAGGAGGATGAAGAGTAGGAAGATGCCTGATGAAGGCATTAGACGAAGGCTTAAGTAGATTTTTGCTATGATTAGCATATATGCTTGTTTCTTTTTATGTGTACGGGAACTGGTAGAAAGAAAAACTTGGTGTTTTGAAAGGCCATGTGAGCCGGAATGTATGTTTTGTATTAAGTGACCGTTGGTTTTTGAACACCCTGCCTATGGCAAAGTTTTTGGATATCTGTATATTTATGACCCGAGTGGGCTTTTGCAGCAAAATTTTGGATGAAAGGGACGGAATGTTTTACTTAAAATCGTTTTACATTGAGGCTATGATGATATTATGTATGTTAAGTTATGAAAGGGATGAATGATTGATGATTATATGTTTTACATAGCCGAATGCCTCCTAGAAGAAATCCTGAACAAGGAGTTAGAGGCAGAGGACGAGGAAGACCAAGGGGAAGAGGTAGAATCCCCGAACAAGAGGTCGAGGATATACCCCAACCACCCCCACCTCAACCTGATCGCAGGATAGAGGAACTGTTTCTAAGACAGAACCCACCTGTCTTCAATGGAAAAGGAAGTCCAGAAGAAGCTGAACAATGGGTGAGAACCATTGAACGAATTTTCAACTTCCTAAGATGCACAGCGCAAGAGCGACTGTCATGTGTAACATTCCAACTGAATGGACCTGCTGATTTCTGGTGGGAGGCCAGAAAGAAAACCTTCACCGCTGAACAACTGGAAGAGTTCTCGTGGGAGGACTTTAAGAAAGAAGTGTATGATAAGTACATACCGAAGAGCTACAGGAAGAGGAAAGAGCATGAATTCTTCATGCTGAAGCAAGAGAAACTGTCCGTAACCGACTATGATCGCGCTTTTTGCGATATGTCGAGGTATGCACCGGAACAAGTGGACACCGAATTGAAAATGTCGTAGATATTCAGATCGGGTCTAAGGCCAGAGATACGGATGTCTCTCGCCAGCCATGGAGACCTGACCTATACCGAGGCTCTTGCACGAGCCCTGGATATTGAGGCAGCAATGCCTGAGACAAGCCGACGTCAACCCAGACGCAGAATTCAATGGACAAAGGAAAACGGAAGTGGGAAGGAAACCAAGGGAATAGCAACAGGGGAAACTTTGGGGATGCAGGTCACAAGCGACCCTGGCAAGGAAACACGGTACAGCCAGGGCAGGGTTGGAAGAGGACAGCTTTTGCACCTCCGGCAAGAGGCCCACAAGAACAAACGAGGGCTCCTCTATGCCCTAAATGCCATAGAATGCACAAATGGATGTGCATGGCAGGCAATGTGAATTGCTTCAAGTGTGGAATGAGAGGGCACTAAGCCAACAATTGCCCAGGGACACGCCCGACACGATTGTAAGGGCAAATCAACCCGACAATGCCCACCACTGTAGTATATATCGGCCCAAGCCCCAACCCTAATAAAGAACAACATAATCGGCAGTGGCAGCAACCTCAACAACCAAGGCGGCAACCACCACGACAACGCCAAAGAAGAAGAAGCCAGACGGCAGCCAGCGAGAATCCGGCAGGGCAAGCACCCGTCACCTCACCGCCCGTGCTAGAGCTTATACCTTACACCGGAGGTAGAACGAACAAAATCAGGGAAACCTGGCAGGTATGGGAGTCCTTCTCAACGTACCTGTTATAATATTGTTCGATACGGGTGCTTCGCATTCCTTTATAGCCAAATCATGCGTAGAATTGTTGGGACTTAGGTCTGAAAAGGCAAGTCAGGATATGAGAATCTCATCGCCTATAGGAGGGATTATGACTGTTACACATATCTGCTCGAACCTAGAGTTGACTTTAGGATCACTTAAGGTTCTGGCGAACGATCTGAACATAATACCCATGGGTGACGTAGATATAATCCTAGGAATGGACTGGTTAGCTAAGAATCATTCCACGATTCTTTGCAAGGAAAGGAAAATTTCGTTTCACTTTCCTGGACAAGAAGCTACGCATTTTCATGGAATCGGCATGGGAAAGAGAATCCCGATTATATCGGCATTGAAGGCGAGGAGAATGATAACCCAAAAAGGATGCCACGCATTTCTCGTATAACTGAACGGAGAGGAAAAACCAGAAACGAGGATCGAAGACATAGAAGTTGTTCGAGAATTCTCGGACGTATTTCCCGAAGATCTACCAGGATTACCTCCTGATAGACAGTTGGAATTCACCATCGACCTGGAACCAGGATCGGCTCCAGTATCAAAGGCGCCCTATAGGATGGCTCCAAAGGAATTTGAGGAACTGAAGATCCAAATCCAAGAATTGTTGGATCTAGGTTTCATAAGACCTAGTGTTTCACATTGGGGAGTGCCTGTTTTATTCGTCAAGAAAAAGGATGGTTCCTTGAGGATGTGCATAGATTATCGAGAGCTGAACAAGATGACGCTCAAGAACAAATACCCTTTGCCAAGAATTGACGACCTGTTTGATCAATTACGAGGAGCAGGTGTATTCTCGAAAATTGATCTCAAGTCAGGCTACCATCAACTGAAAATACGGTCGGAAGATGTACCTAAGACTGCATTCCGAACAAGATATGGCCACTATGAGTTCATAGTTATGCCGTTCGGACTAACCAATGCACCAGCTGTATTTATGGACCTTATGGACAGAGTATTTCATCCATACTTGGATAAATTCGTTTTGGTCTTCATAGATGACATCCTTGTCTATTCAAAGAATGAAGATGATCATAAGGAACATCTAAGAACAGTATTGCAAACTTTGAGAGATGAAAGACTTTTCGCTAAGTTTAGCAAATGCGAGTTTTGGCTGAAGGAAGTAATGTTCCTTGGACACATCGTGTCTGCAGAAGGCATTAAAGTGGATCCAGCCAAAGTAGAAGCAGTGCAAGGATGGAAATCGCCAAGGACTCAAAATGAGATCCGAAGTTTTCTAGGACTAGCTGGTTATTACCGGAGATTCATCGAAGGATTCTCCAAGATTGCAAGGCCAATAACCCAGCTACTCCGGAAGGGGATCAAGTTCAACTGGACCGAAGAATGTGAGGCGAGTTTTCAAAAACTCAAGGAAAAGTTGACAAGTGCACCAGTGCTAGCAGTTCCAGAAGCGGACAAGGAATATGTAGTCTATACAGATGCTTCTAAGACTGGACTGGGTTGTGTTTTGATGCAAGAAGGAAAGGTGATAGCATACGCATCCCGACAACTCAGACCACATGAACTGAACTACCCAACTCACGACTTGGAATTAGCAGCAGTAGTTCACGCACTGAAAATCTAGAGACACCATCTCTATGGAGTGAGGTGTGAGATCTTCACAGACCATAAGAGTTTAAAGTACTTCTTCGAGCAAAGAGATTTAAATATGAGGCAAAGAAGATGGCTCGAACTAGTAAAGGATTACGACTGTGGTATTAACTATCACCCGGGTAAAGCGAATGTAGTAGCTGACGCCTTAAGTCGTAAGAATCAAACCAAGCTAGGATGTCTCTTTATACAAGAGGAGAAACTCGTTGAGGAGTTTGGAAGAATGAGGATTGAATTGGTCGAACAACCAGAGACGATCACGAGTTGTATCGCTACACTCACATTGACGTCTGAATTAAGAAAAAGAATCGTTGAGAGACAAAGGATGGAGGAAAAGTTAGAAAAGATCAGAGAAAGAGTAAGGTCTGGAGGATTTAAGAACTTCCAGGAGGCGTCGGACAACGCCTTATTGTTTGAAGGGAGGATATGCGTTCCAGACAACGCAGAGCTCCAAAATGAAATAATGAGTGAGGCACATGATACACCCTACACCGCCCACCCAGGTAGTACTAAGATGTACCAAGACCTGAAGGAAAAGTTTTGGTGGGAGGACATGAAACGAGACATAGCTTCTTTCGTAGAACGTTGTCTTGTTTGCCAACAGGTGAAAGCGTTACACCAACGCCCATACGGAAAGTTACAGCCGTTAGAAATACCCGAGTGGAAATGGGATGAGATAACGATGGATTTCGTTACAAACTTACCCAAATCAAAAAGAGGAAACACCGCCATATGGGTAATTGTTGATAGACTTACAAAGAGTGCTCATTTTCTACCAATTCAAAGTACCTATGGATCTGACAAGTTAACCCAGCTGTACGTTAAGGAAATTATACGACTACATGGAGTGCCAAAATCTATTACCTCTGATAGAGACTCCAAGTTCACATCCAGATTCTGGATTAGCTTACAAAAAGAATTGGGTACGAAATTGAACTTCAGTACGGCATTTCACCCACAGACTGATGGACAGTCGGAACGAACGATCCAGACACTAGAGGATATGTTGAGAACAGTAGTGTTGGATCGAAGTGTAAAATGGGAAGACATTTTACCCCTTATTGAGTTTTCTTACAACAATAGCTATCAAGCGACGATTGGTATGGCCCCATACGAAGCCTTGTATGGCAAGAAATGTAGATCACCACTTTATTGGGATGAAGTGGGTGAGAGGAAAATCATAGGGCCAGAAGCAGTGAACGAGATGATTGAGATCGTCCGACAAATTAGGCTAAGGATAAAAGAAGCTCAAGATAGGCAGAAATCCTACGCTGATACGCGTAGATCTGAGCTGCAGTTTGAAGACGGAGATAAAGTGTTTCTTAAAGTCTCTCCATCGAAAGGGATTGTCAGGTTTGGACTGAAAGGAAAGCTAAGACGCCGTTCTATAGGACCATATGAGATCCTAGAGAGGATAGGTCCAGTAGCTTATAGGTTGGCTCTTCCGCCAAATTTGGGGAATGTTCACAATGTATTTCACGTGTCACAACTAAGAAAATACGTACACGATCCAAAGCACGTGATCCATCAAGACGACGTGATCCTCAAGCCGGACATGAGCTATGAAGAAGAACCCACAGCAATACTCGACCATAAAGTTCAACAACTACGGAACAAGTCGATTCCGTTAGTCAAAGTGCTGTGGAGACACCACGGACAAGAAGAAGCCACGTGGGAACTTGAAGAAGCGATGAAAGAACGATACCCCGAATTATTTTTCTAGAGGTATGCAAATTTCGGGATGAAATTTCTTTTAAGGGGGGTGGAATGTAATATTCCGAAGAAACGAACGCCTAATTACGGTATTTTAAACCCGTAATTTGGGTTTTGGCGTATATTATTTTTGCAAGACATCGAATATTGATTTCGATTCAGTAACGAAGTAACGAATTCCTTTTTATATTCACTAAGAATTGTGAATTAAGGAATAGAATGTTATGAAATAGTTCGGCAGTATAATTTTAACGTCGATTACGTATCATACGTCAGAATTTTATGAAATTTTCTAAGCAGCGAAGCTTAGAAAAATTCCTATATTAATGGAATATTATTTATAAAGTAAGTACGAGCTTACGACGACCATTTTGAGATGAGTCGATTATTAACGTTTTGAGACGTTTTGAACGTCAACATCTAGAGACGTTTTGAAAAATGGGTTTAATGATCCGAAATTATTATATTTAATTTCCTATGATTATTTTATATAATTACAGTATTATTAAGCATTAAAATCAATATTAAAGCATAGAGAACTCGATAGTGTATATACGTAATTTTCGAAACCCTAGTTTCACAAATTAGGGTTTTCTCACATGAAATGATGCCATTAAATTATCCTATGCGATTATTTATTATCTAAACTATATGTTATGACATATATATGTATATATGGCACGAAAATGACTTGTGTAATAATAATAGGCGTGACTTATTATTTTTAGCCTTTATTCACGCTATTTTCGTATATTATACTATGTGATGCTTTAATTATTTAATTGACATGTATTTTATATCTATGATTTATACTTTGATTAATATATAGTATTAAGGTGTAAGAAAATTAAAATCCACCCTTTTGAACCATGTAGCCGTCGGCTACCTCTTTAAACAAGCATGAATCATTTCTTTTTCTATTGCCCAATGCATGGAGAGGCTTTTTGGCACACCCTAATCATCATTAACCCACTAACCATTTTGCTGCATTTTATTTATTCATTGTGTGTGTGTGCAGCCGTGTTTGAGAGAGAGATATAGGGGGGAGGGACTCTTCCCCTTCACCCCACTTTTCATTATACTCTCTCCCACTGCATTTCAATCATCAAACACTCTCATTTTTCTCCCCTCTCTCCCAAAATCTGCTGAAAGTCGAGCTCCTCCTCCCCCATTTCTAAAATATTTTTCTTCTTCATTTCTTCTTCTCCATTCACAATCTTGATACCATACCTTGTTCTTGAGACCTATACTAATTTCAAAGGTAAATGAAAAACCATAGTACCGATTTTTACTCCCACTTATTCAAAGTTTTCGAAGCATGCCTTAGTATAAATGTATATGTTTTGAATGTTCTTGAGTATGAGATGTTGTTTACATATATGTTCTTGATGATTTTGTTTATAAAATAGGAAATGTATGTTAGATGGATTTAATTTATTGCATGAGTAATATTTGAAAAGATCTAGCTAAAATATGCTATGTTGAAGCATAAGAGCATGTTTAATATTTATTTTTGAAAATGCTATAAAATGTTTATTAATGACCGATTGTGTTTAAAATATTTTTGAGGATGAAATATTGATCTATGATATGTTTAGAGTTTATAGTAATTTATTTAGAATTTTTGAAAAATCCTATGCCCATTTTTAATGAGTACCGTGAGCTTTTTGATTTGTACCTTGGGGTATGATTTTTATTTTAAACATGCAATGACATATTAATGCTCTAGGACCTTGATTATATGTTCTATGAATTTATTATAATTTTTGAAGACCAAATGCATATTTTTCTTGAAATGACCGAATGCATATAAATTCATATCTTAGTGTATGATTTTTATTTTGAACATGCAATGGTATATTGATGATCTAGTACATTGATTATGTGTTACATGATTTTGTTGGAATTTTTGGAAATCAATTACCAAAATTTAATCAAAAAAACCGTAAGCTTCATGCTTAAGTATGGTGATGATTTAATTGGTTTTTGATGAATATTATGATGTTATATTGTTATATTATAGTATATAAGCATAGTGTATAATTGTTAGAATTTTTGGAAACCAAATACCTAATAAATCAAAAAAACCGAGAGCTTATTGCTCCATATGGTGATGATTTCAAATGGTTTTGGTAGATGTTATGATGTTACATTATTATACTATAATGTTTGAGCATGATATAATTTTATTGGAATTTTCACAAAGTGTTTAGTATTTAATCTTGATATTACCGTGAGCAATGAGGATTAATTCCTTAATGAATAAATTGTTTATGATGGACTATAGGTTATAAATGTGTTATATATTAATGTTGGGACATTGTACTAAGTGTATAAAAATTTTGGGAATTGTTGGACAATTACTTCATAATTATTTGGAAAATACCGTGACCTTAAAATAATTATAAGGTGATAATCGAATGACATTTAGATGATATTAATACATATTAATGACCATAGTGTATAATAATACACTATATTAATTTAGAAATTTTTTTTAAAACCATTTGGTAATTTTAAGAAATTACCGTAAGCTTTTGAGCAATTTTAAGGATTTTTAAATCCTTTTTAATCAAGTTTAATAATATATTATATGTCTAAATATTATTTTAGACATATTTGGATTTTATGAGAATTTATAAACATAGATTACTATGTTTGGGACGAAACGTTATATTTAATAACGTTATAAACGAAATATATGGTTTAATGATTAAATGGATTAATATTTGAGAAAAATGTTAATAAGTCCGTCGATTTACATGACAAATCGAGAATTAAGACTTTACGAAATAAAATACATTGAAAATCGATTAAAAAATGTAGTAGTAAGAAATTACTATTGAAAAGTCAAAATTGTTGACTTTGTTGACTTTTAAAGTCAACGTACGAAAATACGTTCGATAAATACGCTAATACGCGTAAGATATACTAATTGAGTCAAGATACTTCATTGGTAAGAAAAGGGTTCGTAATTGAAATCCTTATATCGAGAAACGTATTTATATACGTTGAACGTTTAAACCGGAAAGGTTAAAACGAAGTAGTTGAACGTGTCTCGAAGAACGAGAACAGTTCAATTGAAATACGTAATTGAAAAGCGTATCGAATTCGTTAAGGAACTCAGTTTATATCGATATAGAATATCGAAGTTTATCTTAGACTTTGAAAGTCTCGAGAAACGTGAACAACGTACTAAAACATTGCTTTTACGTAAAAGTGAGGACGTGGACGCGACGACGGGACGTTGACGAACAATCAAACTAAGAACCCAAGTTTAAGACGAACCATAGTCCAGGTGGGGCTTCTTTTCCAAATAAAATATGAGCTTTCTTATTTAAATTATTTCCAAATGAATTTATTTACGATGCTTATTTTCAACTATGATAAAATGTTTACAAGATTACCTGCCAAAAATGTTTTTGTTTTGTGTATGGATCCTATCCGGAATGAATGATATGATATGTTATGAGATGATATGAAATTATGTGAATGTTGTTGTTGGGTCGCTCCCAACTGAGTTATGAAATCGATATCGGATCCTATGCCGGAAGACAATGCCTGGCTAGGATTAACGTGTACACCCAGGTGACTGTGTGCTGTAAGGACAATTCACGGCCGGTCACGGCGTCGTAGAGGGAGGCCTCCTTCACGACGTTCGAACTATGTTGTTATGATGAAATGAGGATATGGGATACGAATCATACACACCAAGAAAAATGCTCGGCCGAGCGACTTTTACGAACTGATGAAAATGTTTTAGTAAGCACAAAGCATTTCAACTAAAACCCTTGTGTCTTACCATGATATTGGCAGTGTAATTCATTTATGATAAAATGTTTTCGGCATGAGTCCACTGAGTGCATTTCTTGTACTCGCCCTGCTTGTTTGTTTTTAAATGTGCAGGTTGAGCTCTGATGATGATGATGGAGGGGTGTTGAGAAGTCCAGTGTCCTTGATCTTTTGTTAAGAATTTGGTTAACCCTGAATACATATCGTCACATATGTATTCACACACTTTTCGCTGCAACTCTGAACTTATTTATGTTATGTATGATGTTATGAATTGTTGAAGCCCTTCAGGTCGTTAATATCTTTTTGGATCTGTAGGAGGATAATGTGACTTATACTATTGAGGTCCGTCAGATCATTGTTATTCTTTGGGTCTGATGGTCTAACCCACCTGATTTGATATGTTAGCATCGTATGTTATGTTCAAAGCATGTTAGTTTACATTTGATATGCATCTTATAATAGCCTTTGTGAACCCTAAATACTATTCCTAGTATTAGTCACCATCCAGTCCGGGTTATCCGGAGTGGGGTCGTGACACCGAAATCTTTGGTTTTTGAGGTTGCGATATATGGTGTTCGATGACGTGCTAGATTTATGTTTATGATTATATATACATATCGTGCTAAGATATCCATGATCCTGACGGATGGTATAAGATGATATCTGATTACGTATATTTATGAAAGATAGAATGCCACCGAGAAGAAGAAACCGTGAGGTAACACCCGAAAGAGATGACACCCCTCCACTACCACCACTGGCAAGATGGATTGAGGAAGTATTCATCGATGTAACCCGCCCACTTTCAACGGATGGGAATCCGTGGATCTTGAAACTGGATTCGCGCTGGAGCGAATCTTTAACTTCCTTCACTACACCTCTCTATAACGCTTATCATGCATTGCTTTCCAGATGACTGGTGCCGCCGACTTCTGGTGGGAGGCGAAGAGGAAGTCTCTATCTGAGAAGGAGCTGGAAAATTTCTCCTGGGAGGAATTTAAGGAGGAGGTGTAAGAGAAGTACATTCCTAAGAGTTACAGTGAGAGGAAGGAGCATGAGTTTTACAACCTACGCCAAGGAAAGACCACGGTCACAGATTATGACCGTGCATTCTGTGAAATGTCGCGGTATGCGCCTCAGTTGGTCGACACTGACGAGAAGAGGATTGAGAAGTTTCGGGCGGGACTCCTCCATGAAATCAGGGTGTCGCTAGCTGGTCACAGAAATCTGACTTACCGTGAGGCCCTTAGTCGGGCATTGGATATCGAGGCTGCTATGCACGAGGCGGGATTGTCATTGCACCCCGAATCAATCACCAAGGAGATCGTGGAAAGAGAAAGTGGGAAGGACCCCACCAAAGTCGAGGATCCAACACCGCCCGTGCCGGCTGGAGGCCATGGCAAGGGAACAACGTGCCATCGGGCACGGGCAAGGAAATGGACGCCCCATGGTACCCGCACCTGGCGGGAGAAACCATAAATTTGTGAGGCTCCCCGTATGCCCCAAGTGCCATAGGAGTCACAAGGGGGCATGCGCATTTACAAATGATGGATGCTTGAGTGTGGCGGAAGGGCCACTACTCGAGATCGCCCTATGATACGCCCGAGGGAAATGGCGCCTAATGTGCCCAACCAAGTCTAGCCGATCCAGGCTATCCAAGCTCAACCGTTCCAAAGAATGCCCCCGATTCATGATTGAGCCAATCCAACGACAAGATCAACCACGACAAAGAACGACAACAACAATGACGGCGGCGCAGATAGCAATACCGACGCCCCAACAACAACAGCAACAACAACCGCAACAACAACAACAACATCACCAACAACAGCAACCACCACCGCAAGCCAGGGCCTACGCCCTCAACCAAGAAATATAATTCCCGCAGGAACCGCTAAGGAACAAGGAAACTTGGCAGGTATGGGAACACTCCTCCAATTTCTGTTATCCTACTGTTTGATACTAGCACCTCGCATTCTTTTATTGCTGAAGCATGCGTAGAGAACTTAGGATTAGATACTAAACGCGCTGAATAAATCATGAGAATTTCTTCTCCAGTAGAAAGCATAAGAACGATAACCCACACATGCTCGAACCTAGAACTTGGACTAGGCTCACTTAAGGTCATGACAGAGAACCTTCACGTCATACCTATGACAGATGTGGACATAATCCTAGGAATGGATTGGCTAACCGAACATAGTGCGACCATCCTGTGTAATGAAAGGAAAATTTGTTTCCAACATTCCGGAGAGGAACCTACCGACCTTCAAGGGATCAGCATGGGGAGGAGAGTGCCAATCATATCCGCACTACAAGCAAGGACGTTGCTGAACAAGACTGAGAACCATACCTACCTCGTCTACCTCCAGGAGGAAGATCAGAATGAGAGGAGAATAGAAGACGTCCCGATCGTGAAGGAGTATCCAGATGTGTTTCCAGAAGGACTATCGGGATTATCGCCAAATCGACAGATCGAGTTCACGATCGACCTCGAACCAGGTTCTGCCCCTGTGTCAAAAGCCCCATACCGGATGGCACCAAAGGAACTTGAAGAATTGAAGATCCAACTGCAAGAACTCTTGGAGTTGGGTTTCATTAGACCCAGTGTGTCTCCATGGGAAGCACCTGTCCTTTTCGTGAAGAAGAAGGATGGCACTTTGAGAATGTGCATAGACTATCGAGAGTTAAACAAGATAACTCTTAAGAATAAGTATCCTTTGCCTCGAATTGACGATCTGTTTGATCAACTTAAGGGAGCATGATTCTTTTCAAAGATAGATCTAAAGTCAGGATATCACCAATTGAGGATTAGACCAGAGGATGTACCTAAAACGGCTTTCCGTACAAGGTATTGCCATTTCGAATTCATCGTTATGCCCTTTGGACTTACAAATGCCCCAGCAGTATTTATGGATATCATGAATAGGGTATTTTACCCGTACTTAGACAAATTTGTCCTAGTATTCATAGACTATATCCTGATATACTCCAAGAATAACCAAGAACACAAAGAGCACTTGAGAACGGTGCTGCAAACATTAAGGCAAGAGCAACTCTTCGCCAAGTTTAGCAAGTGCGAGTTCTGGTTAGGCGAAGTGACATTCTTAGGTCACATCGTGTCCGTCGAAGGAATCAAAGTAGACCCCTCGAAGATTGATACGGTTCGAGAATGGGAATCACCAAAGAACCCGAATGAAATTCGGAGTTCCTTAGGACTTGCTGGCTACTATCGAAGATTTATCAAAGGATTTTCAACGATAGCCCGACCCATGACCCAATTGTTGAGAAAAGGAATCAAGTATACCTGGACCGCCGAGTGTGAGGCTAGTTTTCAGAGACTGAAGGAATTGTTGACGATAGCACCTGTACTAGCAGTACCCGAGGCAGATAAAGAATACACAATCTACACGGATGCTTCAAAGAATGGACTAGGATGTGTGTTGATGCGAGAAGGTAAGGTTATTGCTTATGCTTCAAGGCAATTACGCATACATGAGTTGAACTATCCTACGCACGACCTTGAATTAGCAGCGGTCGTACATGCCTTAAAGATTTGGAGGCATCATCTTTATGGAGTTAGATGTGAGATCTATACTGACCATAAGAGCCTGAAATATTTCTTTGAGCAGAAAGATCAAAACATGAGGCAGCGTAGATGGTCAGAGCTAGTGAAGGATTACGACTGTGGTATCAATTACCACCCAGGCAAGGCTAATGTTGTAGCCGATGCCTTGAGTCGTAAATCCCACCCTAGTTTGGGATGTCTCCTCAGTCATGAGAAAATACTTATAAAAAAATTTCAGAGAATGAACATCGAAGTTATTGACCCGTCTCTGACGATAGAGGGCTGTATTGCAACATTGATTGCAATCCCAGACTTAAGAGTCCAAATCTTAGAAGCTCGGAGGAAGAGCAAGAAGCTAGAAGAAATAAGAGCTAAGATCAAGGACAACAACTACAAGAATTTCAAAGAAGCAACAGATGACGTTTTGTTGTATGACGGGAGAGTGTGTGTTCCAGAAGACGAAGGGCTTGGGAGCGAGATCTTGAAAGAAGCCCATGAGACTTCTTACACCGCACACCCCGGAAGCACCAAAATGTACCAAGATCTCAAAGACAAATTTTGGTGGGATGGAATGAAGCGAGACGTAGCTTCATTCGTAGAGCGTTGTTTGACGTGCTAATAGGTGAAAGCACTCCACCAACGACCGTATGGAACCTTACAACCGCTAGACATACCGGAATGAAAATGGGATGATATAGCCATGGATTTTGTTATCGGGCTACCCAAATCACAAAGAGGAAATACCACTATTGGGTCATCATTGATCGTCTGACCAAGAGCGCGCATTTTCTACCCATTCCGATAACACATGGATCAGACAGACTAGCACAATTGTACGTTCGAGAGGTCATACGTCTACATGGAATTCCGAAGACTATTACGTCTGATAGAGATTCGAAATTTACATCCAGATTCTGGATGAGTTTACAAAAGGAATTGGGGACTCGACTACATTTCAGTACCGCGTTCCACCCACAGACGGACGGAAAGTCCGAGAGGACCATTCAAACGCTAGAAGACATGTTGAGAACCGTTGTCCTCGATAGAGGAGAAAGTTGGGAACAAGTATTACCACTTGTGGAATTCCCCTACAATAACAGCTACCAGGCAACAATTGGAATGGCCCTGTACGAAGCTCTTTATGGAAAGAAATGTCGATAACCCCTCTACTAGGATGAAGTGGGAGAAAGGAGAGTATTAGGACCTGACTCTGTGGGCGAAATGATCGAGATTGTGAGACATATCCGCCAACGGATCAAGGAGGCTCAAGACCGATAAAAGACGTATGCCGACAAACGCGCACAGAACTGCATTTTGACGTGGGAGACAAAGTCTTCTTGAAGATTTCTCCGTCAAAAGGGATCGTGAGATTTGGAATAAAAGGGAAACTACGACCACGTTTTATAGGACCCTATGAAATCTTAGAAAGAATAGGACCAGCGGCTTACAGACTTGCATTGCCGCCAAGTTTTGAAACGTGCACAATGTGTTCCACGTTTCACAACTAAAGAAGTACATACATGACCCCAGCCATGTGATACACGACGAGATATTGTCCTCGATGACAATATGAGTTACGATAGAACCGCTACGGAAATTTTAGACCGACGTATCCAAAAGCTAAGGAACAAAGAGATACCGTTGGTGAAAGTTCTATGGCGACACCATGGTCAAGAAGAAGCAACCTGGGAACTGGAATCAGCTATGAAAGAGAAATACCCAGATCTATTCCAAGGTTAGCAAATTTCGGGACGAAATATATTTTAAGGGGGATGGTATGTAATATCCGAAAAATTTAAAACTTTTATTAGTGATGTTTAAATCACTTATTTATGGTTCTTAGACCTTAATTATGTTTAAGGTAACCAACGAAAAGAATTAGAATCAATTCGGAGATCGAAAACTAGAGAAATCAAAAACTAGTGACTAATCCTACCGGATTAGGGTTTTCTGAATAGCCTGAACATAGAATGAAAGATCGAGAATAAATATTAACAAACGGATTTCATTTCTAGAATCCTCTCGCGAAAACATGTGAGAAGCCAAAGAATGAGAATTTTCGGGCATACTTGTCGGTCAGTCTTAAAAGCACTAATTACGAGCCGGATCAACTTCCAGTCCGTGCTAATCATGATAATTAATGATAACAATTAAGATCATGAAGGAATGTATTTTTATGAATTTAGAAATTATAAGAATCAATTTCTAAAAGAAATTCCTGAAGAACTTAACCGAACGTCGGGAAAAATATACAAGGAAAACCCTAAATTGATGTGAACGACCCAAAACTCGAACCAAGGGTATAAATCAATAAAATATGATTTATAAGACTCAAATTAATTATGAAAGCTCAAGAGTTCAATAGAATTTTTGAATGAGCATAATTTAATCGCCGAACGCCGTTTTTCCGCGATAACTCGCAATTGACTTATCGGACGACGTCCGAACTTCATGAAATTTTTATAATCATTGAAATAATTCATTTGGAGGCTATTTAATAAAATAAAACCTTAAGGTTCCGAGAAATCAATCGAAAGCGCGTTAAAACTTAATGAGTCGGTATTAACATGCCAAAACGGGTAATTTGACCAATCCACCTCCCAACTACCACCAAGACCACCCCAAATGAGCTAAGGACAGTCCATTAGGCTGTAACACAGCAGAAATTTCGAGCCATTTCAGCCTCTCACTTGGGAACCAAAATTCTCTCTCATTTTCAAATTCTCTCCATTGTTCTTCACTCTTTGGAGCCTTTAATCCTCTTTCTCAAACCCTTCCAACATCCAAATAATCTTTCTAAGCCCATAGGAAGTTATTATTCATCATCATCTTCCATCCTAATGGAGTGGAATTTTTGTTTGAATTTTTTTGGGTTAAAAACCCTAGTTTGCTCCTCATTTTTTTTCGTGACCTTGGGGCCATCAAATGCTCTCAAGCCAGGAATGCAAAATGCTTACAATAATGTTCTAAGGCTACTGTAAAAATTTCATGAATTTTGGAGCATGTTTGTGTTTTTTCGATTTATGCTTTAATTATTTTTATATGTGATAAAGCATGCTTTTGTGAATATTATTTTATATTGTTGCTTGTTGATGTATTAGGAGCATGTAGAATAAATATTGTAATTTTCAGAATATTTTTGGAATTTTCTTGTATTTTGATTTTATTTGTTGGAAAATAGTAGAGGTATAGTGTTTAATATATGATATGAACATCATATATTAATCTTGAAATTTTTGAAACACTATTCCTATTTTTCATAAATGGGCAGAATATATTTAAGTATTTTTAAGCTATTTTTTGATTTTATTTGTTGAGAAATAGTTGAGATATAGTGTTTAATATATGATATGAACATCATATATTAATCTTGAAATTTTTGAGACACTACTCCTATTTTCCCTTTGAATACCGAAAAATATATGTATATATCTAAGGATTTATTATATTTGATTTGTTGAAAATGATAGGATATGTTATGTGTAGAAATAATATGAACCTAATATGCATTGTTGGGAATTATTGAACACATATGTAAAATATGTGTGAGGACAAAAAGAATTCCAAGCATTTGGTTCATATTATAAATATTAATTGATGTTTAATGTTAATATTACATGTTATTTCATAATATAAACATGTTGTGAAGGAATGAAATTTATTGAGTATGTATATATATATGTGATTACCGAAAATATATAAGGGTGAAAAGCATGGGTTTAAATTTTAATGCATGATATGAAATGATATTTCATGTTTAGTATATGGTATAAGCATGATATAATTTTTGTGGAATTTATTGAACACCAAAACTCATTAAATGGTGATTGCCGAAACTATATGTTTTAACCTATGATTTGAAATTTTATATGATGATATTGAGTTGGTAATTAAAACTCTATAGTATGATAGGAGTATAACATGATTTTATTGCAATTTATTGGATACATATGCTAATTGTTGCTAATTATCAAAAACGTAACAAAATGGAAAAGTATGAGTTTACTTCTAATGTTAAATAATGCTATGATAGTGAAATTATAAGCTTAGAATAAATGGTTGTGATTATGGTGAATGAATGGAACATTTATGCACACATACACAATGATTGTATATTATGTTAGAAGTTAGGGATTTCTAATGCTTTAGTATAGTTTATGTTGTGTATGGTATTGTTGGGTGTTGAATATTTATGTTTATGTTATACCGACAAACCAAAACCCCAAACATAAACAACATAATACTATATGTACGAGAATCCAAAAGAAATCGACCAATTTCGATAACTTAAAATGAATCAACGAGAATCGAAGTTAGACATAAATTAGGGTTTGCAACTATTAAAAGGATACTCAAGCGTGAGTTCCTAAGTTAGAAAAACCAAAAGGCGAGCTACAATGTTAATACTCAATAACGACAACCCAATACGATATTAGATTGAGCGTTAAAACAACTCGATAACGAATAACGATTATCGACTTATATAATCTCCGACGAGTTAAGAGAAACAAACAATGTCGTAATGTGTAAGCAAAGATTAGAACATAAGATGTCGACCCTTATGTCCCAAAAGTCGAGTTAATATTCCCAAAGCACTTCGTTTATTCTTAAGTACTTACTTACATGATAGCATGTGCTCACTTGAATAATAAGTCAATACTCATCTTTTATTTGTCGTGCTAATACGACAAGTCGTCAAGCATAACCTACTAGGACGTAACTATAATTGTTAAGTCTAGTTAGTGGCTTGAGAATATCCTAATATACCAATCACAATTTGATTACCGACAATCTATAACGTAATAATGTTTAGAATAAAACTAAGGTTAAGAGTCGAGGATAGACTTGGAATATGTGATTCATAATTGAAGTTCACCTATGAACGATGAAGTAATATAGCTTGGGAATTAGGAATGCAAGATAATAGAAATTATCTTAAAACAATCACATGAAATCATAAAGAAACCCTAAGTGGGAACTTTAAGTCATAATTTATAAACGACCTTGATCGATAGAAAGAATCTAAGAAAGGTTATTTTCTTATGAAGGGTTTGATCGTGCGTAGTCGTGAGGAAGAACAACCACACTCGCTCATTTAGACTTACTAGCTTTGGATTAGCGGTGGGCTTTCTTGAAACAAAAATGTTATGCATAACTCAAAGCATGATTTACAAAGCTTTATGAAATAATATCACATGAAATATTATTGACTGCCAAATGTTTATGTTTTGTTGTTATCCTATCTGAGATTGGTATATCCAATGTGGTATGAAAATGTGTTGGTCCACCAACGTTGAAAAAAGGGTAACGATCGGATCCGACTTAGTTAAGGACTAACTCGGATTGTGTACACGTGTGACTGTGTGTTAAGGTTAGCTACCTCGACCGGTCACGATGACTATGTGTAGGTGGCCACCTCCATAGTGCGCGAATGAATGATCAGATATGGAAACAACGTGAATGAAATAGTCAGGCCTGACGCTTTTGAGAAATGATAAAATGTTTGATAGGCATGAGTCTTTCAACTAAAATCCTCATGTGCTATTGTGGGCAGTTCAATAACTTTTGATAAAGAAAATGTTTTCGGCAATGAGTCCACTGAGTACTTTTGTACTTAGCCCTGCATCTCGTTTTTGATGTGCAGGTTGAGCAAGGATCGATGATGGGTGCGAGGTGGTGCAGAGAGCAGCTATTTTGATGCTTTGTTAGAAAGGTTTCTAGAACCTTGAGCATGCATCGTCATATGCATGTCCACACGTTTATTTGCTGCCTAACTCTGTTATTATTTTGATGCCTGAATTAGGATTGCTTCCATACTGTATTGAACTTGAGGTCGTACCTCGTTCCTTGAATTATGCCCTGATTGGGTTATTTTGAACCTTGAACCTTTTGACGAGTCCTTCTGTAACTCGAGGTTGTATTGAACAGTTTATCCCTTTTTAGTATATGCGTTATTGAGTAGTTAAATGGTTAATTGCATTGATTACTTGTGTTTATATCCGCTGCCTTACTATACCAGTGACGATCCATATGATCCGTACTTCCTTGGGAAGTCGGGTCGTCACAATACATGACCCCAGCCATGTAATACCACCGACAGATATTGTCCTTGATGACAATATTAGTTATGTAGAATTACCTACGAAAATCTTGGACCGACGTATCCAAAAGCTAAAGATAAAAGAGATATCGTTAGTAAAAGTTCTATGGTGACACCATGGATAAGAAGAAGCAACCCGGGAATTAGAATCAGCTATTAAAAGAAATACGCAGATCTTTTCCAAGGTTAGCAAATTTCGGACTAATTTTTTTAAGGGGATGGTATGTAATAACCTAAAAAATTTAAAACTTTTATTAGTGATGGTTAAACCAATTACTTGTTGTGCTAAGACCTGAAATATGTTTAAGGTAACCAACGAAACGAACTAGAATCGATTCGGAGAACGAAAACTAGAGAAATCAAAAACTAGTGACTAGTCCAATCGGATTAGGGTTTCCTAAATAGCCTGAAAATAGAATGAAAGATATAGAATGAATCTCAACAAAAGGATTTCATTTCTAGAATCGTCTCACGAAAACATGTGAGAAGCCAAAGAATTGGAATTTTCGGGCATGCTTGCCTAATGAGTCTCAAAAGTTATATTCACAAGCCGGATCAAATTTAGTCCGTGCTAATCCTGGAAATTAATAAGAATCAATTTCTGAAAAAAATTCTTGAAGAAGTTAACCGAACACGCGGAAATATATACCGGAAAAACCCTAAACTGATCCGAACGAACCGAAACTCGAACCAAGGGTCTAAATCAATAAGAAATGATTTATAAGACTCAAATTAATTATGAAAGCTCAAGAATTCAAGAAATTCGAATGTTGTTTTTCCACGATAATTCAGAATTGACTTACCGGATGCAATCCGAACTTCATGAAATTATTATAAACTATAAAATAAGTCTTTTTAAGGCTATTTAAGAAAATAAAACCTTAAGGTTAGAAAAATCAATCGAAAGCGATAAAACATAAAAAGCAGTATTAACATGCCAGATCGGGTAATTTGACTAGTCTTTCTCCCAACTACCACCAAGGTCACTCCCTATAGGCTTAATACAGCCCATTTGCTGCCATACTTCAGTAGCATTTTGAGCCTTTCTCTCTCTCTCTCTTTGGGAGATAAAATTCTCTCTTATTTTCAAATTCTTCACCTTCTCCAAGCCTCAAATCCTCCATTTCAACCCTCCAAATAATTTTCTAAGACCATACACAGGTAGCATTCATCATTCTCTCCATTTGTAATGAAGTAGAATTTTTTTTAGATTTTTTTTTTGAATTCTTTCATGAAGAACCCTAATTTATGTTCCTCATTTTCTTCATAACTTTTGAGCAACCAAATGCTCACTACAAGAATTTAGCTTATAGACCACATGTAATAGACCATTAATACTAAAGTTGTCTATTATGATATATATAACGTGTAGGATGAAACGCGTGGTCTATTACCGTTTTTTCAATCGGTTATAGACGACGGGTTGCCAAAATCCGTGATCTATTAGCGTGGTTTTCATATTATAGACCACGGGGTTCATTTCGAGTGGTTTATTAGCGCAAAATTTCATAGACAACGGGCTTTAGCCCATGTCGTCTTCCTCTCGTGTTGATTAAATACCACGGGTCATTAACCCCGTGGTCTATCGCCTCGTTATTTAAATATATATATCTTGGAGATGATAAGCGAAGAAGATTCCTCTTCTATCTCACTCAATCAAATATATATAACCGCGTCTTCTCTTCTCTTTCACTCAATCAAATTAGGCTAAGGATTCCGAGGCAGTTGGAGATGATAAGCGGCGGTATAGGCGACACGGCGGTAATTTGGAGAAGCCACCGAAGATGGCCAAAGGTTATTTTTCCCTTCCGAGATGTGTTCTTCGTTTTATTTTCTATTTGTTCCACTCTAAAATTGATTTGATTCCATTAGGTAGAAATGCGTAGCGGAGTTGTCGAGGTGGGCGAGGACAAGCAATTCTAAAACTATCTTGTGGATTTCGTTGAAGACTCACCGATCCATGGGAGAAAATCGCTGCTTGGGCCGGGGACGAAATCGGCGGTGGAGGTCGGCGGCACTACGTCGTCTGTTGGACGGCGTGATGGCGATAAGCGGGAGGATCGAGCTGCCGTGACGCGGTGGAGAAGGATGTACCCGTTTTGGAACCCCAAACGTGCCTAAATTTGAGAAAAAGCAAATTGGCGTCGAGAGAAAAGCCAAGACCTTGGACCGAAGAAGAGCATCGGTAAAGTGAAAGCGCGTTAACATTGTTTATTATATTGTTTTTTGAATTTGGGATCGAATTATAGTGTTGTTGTCAACTTAACTTTGTTGTTGTTGTTGAAGTGTGGCATTTTGTATTTATTCTACATCTAAAAATAGGATATTTCTGCTTGGACCGGAAAAATATGGAAAAGGGGATTGGAAAAGTATATCGAGATAAGTGGTGCTTACAAGAAATCCCACTAAAGTTGCAAGTCACGCCCGGAAGCACTTCTAACGCTAGGAGAAGGAGGTATAAAAGTTAATGTCGTGCTTCTGATGGATTTCTTGAGTGCTTTGCTATTGTCTTGTTATAATTTTATTCTAATGCTCACATCGATATCAATTGCTTAAATATTTTCGGGCTCGTGGCGGGTCCCCGAGACCCTCGTTAAGGAGATAACATTACTCAGCGGCTTAGATGTAGAGCTCTATAAGTATGGCAAGTACATCTTGAAAGCAACATGCACATATGATGCGAGCATGGTTCATGATGTACGTTAAATCTCTTGGTCGAGTCTAATTATGAACATAAATTATACGATTCTAATTAGGGATAAAATTGGTTTCCTTACTTCTATTTGGGCCTATTTGTGGCTAGCATTGTATTCTGTAATGCAATTAATGTAATATGCTTTGGAGGCATGATGGTGTTGTTGCATCCTCCGATTTAGTCTTAATTTTGCCTTAGCTAAGCGATGTAATATCTAACTACATCCCACTTTTGGTTAATATGTTGTACATAGAAAGATCTTCGCCCAAACATGATGTGCTAGTTCTAGTTCTTGTTCTAGCTTCCCAAAATCGTGGAAGATAAGTTTTTCTATAGAGTCGGCCATCGTAGTTGCCGTGACCTATCTAATCTATATAGTATCCGATGCTTTACCTGATAGCCGGACATTATTGTTTTCTTTGAATAATCTTGGTGCCTGTTGTTACTATTATTTGGATACTAGAAACCTATTATATTATTTGTTATGGTTTGGGTTGCAGGAAGAGCTAATGGGCACGCTCTCTACAAGCACGCACGGCAGAATCTACAATACCCCTTCTTGGAAATGTTTGTCCTTATCTATCACTGCTCTGATGTTGCTGCTTATCAAGGTTCAAGATGGTGAAATTGATGTTTTGTGGACGAATTTAATTAGTTAGGTAGACAATATTTGTTGTGCTACAATTGTTGATTGGGGATTTTCCCGGTATATAATGTTTATGTATTGTACCTTGATTTCTCTATTTATGAGACAATATATATTTTATGTCTATTTTGTATTATTGTTTTTAATGGCAGAAACATGTATTTTGAATTATATAATAAATAAATAAATAAATTTATTTCGTTGGCTGATGTCCGCGTGGTCTAAAACACAATAGACAACCATTGTATAAAGCTAGAACACCGTTGTCTATAACAACATAGACAACGGGTAAATCCACGTTGTCTATGATGCTATAGACAACGGGGAATGTTCATTGTATATTACAAGGCCCTCGTCGTCTATAACATGATAGACTACGGGAGGAAGACCAGAATGAGAGAATGATAGAAGATGTTTCGATCGTGAAGGAGTATCCCGATGTATTTCCAGATGAACTACCAGGATTACCGCCAAACCGACAGATTGAGTTCACGATCGACCTTGAACCAGGTTCTGCCCCTGTGTCGAAAGCCCCATACCGGATGGCACCAAAAAAACTTGAGGAATTGAATATCCAACTACAAGAACTCTTGGAGTTAGGTTTCATTAGACCTAGTGTGTCTCCATGGGGGGCACTGTCTTTTCGTGAAGAAGAAGGATGGCACGTTGAGAATGTGCATAGACTATCGAGAGTTAAATAAGATAACTCTTAAGAATAAGTATCATTTGCCCCGAATTGACGATCTGTTTGATCAGCTTAAGGGGACAGGAGTCTTTTCGAAGATAGATTTAAAGTCTGGATACCATCAGCTGAGAATTAGACCAGATGATGTACCTAAAATGACTTTCCGTACAAGGTGTGGTCATTTCAAATTCATCGTTACGCCCTTTGGGCTTACAAATGCCCCAATAGTATTTATGGATATCATGAATAAGGTATTTCACCCATACTTAGACAAATTTGTCTTAGTATTCATAGAAGATATCCTAATATACTCCAAGAATAACCAAGAACACGAAGAACACTTGAGAACTGTGCTGCAAACATCTAGGCAAGAGCAACTCTTTGCCAAGTTTAGGCGAAGTGACATTGTTAGGTCACATCGTATCCGTCGAGGAAATCAAAGTAGACCTCTCTAAGATCGATACAGTTCGAGAATGGGAATCACCAAAGAACCCGAATGAAATTCGGAGTTTCTTAGGACTTGCCGGCTATTATCAAAGATTTATCGAAGATTTTCTACGATAGCCCGACCCATGACCCAATTGTTAAGAAAAGGAATCAAGTACACTTGGACCGCCGAGTGTGAGGCTAGTTTTTAGAGATTGAAGGAGTTGCTGACGACAGACCTGTACTCATGATGCCAAGCAGATAAGGAATACATAATGTACACGGACGATTCGAAGAATGGATTAGGATGTGTTCTGATGCAACAAGGAAAAGATTTGGCATATGCTTCAAGGTAATTACGCCTACATGAGTTAAATTATCCTACGCACAATCTGGAATTAGCAGCGGTCCTACATGCCTTAAAGATTTGGAGACACCATCTCTATGGAGTTAGATGTGAGATCTATACTGACCATAAAAGCCTGAAGTATTTCTTTGAGCAGAAAGATCTTAACTTGAGACAACGTAGATGGTTAGAACTGGTGAAAGATTACGACAGTGGTATCAATTACCACCCAGGCAAGGCTAACGTTGTAGCCGATGCTTTGAGTCGCAAATCCCACTATAGTTTGGGATGTCTCCTCAATCATGAAGAGATACTTATAAAGGAATTTCAGAGGATGAACATCGAAGTAGTAGATCCGTCTCAGACAATAGAAGGCTATATTGGAACGTTGATTGCAATCCCGGACTTAAGAGCTCGAATCTTAGAAGCCCAGAAGAAGCAAGGCTGGAAGAAGTCGAACCAAGATCAAGGACAACAACCACAAAAATTTCAGAGAGGCAACAGATGATTTTGTGTTGTATGACGGGAGAGTGGGTATTCCAAAAGACGAAGAGCTTATGAGCGAGATCTTGAAAGAAGCCCATGAGACTTCTTACACTGCATACCCCGGAAGCACCAAGATCTATCAAGATCTTAAGGTGAAATTTTGGTGGGATGGAGTGAAGCGAGACGTAGCTTCATTCGTAGAATTTTGTTTGACGTGTCAACAAGTGAAAGCACTCCACCAGCGACCATATGGAACCTTACAACGGCTGGACATACCGGAATGGAAATGGGCGATATAGCCATGGATTTTGTTACCAGGCTACCCAAATCACAAAGAGAAAATACCGCTATTTAAGACTATCACGTCTAAAAGAGATTCAAAATTCACATCCAGATTTTTGGACGAGCTTGCAAAAAGGAATTGGGAACTCGACTACATTTCAGTACCACGTTCCACCCACAAATGGACGGACAATCCGAGAGGACCATTCAAACGCTTGAAGACATGTTGAGAATTATTGTCCTCGATAGGGGAAAAAGTTGGGAACAAGTATTACCACTTGTGGAATTCGCCTACAACAATAGCTACCAAGCAACTATTGGAATGGCCCCGTATGAAGCGCTTTATGGAAAGAAATATCGATCACTACTTTACTGGGATGAAGTGGGAGAAAGAAGAGTATTAGGACCTAACTCTGTGGCAGAGATGATCGAGATTGTAAAACAGATCCGCCAACGGATCAAGGAGGCCCAAGACCGACAGAAGTTGTACGTCGACAAACGTCGCACAGAACTACACTTTGAAGTGGGAAACAAAGTTTTCTTGAAGATCTCCCCATCAAAAGGAATCGTGAGATTCGGAATAAAAGGAAGCTACGACCACGTTTCATAGGACCCTATGAAATTTTGGAAATGATAGGGCCAGCAGCTTACAGACTAGCATTGCCGCCAAGTTTTGGAAACTTGCATAATGTGTTCCATGTTTCACAACTCAGAAAGTACATACATGACCCCAACCATGTAATACCACCGACAGAAATTGTCCTTGATGACAATATTAGTTATGTAGAATTACCTACGAAAATCTTGGACCGACGTATCCAAAACTAAAGATAAAAGAGATATCGTTAGTAAAAGTTCTATGGTGACACCATGGATAAGAAGAAGCAACCCGGGAATTAGAATCAGCTATTAAAGAGAAATACGCAGATCTTTTCCAAGGTTAGCAAATTTCGGGACAAATTTTTTTTTAAGGGGGATGGTATGTAATAACCTAAAAAATTTAAAACTTTTATTAGTGATGGTTAAACCAATTACTTGTTGTGCTAAGACCTGAAATATGTTTAAGGTAACCAACGAAACGAACTAGAATCGATTCGGAGAACGAAAACTAGAGAAATCAAAAACTAGTGACTAGTTCAATCGGATTAGGGTTTCCTAAATAGCCTGAACATAGAATGAAAGATATAGAATGAATCTCAACAAAAGGATTTCATTTCTAGAATCGTCTCACGAAAACATGTGAGAGGCAAAGAATTGGAATTTTCGGGCATGCTTGCCTAATGAGTCTCAAAAGTTATATTCACAAGCCAGATTAAATTTCAGTCCGTGCTAATCCTGGAAATTAATAAGAATCAATTTCTGAACGAAATTCCTGATGAACTTAACCGAACACGCGGAAATATATACCGGAAATACCCTAAACTGATCCGAACGAACCGAAACTCGAACCAAGGGTCTAAATCAATAAGAAATGATTTATAAGACTCAAATTAATTATGAAAGCTCAAGAATTCAATAGAAATTCGAATGTTGTTTTTCCGCGATAATTCAGAATTGACTTACCGGATGCAATCCGAACTTCATGAAATTATTATAAACTATAAAATAAGTCTTTTTAAGGCTATTTAAGAAAATAAAACCTTAAGGTTCCGAAAAATCAATCGAAAGCGCGATAAAACATAAAGAAGCGGTATTAACATGTCAGATCGGGTAATTTGACTAGTCTTTCTCCCAACTACCACCAAGGTCACTCCCTATAGGCTTAATACAGCCCATTTGCTGCCATACTTCAGTAGCATTTTGAGCCTTTCTCTCTCTCTCTCTTTGGGAGATAAAATTCTCTCTTATTTTCAAATTCTTCACCTTCTCCAAGCCTCAAATCCTCCATTTCAACCCTCCAAATAATTTTCTAAGACCATACACAGGTAGCATTCATCATTCTCTCCATTTGTAATGAAGTAGAATTTTTTTTAGATTTTTTTTTTGAATTCTTTCATGAAGAACCCTAATTTATGTTCCTCATTTTCTTCATAACTTTTGAGCCACCAAATGCTCACTACAAGAATTTAGCTTATAGACCACATGTAATAGACCACATACATTAATACTAAAGTTGTCTATTATGATATATATAACATGCAGGATGAAACGCGTGGTCTATAACCGTTTTTTCAATCGGTTATAGACGACGGGCTACCAAAATCCGTGGTCTATTAGCGTGGTTTTCATATTATAGACCACGGGGTTCATTTCGCGTGGTTTATTAGCGTAAAAATTTCATAGACAACGGGCTTTAGCCCATGTCGTCTTCCTCTCGTGTTGATTAAATACCACGGGTCATTAACCCCGTGGTCTATTGCCTCATTATTTAAATATATATAATACTGGAGATAAATAAGCAGCAAGATTCCTCTTCTCTCTCACTCAATCAAATATATATAACCGCGTCTTCCTCTTCTCTTTCACTCAATCAAATTAGGGCTAAGGATTCCAGAGGCAACTGGAGATGATAAGCAGCAGGTATAGAAGACACACGGCGGCTGGAGAAGCCACTTTGAAGACGACCAAAGGTTATTTTTCCCCTTCTGAGACGTGTTCTTCATTTTATTTTCTTTTTGTTCCACTCTAAAATCGATTTGATTCCATTTGGTAGAAATGTCTAACGGTGTTGTCGAGGTGGACCTGGGACGAGGACAAGCAATTCGAAAACTATCTTGTGGATTTCTTCGAAGACTCCGCCGATCGATGGGAGAAAATCGCCGCGCGGCTGGGGACGAAATCGGCGGTGGAGGTCGAGCAGCACTACGTCGTGCTGTTGGACGATGTGACAGCGATAGAAACGGGGAGGATCGAGCCGTCGGCGTACGCGGTGGAGAAGGATGTAGCCCGTTTGTCGGAACCCCAAACGTGCCCTAAATTTGAGAAAAAGCAAATTGGCGTCCAGAGAAAAGCCTGCAGACCTTGGACCAAAGAAGAGCATCGGTAAAGTGAAAGCGCGTTAACATTGTTTATTATATTGTTTTTGAATTTGGGATCGAATTATAGTGTTGTTGTCAACTTGACTTTTTGCTGTTGTTGAAGTGTGGCATTTTGTATTTATTCTACATCTAAAAATAGGATATTTCTGCTTGGACTGGAAAAATATGGAAAAGGGGATTGGAAAAGCATATCGAGATAAGTGGTGCTTACAAGAAATCCCACTAAAGTTGCAAGTCACGCCCAGAAGCACTTCTAACGCCAGGAGAAGGAGGTATAAAAGTTAATGTCGTGCTTACAGTGGATTTGCTGAGTGCTTTGCTATTGTACTGTTATAATTTTATTCTAATGCTTGCTACTGATATCAATTGATTACCTATTTTCAGGCTCGTAAGCGGGTCCCTGAGACCCTCATTAAGGAGATAACATTACTCAACAGCTTAGATGTAGAGCTCTATAAGTATGGCCAGTACATCTTCGGAAAGCAACAGGCACATATGATGCAAAGCATGGTTCATGATGTACGTTAAATCTCTTGGTCGAGTCTAATTATGAACTGAAATTATATGATTCTAATTAGGGATAAAATTGGTTTCCTTACTTCTATTTGGGCCTATCTGTGGCTAGCATTGTATTACAGAATGCAATTAACAGAATTTGCTTTGGAGGCATGACAGTGTTGTTGCATCCTCTGATTTAGTGCGAATTTTTCCATAGCTAAACAGTGCAATATCTAACTACATCCCACTTTTGGCTAATATGTTGTACATAGAAAGATCTTCGCCCAAACATGATGTGCTAGTTATAGTTCTCGTTCTAGCTTCCCGAAATCGTGGAAGATAAGTTTTTCTATAGAGTCGGCCATCGTAGTTGCCGTGACCTAGCTACTATATTTAGTATCCGATGCTTTACCTGATAGCCGGACATTATTGTTTTCCTTGAATAATCTTGGTGCCTGTTGTTGCTATTATTTGGATACTAGAAACCTATTATATTATTTGTTATGGTTTGGGTTGCAGGAAGAGCTAATGGGCACGCTCTCTACAAGCACGCACGGCAGAATCTACAATACCCCTTCTTGGAAATGTTTGTCCTTATCTATCACTGCTCTGATGTTGCCGCTTATCAAGGTTCAAGATGGTGAAATTGATGTTTTGTGGACAAATTTAATTAGTTAGGTAGACAATATTTGTTGTTCTACAATTGTTGATTGGGGATTTTCCCGGTATATAACGTTTATGTATTATACCTTGATTTCTCTATTTATGAGATAATATATATTTTATGTCTATTTTGTATTATTGTTTTTAATGGTAGAAACAGGTATTTTGAATTATATAATAAATAAATAAATAAATTTATTTATTTCGTTGACTGATGTCCGCGTGGTCTAAAACACAATAGGCAACCATTGTATAAAGCTAGAACACTGTTGTCTATAACAACATAGACAACGGGTAAATCTACGTTGTCTATGATGCTATAGACAACGGGGAATGTTCATTGTATATTACAAGGCCCTCGTCGTCTATAACATGATAGACCACGAGGATTTTTTCCGTTGTCTATATTGTGATAGACGACGGGGATTTCCCCGTGGTCTATAGGCGGTCCTAATAGACCATACCTTGATAGACAACGGGGTTTTCTGTAATAGACAATGAGGATTTCCGTGGTCTATAAGCTAAATTCTTGTAGTGGCTGTCAAGCCATGAATGAAATATGCTTAGAAATGTGTTATAAGGTTGTGTTTAAAGTTTGAGAAATTTTGGTGCATGTTTGATATTTTTTTATTTTTGTTATAATTCTTTTTATAGATGATAAAGCATGTTTTTGTGAATATTATTTCATATTGTTTCTTTTTGATGTGTTAGTAGCATGTAGAATAAATATGAGAATTTTGGAATTTTCTTGTAATTTTTTAAGAAGGACGAAACATTATAGTGTTTTTAAGCCATGGATTTGAATTTTTTTGTTGAAAAATAGTGTTTAATATATGATATGAACATCATATATTAATCTTGAAATTATTGAAACATTTCTCCTATTTTCTTCAAAATACCGAAATATATATATAATTTTTAAGGTTTATTTTGATTTTATTTGTTTGAAAATAGTTGAGGTATAGTGTTTAATATATGATATGAACATCATATATTAATCTTTAAATTATTGAGACGCTACTCTTATTTTTATATAAGGGCTGAAACTATACATATATATTCTAAGATTTATTTGATTTTTATTTGTTGAAAATAATATGATATTTGATGTTTAGAAATAATATGAACCTATTATGCATTATTGAGAATTTATTGAACACATATGTAATATATATGTGAGGAAAAAAAGAATTCCAAGCATTTAGTTCATATTATAAATATTAGTTGATGTTTAAGGTTAATATTACATGTTTAGTACATATTATAAACATGTTGTGAAGTTGGTAGAATTTATTTGAATATATATATATATATATATATATATATATATATATATATATATGAGAAAAGTTTTTATATAGCCATCTAAGTTAAGGAATGTCAAATTATAGCCACCAACATAAAAATGTCAAATTATAGCCAACTTACTGGCCCTATTGGGACTATTATCACCAAATAGTACCAATAGGTCCAACTTTGGATGGCTATATATATGAATTTCCACTATATATATCACTACAAGAATTTTGCTCATAAACCACACGTCATAGACCACGCACATTAGTACTAAAGTGGTATATTATGACATAGACAACGTGGGTGGTGAAACGCGTGGTCTATAACCATATTTTAAACGGTTATAGACAACGGGCTGAGAACCGCGTGGTCTATTAGCTTTTTTCATATGATGACCACGGTGCCTTACCGCGTGGTCTATTAGCGCATAACTTTTATTAACCACGGTTTTTTCCGCGTCGTCTAACATCCACGTCGACTAAATACCACGGGCTTAGGCCCCGTGGTCTTTCGCCACTTAGCCATGTGGTCTTTTAGCCCATCTTCATGCCTTAGCTAATTTTTTTACTCACAATGAAACTAAATTACGATTTTCTAGCATTTGACATCTGGCCCTCCAACGACTTTCGATTTTTAACTAGAAAACGTTTTATTTACCGGATCAACTGGATTGATTAATTATAGTGGTATTGAATCTTCTCTCACACAACGCACAAACACAAGGGGAAAAGATACACAAATATGGCGACGGCGATTTTGAGATCTGGCCCCCGCTCCGCCCTACGCGGTGGTGCACCCACCCCTCGCGTCTTACCCGCGTCCAAACGCTCTCTCTCCGCTTCATCCCATCACGACGAAGCCGGTATGTGATTATCGGTATCTAAATTAGTGAAACATTTCGTCTTATGAAATTATGCTGAATATGTCTTCTGGGGGTTTCCAATTTTTCGTGCACGTCTATGGAATCTAGGGTTTTAGTTTCTGCGTGTGAGGAAATGGATATAGGGTTTCAATGGCATTTGATGTTCTATGTATAGCATTTGTTTGCTTTGAGGTATAGCTGGTTTTTCATTTGAATTGTTTGTTTTAATTGAAAAAACGTCGACTCGATTGATTTGATCTGATTCTGTTGTTGCCTATTTTTTTGTTTCCTCATGTTGAATGTAGCTGAGGCTTCGAAGTGGGAGAAGATTACATATTTGGGAATAGTGGCATGCTCTTCTCTCGCTGTCTTTATCCTCTCCAAGGGCCACGCTCACTATGAAGAGCCTGCTGTAAGAATTTTGTTTAGATGTGTCTCAAGTACATAAATTGATCTTTTTGTTTTATTTTATTTGTTGTGTTTGAAAACTGCCAAGATTGTAGATCTTATGGAGAATTGTCAATGGTTCTGATATGACATAATTTTTTGCTGCAGGCATATCCGTATTTGCATATCCGCAATAAGGAGTTTCCTTGGCACACATCTGAATGTGTTCTTTGCACTATTATTCACCGTAGATAATTAATTACTCGATAGACAAGGAAAATCTGCCAATATTGAATCTTGTGATCCAGCTACTTGAGGGAAAATGGTCTCTTTGCTTAAGATAATAATACAACAAAGAATTCTTCTATTGTCCAACTTAAATTGCAGCTGTTCTTGGAGAGAAGCATGATTACATAGCATCTTTATAACAGATTAATTTGTTTTCCAAATACTTGTGGTCAACTTTAGTTGCCTCTCTGTTGGTAGAGAAGAAACCATATCCTATCTTTTGCACTCCTTTGGCAGCAAAAGTGGTTTAATAAAAAATTATATTAATTATTATTTCTTTTTTACTGCTTTGGTAATCATTTGCCTGGTTCCTTCAAGTGCTATCTAGATAAAATGTATTTCGTATTTTACTTGTTTATTTCCTTTTCTTATATCAAACTCATGTACTGTAGATTTTGCCCGATGGAATATTGGCAGGTCATTCACCCTTCCCATGTGATCATTTTTATACAAAGAGGATACACTGGCGAGAGGCGAAGGGCCTGCTAATTCTTTGAAAAGCTGGATTATTTGCCGTCAAAGTTGTTGCAGAACATCCTTTTTCTTATTGCCAAACCACTGGGGAGATTAGATGTTGGTTGGATGGGGTGATTGGCATAACTTAAGTTTTCCAGTATTCTCTCATACCAGTCCGAAAAATCTTTGTATTTAGGTCAATGTGGTCAGAATAGTTTTGCATCTTGCTCATATGATGTTGGACTTGCTATATTTGCAAATCATAAAAATAATAATGAGGGACCAGAACTTTTGTCTACATTGTTCATGTCCAGCTAACTTTCATAAAACTCTTATTATTTTAGTCAACCACCAGTAAGGAACATAGAAATCTGGTGTAGCTCCTGATTTAGACGGCCTCTTCAAAGCACTTCCACATTATAGATGTATTCCTTTCTCCAACAAAGGAATATGTTCCTGGGATTGATATCATATATGAGCTCTTCCCCTTTCCTAGTAATATGCTTACTTTGTTAAATATTTCCAATGTTTTCTGGAACAGATTTTCAAGAGTATTATACAGATACAAGATACAGATGTTTTAGCAAAAAGATTTAAGCATTGGCTTGAGGACTTGTCTCTTTCCCTGAGTCCCATTCCTATGATGGAAAAATATTTGATGAGCTTGATGGAAAAGACATCTTATCCAGTGAGTTTCCAATCTGGGTGGCTGCACAGAAAGCAGTAACTCTTTATGAAGGAATTCTCTCGGAATTTGGGCCACGTGAGAGGCTCTTAAGGAAGTTTCTATTATGGGTTGGTCTAGTACCATCAACTCATGAGGAAGCATTTGACCTTCACTTGGACAGTAGTAGTTCCGAGTCCAATTTAAGGTTTGATACTGATTGATTATTATCTCATTATATTTGCGAAATGAAAATTCTTATGCAATATGTCAATATAAGGAGTGCATGTGGATTGACGTATGCGTGGATGAATTAATTCAGGAGAAAAGCTTGCATATTAATGTAGTGGCCACATATCCTCTATATGAATCAATTCTAAATCTCATAATATCTTCCCCTTTATCTTAATTTTTTGTAATATGGCAGTCATATATAGTGATATTACCGAAAATATATATGTAGTAATGAGCATATGTTTTAATTTTAATGTATGATATGAGATGATATTTCATGTTTAGTATATGATATAAGCATGATATGATTTTTGTGGAATTTATTGATCTCCAATGTTCACTAAATCATTATTACCGAAAACTTTAGATATTTTAACTCATGGTTTAAATTTTTTTTTGATGATATTGAGTTGCTAAATAAATTCTATAGTATGATAAGAGCATAACATGATTTTATTGGAATTTAATGGATACTTATGCTAATTATTACTAATTATCAAAAATATAGCAAAATTGTTAAGTATGAGTTGATTTGAATTGTGAATGATGCCATGGTTGTTAATCTATATGTTTAGAATGAATGATTGTGATTATGATGAATGAATGGAACACTCATGCAACATACACAATAGTTAGAAATTAGAGTTTTCTAATGCTTTAGTATAGTTTATGTTGTGTATGGTATTGAATGGTTATATTTATGTTGTGCCGACAAACAAAACCCCAAACATAAACAACATAGTACTTTATGTACTAGAATCCAAAAGAAATCGACAAATTTCGATAACTTAAGAAGGAATTAATGAGAATCGAAGTTAGACACACATTAGAGTTTTCTTTTAATAATAGGATACTCAAACGTGAGTTCTTAAGTTAAGGAAACCAAAAGCCGACACACAAACATTAATACTCAACAACAACAACCTAATGCGATATTAGATTGAGCGTTAAGACAACTCGACAACAAATAGCGATTATATAACTTACATAATCTCCGACGAACTAAGAGAAACAAACAATGTCAAAAAGTGTAAGCTAAGAGTCAAACATAAATGTCGATCCTTATGTATCAAAGGTCGAGTTAGTATTCACAAAGAACTCCATTAATTCCTAATTATTTACTTACGTGATGGTATGAGATATCTCGAATCATAAGTCAAGATTCACTTTCATTTGTTATGTTAATACGACAAGCCGTCAAACATAACCTACTAGGAATTAACTATAATTGTTAAGTCTAGTTAGTGGCTTGAGAATATCCTAATGTACCAATCATAACTTGAATACTAACAATCTATAACGTAATAACGTTTAGAAGAACACTAAAGTTAGAGTCAAGGTTAGACTCAGAGTATATGACTCATAAGTTGAGGTTCATCTATGAATGATGAAGTAATATAGTTTGAAAATTGAGAATGTAAGATAATAAGAATTATCTTAACACCATCACAAGAAATCACAAAGAAACCCTAAATTGGGAACTTTAAGTCGTAATTTATAAACAACCCTCGACCAATAGAAGGAATCTAAGAAAAGTTATTTTCTTATGAAGGTCCTGTTAGTACGTAGTTGCCGAGGAAGGACAACCACACCCTGCCCCGCTTAGAACTTATAGCTTCGGACTAGCAGGTGGGCTCTTTTGAAACAAAATGATATGCATATCTCAATGCATGATTTACAAAAGTTTTATGAAATATTATTGCATGAACTGTTATTGACTGCCAAATATTTTTGTTTTGTTGTGATCCTATCTGAGATTGGTATATCCAATGTGGTATGTGAATGTGTTGGTCCACCAACGTTAAAAAAGGGTAACGATCGGATCCGACTTAGTTAAGGATTAACTCTAATTGTGTACACATGTGACTGTGTTAAGGTTAGCTACCTCGACCGGTCACGGTGACTATGTGTAGGTGGCCACCTCCATAGTGCGCGAATAAATGAATGAATGAATGATCAGATATGGAACAACGTGGATGAAATAGTCCGGCCGGACACTTTTGGAAAATGATAAAATATTTGACAGGCATGAGTCTTTTCAACTAAAATCATCATGCGCTATTGTGGGCAGTTCAATAACTTTACAAAGAAAATGTTATCGTCAATGAGTCTACTGAGTACTTTTGTACTTAGCCCTGCATCTCATTTTTGATATGCAGGTTGAGTAGGGACTGACGATGGGTGCGAGGTGGTGCAGAGTGGCAGGTGTTTTGTTGCTATAGTAGAAAGGTTTCTAGAACCTTGGGCATGTATCGTCATATGCATGTCCACACGTTTATTGCTGCTAAACTCTGATATTGTTGGGTGTCTTTTGATTAAAACTGCTTTTCATATCAAATTGAACTTGAGGTCGTACCTCGTTCCTTGAATTGCGCCCTGATTGGGTTATATTTGGATATTGAACCTTTTGACAAGTCCTTCTGTGACTTAGGTTTGTATTGAAGCTGATTATTCCTTTCAGTCCATGCATTTATGAGTACTTTAATGGTTAATTGTATTGATTAGTTATGTATATATCCACTGTATTATCATACCAGTGATGATTCATTTGATCCGTACTTCTTTGAGATGTCGGGTCGTCACACCTTGAGCCTTGAGCATGAGACACTTTCCCTTCCAATGCCCAGTCTTGTCGCACTTGAAGCATCTGCACCTCTCATTTGGCTTTTTCAAGCCTCCGGTGGAAACTATGTCCTTGCTCTCACTGGTTTCCTTGCTTCTATCACTTTGGCACCATTTTTCTTCTCCACCTTTCAATGGAAAATTGGGGCCCTTAGATGTGCTAGCAAGGGCATGTTCTCATTTTCCCATGACTCCTTTCGCGGCTACGAGATCATTGAGCAACCGACTAAGTGTGAACTCGGTCTTGCTGATAATCGTGTTCATGCGAAAGTTCTCAAAAACTTGGACATGGTGTTGAGGCTGATATCGACCTTGGCTTCACCGTCGATACCTCCTCCCAACTGATCAAGACTATCAGTTTGTTACATTTGAGGACTCAGATCCTTAGTTGGTAAGAGTACCCTATTGTTAATAGAAAACCATAATTTGTGTCTAACTTTGATTTTCTTTAATTCTTTCTTACATCATCGAAATTTATCGATTTATTTTGGATTATCGTACATCAAGTACCATGTTATTTACGTTTGAGGTTTTATTTGTCGGCATAACATAAATATAACTATATGATATTACACAACGTCATACACCACACATACTATAATAAAGCATTTGAAAACCATAATTTCTAACATAATACACCACCATTGTGTATGTGTGCATGAGTGTTTCATTCATTCATCATAATCATAATCATATACCATTCATTCTAAACTCATAGATTAACTGCAATACCCCGTTTTTCTCGATAGAATTTTTCGAGAAATTTTGAAACTTAGAATTTATTTTAAGTCGTTTCTCGCCCGAAGAAAATTTGAAGACGTGTTTTAAATTCCAACAAAAAGAGACGTATCAAAAACTTTTTGATTATCTTCAAGCTATTTAATTTTCTACTCTTCATATTAATATATATATATATATATATATATATATATATATATGTGTGTGTGTGTGTGTGAATTAATCTTATATTAATATTGATTTTTACATAAGATTAAATTAATGGGAATGTTATTAAAGACTTATCGGATCTAAATGAATTGGGCCAGACCTTTTATGTATAAGCCCAATAAAAAAATTGAAGATATTTTAATGATTAATGGTAATGACAAATTAATTATCATAAGTGAGCTTAGGATATACATCATTTTTCTTCCACATAGTTTATTCATTCAAGACCTTCTCCTATAAAAAATGACATCTCCTGACCAAGTCCTCACCCCATGATCAATTCTTCCATCGGTAACCCATTTCTTCCATCTGCTAAATGTTACCAAGCTTCTTCTTCTTTTCTCACATTGCTCCTAATCCTCCCGTATTTTTTTTTTTTCCATTGCAGAACAACAAAGAGCTTGAGAAGCTTGCATACAAACAAACATCAACAAATCCACTTGGCAAAGGTTTATCTTTTAACTCAATACCATAGTTTCTGTATAACTAAACAACAATGATGAAGCATTTTGTTTTACAGAAAGCCACTCCATAGCATGATCCACCTCACAAATAAAATTTATGCTTTCTAATCCTCTACTAATATACTACTATATTAAATGAAAGGAAAACAGCAACAAGAACTCTTACAAATGTTTCTTTCGAACAAAGATGGCACCACTACATACCTCAACGATTAGAAAACGATGAGCATACACACAACCATTTAACAATATAATTGGTTTCATATGCTTAGCTATAGATTAAAGAAACATTAAAACTCGGTTACACTACAAGAATTTTGGTTATAGACCACGGGGAATCTCCATTGTCTATTACAGAAAACCCCGTTGTCTATCAAGGTATAGTCTATTTGGGGTGGCTATAGACCACGGGGAAATCCCCGTGGTCTATCATAACATAGACAACGGGACAATCCCCGTGGTCTATCATGTTATAGACCACAGGGGCCTTGTAATATTCAATGGATATTCCCCGTTGTCTATAGCATCATAGACAACGATGGGTTTACCCGTTGTCTATGTTGTTATAAACAACGGTGTTCTAGCTTTATACAATGGTTAAACCCGTTGTCTATTGTGTTTTAGACCACGCGGACATCCCGTTGTCTATATATTAATAGACAACGGGAGAAGCTCGTTGTCTATTGACCGATCGATGAAAAAAATTATTTATTTATTTATTTATTATATAATTCAAAATACATGTTTCTGTCATTAAAAAACAATAATTCAAAATAGATATAAAATATATATTGTCTCATAAATAGATAAATCAAGGTACAATACATAAACGTTATATACCGGGAAAATTCCCAATCAACAATTATACCACAACAAATATTGTCTACCTAGCTAGCTAATTAAATTCGTCCACAAAAAATCAATTTCATCATCTTGAACCTTTCATTTCACCATCTTTGCTCCAACATCAATCATCTAATTTGCCTCTCCATCTACATGATCAAAATAAGATGCAATATGTGAGAAATAAAATTTAATACCTAAAAAATATTCAATTCAATAAAGGTATCAAACTTACCATCATCAACAACCATATAATCAGCGACTAACTCGGCCCACTCTATACGGACTTCATCGATTTCTTTTTTCGAGTAAAAGCCTTCGGAAAACTATTAAATAAACAAAATAGACATATTTCATTACTAAAAAATATTAAAGAATAAGTATTTAGAAAATTTTGGATTAAATTGTCACGTTATAATTACCAAAAAAGGAAGTGCAATTGTGTTATCCGAACCTTAATTATCAATAATATATTTCATGTACCGCATGACATAGAATCCACATTGACTTCCATCAGGTTGTTGTTGACACTACATGAAATGCATAATTTGAGTTTTTGTAATAACCCATGATTTTAAAAGCTAATTACGGTGTTTAAAACCGTAAAATAAAATTTTGCCGTGAAATCAAATCACATATGAAATCAAGTATGATTTCAATTGTTTACAAGGAATAATTTCTGTTACACACTCACTCAAGTTAGTGAATGAAAGAAATCGAAAGTATAACTTTTATCGTGACAAGTATATTTTTAACGTCGAATGCACATCGACTGTTGAAATGTCACGATTCCTCTTAAGCAATCAAGCTTGGAATTATATCCCATTATGAATGGAATATTTCTATAACGACATTACGAATATTTACGACCATTTTAAAGATGAGTCGATACGTAACATTTTGAGACATTTTCAAACGTCAACGTTTAGAGATAAGATGAACGATGGTTTTAATGATCAAGAAACTTTAGGAAATTATTTCTTATGATATTTTTATGATATTACAGTACTAATAAGCATTTAATTAATGCTTGAACATTAGAATGAATAAAAAGCTCAACCATGGTTTCGAAAACCCTAAAATCTTAAAATTAGGGTTTTCTTGAAAATTTTGTTCTAATTAATTATCCTATGATATAATTATTATATAAATTATATACCATGGTGTATATACCTATTAATGTCATGAAATGAAATTTTTAACCTATGAATTGTCCAAATAGCCGATAGCTCATTTCTTGTACACAAGGTTGGATTATTTTGTTTTCTTCACTTATGCTATTAACCTATGATATTAAATATCATCTAAATCATATTATATGATGTATATATCTATGTTTAGCATGAAATAAGAATTTTATCCTATAGTTTGGCCAAATGGCCGAGGACTACATATATAGTTATATAAATTTTAATTGTTTCATTTACCTCACATTTGCATGTATGTATGTATAATTTCAGATTTTATACTTGAGTCTCCCACTAAATACATATACTTTACCTATTTCCAAGATATCTTGTGTAAGAACTAATGATTGGGAACCCATTAGTGAATAAAATAGCATTAAAAGTTGAAAGGTCTCATGTGTGTGCAAGAGGGAGAGGGCCGAGCATAGGGGGGGTTATGGGGGTAGATATTCAGATTTTCTCATTACCTCACTCATTCAAACACTTAAACACTCCAACTACATCATCCTCTCTCTCTAAAACCTCTCACTTCTCTCAAGAACATCTTCTTCCCTCTCCATTTTTCTGAAAAAGTCGAGAGCTTCACCACCATTTTCAAGCTTGATCTTCTTCTTCTCTTCTTCCCTACTACACCTCCATACCTTGTACTTTATCCACTAATCTATATCATCAAGGTAGGATTGATCAAAAGGCTTGGTTTTGGTTATTTAAGTTTTCGAAAATTTTGAAAAGGGGATTTAATTCTTGCATGTGTTCTTGATGATCTTAGTTGGTAGTTTTGTGCCATTGCATGTATATAAATGATAAGAAAAAGGATTAGATATGTGTTCATGTTTTCAAATGTATTGCATATCGATTTTGTTCAAAATTTTGAAACAATGAATATGTGATGTTCTAAGACTATATAGCATTATGTTGTGAAACTTAGATCATGATTTAAAAATTTATTCAAATATGTTTGAAATTCTTGAAGTGGCCGAGACCTAAGAGGATATATATGGATTTGATTTTGTGATCTATAGTGCTATATGTGTTCATAGTATTTATTTTGAATTTTGGAAAAAGTCCATGCCCAATTTTTCTTAAGGCGAGAGCATAAGGAAAATTGGGTGAATGTATGATTTTATTTGATACATGCAATATGATATTATTGATTCATGATGTATAGAGTGCATATGATTTAATTGAAAATTTTAAAACATTCTTCCTATTTTATTTCATAAAGGCCGAAGCATGTATAAATATATATAAGTGGATTTATGAATTTATTTTGTACATGCAATGTGATATTGTTGATTATTGATATATTGGAAATGAATGTAAATTAATTGAGAATTTTTGAAGCACTCTTGCTATTTTAAAAAAAAAAAAAAAAAGACCGAACATACATATATAAGTATATGTTAATGAATGATGTTTATATGAGACATGCAATGATATATAGTTACTCTATGATGATATTGAAGTCTATGGTAATTTAATTAGAATTTTTGAAAAATTCTAACTATTATTTTAAAGAAAAGCGAGACATGTAGATATATATGTGTTAGTGTGTAATTTTATTCTATGACATGCAATAGTATATTATTGCTCTAAAATGTGAATTATACAATATATGTTGTAATTAAAATTTTTGAAAAGTTTCCTTGAGAAATATAGATAAAAACCGAGAGCTATGCTTGAATTATGTTGATATATGATTTTGATTTGTAACATGCAATGATGTTTTATGGATCTAGGATATGTTTTATGCATATTATGATTTTTGGAAAATTTTATAAAATTATTTGTTAAAGTTATGAAAATACCGAATGCTATGGGTTCAATTACATGATGTAACATTGTTATATAGTGAGTTATGTGACATAAAGGTGTATTGGACTAATGTTTGGACCTTATATTAAATTATTGAAATTATAGAAAAATTCTAGGCATTTGTTTTAAAAGTGCCGAAACCTTATATAAATAATAGGGTGATAATTGAACAATGTTTAGTTGATCTTATGACATATTAATGACCATAGTGTATTTTAATACACTATATTATATTAGAAAAATTTTGGACATTGTTTGGTAATTTAATGTAATTACCGAAACTGTTTAAAGATTTTTAAGGATTTTTAAATCCTTTTAAATCAATTTTGTTAATAAATTATATGTCTAATAATATTTTAGACATATTTGGAAATTATTGGATAATTTTCGAAAATAATTGATTGGAAAAAAACCAAAATAGCCGTGAGCTATTTTAGAAATAAAAATAAGGATTTTAAATCCTTAAATTCATTATTTATAATGAATTATATGTTTAAAAATTATTTTTAAACATATTAAAACAGTTTATAAAAAGAAATCAATTAGAAATTGATTTTCAAAGGATTTTATATTAAAGTATGACTTAGTAATTAATTTACTAAGAAAAGTCAAAATTGTTGACTTTTGAAACCAACGTCTGAAAGGCGTTAGATTAAATCTGTGAATATCGTAAAGCGTATCATTGCTAATGATATCATGTTAATATGAAAGGATTTCATGTTTAAAGTCATGAAATCGAAAGACGTGAGAAAACGTTGGACCATTTCCTAAGAGGGGTAAATTAGTCATTTATAACACATATCTCGTTTCTATCGAAGAACGAGAAGTGTAAATTGATCTGGCGTCTGAAAGCGAATTAAATTCATTAAGGAATTGATTGGCGTCGATATGAAATATCGAATTATTTTATAAGACTTGATAAGTCTCGAACTACGTAAACGACGTACTAAAGCATCCTTTTTATATAAAGGTGTGGACAACGGCGCACCGGTGGGCGTTGACGAGTAAGGAAAGCGATAAAGGCGAACAATAATTTCGGTGGGCTTTATTGCAAAATGAAACAACTTTCTTTCTTTTCAAGCGTCTTTGTTTACGGTGCTTTTCGACAAATCTTGAAATTCTTTAAATGATTACACGCCAAAATGTTTACGTTTTGTGTATCGTATCTATCCATGTATGATGTGATGTTGATGGGTTATTCCCAACTTATGAATGAAAATCGATATCGGATTCTATCTTGGGAAGGCTTATACAGCTAGGATTAACGTGTACCTTGATGGTATTGTGTCTTTGTAAGGACAATTCACGGCGGTCGCGGGGTCGTAGAAGGAGGCCTCCTTCACGACTTTCGACTATGATAATGTGATAACATGCTAATAAGGGATATGGATCACGTACACCGAAAATGCTTGGCGAGCAACTTTTATAAACTCGTGAAAGCGTTTTAGTAAGCCTGAGGCATATTTTCAAATAAAACCCTTGTGTCTTACTACTATATTGGCAGAGTAATTAAATGAAAATAAAATGTTTTCGGCATAAGTCCACTGGGTACAAGTTTTGTACTTAGCCCTGCATGTTTGTTTTTAAATGTGCAGGTTGAGCTCGGTTACTGATGATGGAGAAACGTTGAGAAAGTCATGTGTCCTTCATGTTCATTAGAAATGGATAACCTTGAATACATATCGTCATATATGTATTCACACTCTTTCCGCTGCAACTCTGAACTGTTTTACTTTCATGTTGATTATTATAACAAAGTGAACTGTGAAGTCTTTCAGATCATTATATCTTTTGGATCTGTTGTCTAAAGCCTTTTGAACTAAATTGTATAAGTGTATGTTAAATCTTTAGTTCTATATTCCTATTAATAGTCCGCTCACTCCGAGTTAACCTGAGTGGGGTCGTGACAGAGTGGTATCAGAGCAGTTGCTCTATGAAATCCTATTTCTTTCCAAACTAAGTCTAGAATTGAGTCACTAGACTTCTAGAAAATCTACTGGCTATTCTCAACACTCCATCACATCGAGCTCAACGGGGAAAAGGTAACTAGTTTTATTTGAGTTTATGATATGAAAATTTTTTTGTATGATGGTCAAATTTGAAAAGATTTTGAAGTAATAGGGAAAAAGGAAAGTTGTAATGTGATGATGATTGAAATGATGAGTTATGAATGAAGATTTTCAAAATTCTAAATTTTGAAAGTTGATAGCAATGATATGAAGTGGTTAAGTTGAAATGTATGTTTGAAATGAATCATGATGATTTAAGATGAGTGTATGAAAACAAAATGATATATACGATTATGTATGAGCGAAGAATGAGGTGATTTGGATGTTATGCTTATGAGTTATGAAATCTATGTTGATAATAAAGTATGCTATGTTTTGGAGAAGAGCGTGAGCGATATAGGAAGTATGTTCACATAATGAAAGAAAACAAAAGAATGATAGGAAGCATGAATGTGTATTAATTTTGAATTACGAGCGGTGAAAGTGGAGCGTAAAGATGATCGGCAGCGACTTGACTACGAAGAATGAAGAAGGTGGATGCTTATCACGGTCAAAGTGGCGATCATAACCATGATTTTCAACTTGCGTGACTGAGGACCGAGATTTCGAGCGGCAAACTTCAATTTCAAGGCGTGGGCGTAATAGTTATACTAAGTCGACAATGGTTATAGCGTATGTTGTCATTATTGGCACCTTCTCGAAACGTCGATATAATCGCGAAAATTTTCTGCAGTGCGCGATAAATTTGTTTTAACCGTACACCCTCGATGGGACTCCGTTTCGCATGGTTTTCGCCTGCGTATTCCTAACGTTCTGAACTTCATTTGTTATGAAGGACAGAATCTCTTTCAGCTCCCAAATACAGTAGAGTCTGGGTAAAGTTCAGCTTGAGTCTTAGGTAGAACCAAGGGCCTATAATACCTCGTGAAGCTTAACACGGCAATAGGGTTTTGTTTACTAGATGGGTTAAGAATGTTTAGTTATAGGTTGAATAGTTTATCCTAGTGGATTAATCGAGTATTAAGCTACCCTATCGCTATTAGGTGTTAGTAGTGTCTAACGGTTGGTTTTGATCGTGACGGATGGAGGAGATGCGTTATATTGCGAGAAGGAGAATAGGACTGACCCGACCCACGAAGAGACTATCCGCATTTATCGGGAAAGCTGGATGTGTGCGCGCGGATTTGGGAGAGTTCACGATGTATTACTTTAGGCGTGGAGGAATGCGAGAGTTTATGGCGTGACGGACTACGGCGGCATTAAGCGTCTTCTTACTATACTTCCATGTGATTGGGAAGACTACGCTCGTGAGGTTTACGGGATTACATTTATCGTGCGGTTGGGGATATGACTTGATAGGTGATCTACCGGGTTCATTGACCACTGACGTGCGTATATAGCATCTATGCGCGCGCACAGAGAGGACCTTATCTCCTCACGGGAATACACTTGGCGTGTGAGTCACACAGTGGTGTACCTGCGAGGTCCACGGGTAGTCGTCTGATGGTTCCTCGATATCGGATCGATGAGGCGGACTTGTTCGAGCGGACGGAGCGGCTAGGCACAGAGCATTGGGAGCCCTGTTTCCCCCACGATTTTGGACATCCGGTCGTCCACCACTACCGCCTTTACCACCGATGGCGGCACCCTACTACCGGTCGAGAGTTTCCGTCGGACGGCCGCGGATTAGCGTGGCGGTACTCTTGATGGGTATAACCCCGTCCACGGCAGCTATAGCCCAATTCGTGTGGATTATGGTCCCCTGCGGGACATCCGATGGTAGAGAGTAATGGGCTGGACCCTCAGAGCATATGGCGGGTTGATGATTCGGACGAGGAGGAAGAGGATCAGGAGGAAGATGAGGAAGATTCTAGGAGTTGATGTAGCTAGTGATGTTGATGTAAAGTTTGAAGAATTATGTTATCTACTTTTATGTATGTTTTATTTATGCTTTTGAAAAATTTGAGCGATTGGGAAAGCGGAATTTTGTAAGGCTATAAAGCCGTTGTGTGTTGGACTTGAATTTTGTAAAGCCTTAAGGCCGATATGTGTATGGTCTTCTCCTTTTGAAACATTTTGGAAGCAAAGTGTAAGTAATCCTTGATGTAAGGACTTATGTTTGCAAAATGCGGTGCTTTTGCAATTGTATGTATGTGTGATCGAGAGGGCTTTTGCAACAAATTTATGTATGATAAGAATGAAATGTTTTATTTAAGTTATCGTTTCTAAAAAAAAAAAAAAAGCAAAGAAATGAAATTGTACATATTCAAGTTATAAAAATGATACATGATGCTAATGATATATTTTACACAGTGAGAATGCCTCCTAGACAAGCCCCCGAGAAGTAGGCGAGGCGGACTAGGAGGAGGTGGGAACTCGGAGCAGGAGGAACAAGCTGTACCTCAACCACCTCCACCCCAACCTGACCGCAGGATAGAGGAATTGTTTTTAAGACAAAACCCTCCAACTTTCAATGGGAAAGGTAGTCCGGAAGAGGCTGAACAGTGGATGAGAACTATCGAGAGAATTTTCACTTTCCTAAGGTGCACAACACAAGAAAGACTATCGTGTGTAGCTTTCCAGTTAAATGGGCCTGCTGATTTCTGGTGGGAGGCCAGAAAGAAAACTTTCACAGCAGAGCAGATGGAGGAATTGACCTGGGAAGATTTTAAAAGGGAAGTGTATGATAAATATGTACCGAAGAGTTACAAGAAGAAGAAGGAACATGAATTCTTCTTGTTAAAACAGGAAAAGATGTCGGTAACCGATTACGATCGCACTTTTTGCGAAATGTCTAGATATACCTTTGGATCAGTGGACACGGTTTAAAATGGCGAGAAATTTAGATCGGGGTTAAGGCGAAATAAGAATGTCTCTCATTGGTCTTGGAGACATGACTTATCTTGAGGCTCTTACGGGCTTTGGACATTGAGGCGGCAATGCCGGATGATAAGTCGGGATCGGTACGGATCACGAGAATACCATGGACGAGAGGAAAGAAAGTGGGATGCTAGTTTTGGAAATAGTAGCGAGGAAGCTTTGAAAACAAAGGTAACAAGCAGCGATGGCGGGGAACTCGGCAAACGAGGCGAGGATGGAGGAAGCCGACTTTTATTCCTCCGACAAGGGACTACAAAAACGTGAAGGGCTCTTCCGTGCCCAAAATGCCGAAAGATGCACAGGAATGTGCATGGCGGGCGATGGAAGCTGTTTTAGGTGTGGCATGAGAGGACATTACGCAAACTTACGTGGGGATACGTTCGGAAACAATTGTAGGCCGAACCAACCGGTAATGTCAACCGCGAGGGCTATCAATTTCAGCCCCAACCCCAGCGACAACTACTGGCCGCAACAATGGCAACAACCTCCACAGCAATTGCGGCATACAACAACAAATACCACAACAGCGGTGGCAACCACCTCAACACGGAGGCGGCAACCACAGCGGCAGCGTCGGTGACATGGCAGGCCGGACAACGACAACGGCCCAACAAAGGCAAGCACCACGTCGACCACGGTGCCTCAAGCTAGGCGTATGCTTTGCATCGGCAACAAAGCGAGCAGGACCGAGAAACTGGCGGTATAGAATCCTTCTCAACATACTGTTATAGTATTGTTCGACACGGGTGCTTCGCACTCTTTTATAGCAAAATCATGCGTAGATCTGTTGGGACTTAGTCTATAAAGGCAAATCGGGATATGAGAATCTCATCACCTATAGGAGGAATTATGGTATTACACATTTACGCTCGAACTAGAGTTGAACTTAGGATCACTAAGGGTTCTAGCAAATAACTTAAACATAATGTCCATGGGTGGCGTGGATATAATCCTAGGAATGGGTGGTTAGCGCAAACCACTCCACGATTCTTTGCGAGGAAAGGAAAATATCATTTCATTTTCTGGGCGGCGCGACAACGCATTTCCATGGAATCGGCATGGGCGAGAGAGTCCCAATTGTGTCCGCATTGAAGGCGAGGAAAATGATGAATAAGAAAGGATACCATGCTTTTCTTGTTTACGAGCGGAGAAGAAAAGCGGGCGAAGATTGAAGACATTGAAGTTGTTAAGGAATTTCGGATGTATTTAGAAGGATCTACGGGATTACCTCACGATGGCGGTTGGAATTCACCATTGACTTGGAACCAGGATCGGCTCCAGTGTCAAAAGCACCCTACAGAATGGCCCCAAAGGAATTGGAAGAATTGAAAATCCAACTTCAAGAACTGTTGGACCTAGGTTTCATTAGACCTAGTGTTTCGCCTTGGGGCGCTTTGTTTTGTTCGTAAGAAAAGGATGGATCCTTAAGGATGTGTATAGACTATCGAGAGCTGAACAAGATGACGCTCAAGAATAAATATCCTTTACCAAGAATCGACGATTTGTTCGATCAATTGAGGGGAGCAGGTGTATTCTCAAAGATCGATCTCAAGTCAGGATACCATCAACTCAAGGTACGACCTGAAGACATAGCTAAAACTGCGTTCCGAACAAGATATGGCCATTATGAATTTGTAGTTATGCCATTTGGATTAACTAATGCACCAGCGGTGTTTATGGACCTCATGAACCGAGTGTTTCATCCGTACTTAGACAAGTTTGTACTGGTTTTCATAGATGACATTCTCATCTATTCGAAAAATGAGGAAGACCATAAGGAACATCTAAGAATGGTGTTACAAACTTTGAGGAATGAAAGATTGTTTGCTAAGTTCAGCAAATGTGAGTTTTGGTTAAAGGAAGTAATGTTCCTAGGACACATTGTGTCTGCTGATGGAATCAAGGTGGATCCAGCTAAAGTGGAAGCAGTGCAAGAATGGAAATCACCGCGAACTCAGAATGAGATCCGGAGTTTTCTTGGGTTAGCTGGTTATTATAGGAGATTCATTGAGGGATTCTCCAAAATAGCAAGACCAATGACCCAATTACTTCGAAAGGGGGTTAAGTACACTTGGACTGAGGAATGTGAGGCAAGTTTTCAAGAACTCAAAGAAAGGTTAACAAGTGCACCGGTGTTAGCAGTCCCAGAATCAGATAAGGAATATGTGGTTTATACTGACGCCTCGAAGAATGGATTAGGATGCGTTTTGATGCAAGAAGGAAAAGTAATAGCATACGCATCACGACAACTTAGACCACATGAGCTAAACTACCCAACACACGATTTAGAGTTAGCGGCGATGGTTCATGCACTGAAAATATGGAACACCATCTCTACGGGTGAGATCACGAGATTTATCTGAGATCATAAGAGTTTGAAATATTTTTTCGAGCAAAGAGATCTAAACATGAGGCGAGAGAAGATGGCTCGAACTAGTAAAAGATTACATTGTGGTATTAACTATCACCCGGGTAAAGCGAATGTAGTGGCGGCGCCTTGAGTCGTAAAAATCAAACTCATTTGGGGTATCTCTTGACACGAGAAGATAAACTTGTCGAGGAATTCAGCAAATTAAAATTGAATTGATTAAACAGACGAGAGGCGATCAAGAATTGTATTGCTACACTCACCATGACACGATCTAAGAAAAGGATCATTGAGAGACAAAGGATGGAGGAAAAGTTGGAAAAGATAAGGGAAAAAGTGAAGCGGCAAAATGGAAAATTTCCGAAGCATTAGATAATGCTTTAATGTTGAAAGGAAGAATATGTGTTCTGATGATCTTGAGATTGAACAACATAATGAGTGAAGCTCATGATACACCTTATACCGCCCACCGAGGCGATACAAAGATGTACCAAGACACTAAAAGAAATTACGGTGGGAAGGCATGAAGCGAGACATAGCTTCTTTCGTAGAGCGTTGCCTTGTTTGCCAACAAGTAAAAGCTTTACACCAGCGTCCTACGGGAAGTTACAACCGTTGGGTATACAGAATGGAAGTGGGACGAAATAACGATGGATTTCGTTCGGATTTACCAAGTCTCGAAAAGGAAACACTACTATATGGGTAATAGTAGATAGACTCACCAAGTCGCTCACTTCTTACCAATTCAAAATACATATGGGTGATAGACTAGCCCAAATATATGTAAAAGAAGTGATCTGGCTACATGGAGTACCAAAATCCATCACATCGGATAGAGACTCCAAGTTTACATCAAAATTTTGGATGAGCCTACAAAAGAATTGGGAACAAAGTTAAACTTGATCTGACATTTCACCCACTGGCGATGGGCGATCGGAAAGGACAATCAAACCACTAGAAGATATCTTTGAGAACCGTAGTATCTTGGATCGAGGTGCAAAATGGGAAGACATCTTACCTCTTATCGAATTTGCCTACAATAATAGTTATCAGCGACGATTGATATGGCCCATATGAAGCTTTGTATGGCGAAGTGTAGATCACCACTTTATTGGGATGAAGTAGGTGAAAAGAAAACAATAGGGCGAAGCGTGAATGAAATGATTGGCATCGTCCAAGCAGTTAAGCAAAGAATCGAGGAAGCTCAAGATAGACAAAATCCTACTGACGATCTGGCGTAGATCGGACTGCATTTGAAGTTGGAGACAAAGTATTTCTCAAAGTCTCTCCATCGAAGGGATCATGAGATTTGGTGTGAAAGGAAAACTAAGACCCGCTACCTAGGACCATATGAGATCTAGAAAGAATAGGCTCGATAGCTTTATAAGTTGGCTCTTCAGCCCAACTTGGGAAATGTGCATAATGTTTTCACGTATCTCGACTAAGGAAATATATATACGATCAAAACATGTGATCCGTCAAAAGCGTAGTTCTCAATCCGGACATGAGTTATGAAGAAGAGCTATCGCAATACTAGACCATAAAGTTCGACAACTAAGGAACAAATCGATTTATTTGGTCAAAGTCTTTGTGGAATCACCACGAACAAGAAGAAGCCACGTGGGAGCTAGAAGATACGGTGAAGGAGCGATACCCAGATTATTCTTTGAAGGTATACAAATTTGGGATGAAATTTTTTTAAAGGGTAGGATGTAATAACCCATGATTTTAAAAGCCTAATTACGGTGTTTAAAACCCGTAAAATAAAATTTTGCCGTGAAATCAAATCACATATGAAATCAAGTATGATTTCAATTGTTTACAAGGAATAATTTCCTGTTACACACTCACTCGAAGTTAGTGAATGAAAGAAATCGAAAGTATAAATTTTTATCGGCAGCACATTTTTAACGTCGAATGCACATCGACTGTTGAAATGTCACGATTCCTCTTAAGCAATCAAGCTTGGAATTATATCCCATTATGAATGGAATATTTCTATAACGACATTACGAATATTTACGACCATTTTAAAGATGAGTCGATACGTAACATTTTGAGACATTTTCAAACGTCAACGTTTAGAGATAAGATGAACGATGGTTTTAATGATCAAGAAACTTTAGGAAATTATTTCTTATGATATTTTTATGATATTACAGTACTAATAAGCATTTAATTAATGCTTGAACATTAGAATGAATAAAAGCTCAACCATGGTTTGAAAACCTAAAATCTTAAAATTAGGGTTTTCTTGAAAATTTTGTTCTAATTAATTATCCTATGATATAATTATTATATAAATTATATACCATGGTGTATATACCTATTAATGTCATGAAATGAAATTTTTAACCTATGAATTGTCGAATAGCCGATAGCTCGTTTCTTGTACACAAGGTTGGATTATTTTGTTTTCTTCACTTATGCTATTAACCTATGATATTAAATATCATCTAAATCATATTATATGATGTATATATCTATGTTTAGCATGAAATAAAATTTTATCCTATAGTTTGGCCAAATGGCGAGAACTACATATATAGTTATATAAATTTTAATTGTTTCATTTACCTCACATTTGCATGTATGTATGTATAATTTCAGATTTTATACTTGAGTCTCCCACTAAATACATATACTTTACCTATTTCCAAGATATCTTGTGTAAGAACTAATGATTGGGAACCCATTAGTGAATAAAATAGCATTAAAAGTTGAAAGGTCTCATGTGTGTGCAAGAGGGAGAGGGCCGAGCATAGGGGGGGTTATGGGGGTAGATATTCAGATTTTCTCATTACCTCACTCATTCAAACACTTAAACACTCCAACTACATCATCTCTCTCTAAAACCTCTCACTTCTCTCGAGAACATCTTCTTCCTCTCAGTTTTTACGAAAAAGTCGAGAGCTTCACCACCATTTTCAAGCTTGATCTTCTTCTTCTCTTCTTCCTACTACACCTCCATACCTTGTACTTTATCCACTAATCTATATCATCAAGGTAGGATTGATCAAAAGGCTTGGTTTTGGTTATTTAAGTTTTCGAAAATTTTGAAAAGAGTTTAATTCTTGCATGTGTTCTTGATGATCTTAGTTGGTAGTTTTGTGCCATTGCATGTATATAAATGATAAGAAAAAGGATTAGATATGTGTTCATGTTTTCAAATGTATTGCATGTCGATTTTGTTCAAAATTTTGAAACAATGAATATGTGATGTTCTAAGACTATATAGCATTATGTTGTGAAACTTAGATCATGATTTAAAATTTATTCAAATATGTTTGAAATTCTTGAAGTGGCGAGACCTAAGAGGATATATATGGATTTGATTTTGTGATCTATAGTCTATATGTGTTCATAGTATTTATTTTGAATTTTGGAAAAAGTCCATGCCCGATTTTTCTTAGGCAAGAGCATAAGGAAAATTGGATGAATGTATGATTTTTATTTGATACATGCAATATGATATTATTGATTCATGATGTATAGAGAGTGCATATGATTTAATTGAAAATTTTTAAAACATTCTTCCTATTTTATTTCATAAAGGCCGAAGCATGTATAAATATATATAAGTGGATTTATGATTTTATTTTGTACATGCAATGTGATATTGTTGATTATTGATATATTGGAAATGAATGTAAATTAATTGAGAATTTTTGAAGCACTCTTGCTATTTTAAAAAAAAAAAGACCGAACATACATATATAAGTATATGTTAATGAATGATGTTTATATGAGACATGCAATGATATATAGTTACTCTATGATGATATTGAAGTCTATGGTAATTTAATTAGAATTTTTGAAAAATTCTAACTATTATTTTAAAGAAAAGCCGAGACATGTAGATATATATGTGTTAGTGTGTAATTTTATTCTATGACATGCAATAGTATATTATTGCTCTAAAATGTGAATTATACAATATATGTTGTAATTAAAATTTTTGAAAAGTTTCCTTGAGAAATATAGATAAAAACCGAGAGCTATGCTTGAATTATGTTGATATATGATTTTGATTTGTAACATGCAATGATGTTTTATGGATCTAGGATATGTTTTATGCATATTATGATTTTTGGAAAATTTTATAAAATTATTTGTTAAAGTTATGAAAATACCGAATGCTATGGGTTCAATTACATGATGTAACATTGTTATATAGTGAGTTATGTGACATAAAGGTGTATTGGACTAATGTTTGGACCTTATATTAAATTATTGAAATTATAGAAAAATTCTAGGCATTTGTTTTAAAAGTGCCGAAACCTTATATAAATAATAGGGTGATAATTGAACAATGTTTAGTTGATCTTATGACATATTAATGACCATAGTGTATTTTAATACACTATATTATATTAGAAAAATTTTGGACATTGTTTGGTAATTTAATGTAATTACGAAAGCTGTTTAAAGATTTTAAGGATTTTAAATCCTTTTAAATCAATTTGTTAATAAATTATATGTCTAATAATATTTTAGACATATTTGGAAATTATTGGATAATTTTGAAAATAATTGATTGGAAAAAACCAAAATAGCCGTGAGCTATTTTAGAAATAAAAATAAGGTTTTAAATCCTTAAATTCATTATTTATAATGAATTATATGCTTAAAATTATTTTTAAACATATTAAAACAGTTTATAAAAGAAATCAATTAGAAATTGATTTTCAAAGATTTTATATTAAAGTATGACTTAGTAATTAATTTACTAAGAAAAGTCAAAATTGTTGACTTTTGAAACCAACGTCTGAAAGGCGTTAGATTAAATCTGCGAATATCGTAAAGCGTATCATTGCTAATGATATCATGTTAATATGAAAGGATTTCATGTTTAAAGTCATGAAATCGAAAGACGTGAGAAAACGTTGGACCATTTCCTAAGAGGGGTAAATTAGTCATTTATAACACATATCTCGTTTCTATCGAAGAACGAGAAGTGTAAATTGATCTGGCGTCTGAGAAGCGAATTAAATTCATTAAGGAATTCAATTCGCGTCGATATGAAATATCGAATTATTTTATAAGACTTGATAAGTCTCGAACTACGTAAACGACGTACTAAAAGCATCCTTTTTATATAAAGGTGTGGACAGCGGCGCGCGCAATTTGGGCGTTGGCGAGTAAGGAAAGCGATAAAGGCGAACAATAATTTCCAGGTGGGCTTTATTACCAAAATGAAACAACTTTGCTGCTCTTTTCAACTGTCTTTGTTTACAGTACTTTTCAACAAATACTGAAATTCTTTAAATGATTACCTGCCAAAATGTTTACGTTTTGTGTATCGTATCTATCCATGTATGATGTGATGTTGATGGGTTATTCCCGACTTATGAATGAAAATCGATATCGGATTCTATCTTGGGAAGGCTTATACAGCTAGGATTAACGTGTACTACGATGGTATTTGTGTCTTTGTAAGGACAATTCACGGCGGTCGCGGGGTCGTAGAAGGAGGCCTCCTTCACGACTTTCGACTATGATAATGTGATAACATGCTAATAAGGGATATGGATCACGTACACAAGAAAATGCTTGGCGAGCAACTTTTATAAACTCGAGAAAGCGTTTTAGTAAGCCTGAGGCATATTTTCAAATAAAACCCTTGTGTCTTACTACTATATTAGCGAGTAATTAAATGAAAATAAAATGTTTTCGGCATAAGTCCCTTTGGGTACAAGTTTTGTACTTAGCCCTGCATGTTTGTTTTAAATGTGCGAGGTTGAGCTCGATTCTTGATGATGGAGAAAGCGTTGAGAAAGTCATGTGTCCTTCATGTTCGTTAGAAATGGATAACCTTGAATACATATCGTCGTATATGTATTCACACTCTTTCATTGCAACTACGAGCTGTTTTACTTTCATGTTGGATATTATAACAAAGTGAAGCTGTGAAGTCTTTCGGATCATTATATCTTTTGGATCTATTGTCTAAAGTCCTTTTGAACTAAATTGTATAAGTGTATGTTAAATCTTTAGTTCTATATTCCTATTAATAGTCCGCTCGCTTTAATGAAAGAAAACAAAAGAATGATAGGAAGCATGAATGTGTATTAATTTTGAATTCGAGCGGTGAAAGTGGAGCGTAAAGATGATCGGCAGCGACTTGACTACGAAGAATGAAGAAGGTGGATGCTTATCACGGTCAAAGTGGCGATCATAACCATGATTTTCAACTTGCGTGATCGAGGACCGAGATTTCGAGCGGCAAACTTCAATTTCAAGGCGTGGGCGTAATAGTTATACTAAGTCGACAATAGTTATAAGCGTATGTTGTCATTATTGGCACCTTCTCGAAACGTCGATATAATCGCGAAAATTTTCTGCAGTGCGCATGATAAATTTGTTTTAACCGTACACCTCGATGGGACTCCGTTTACGCATGGTTTTCGCCTGCGTATTCCTAACGTTCTGAACTTCATTTGTTATGAAGGACAGAATCTCTTTTTCCAGCTCCCAAATACAGTAGAGTCTGGGTAAAGTTCAGCTTGAGTCTTAGGTAGAACCAAGGAGCCTATAATACCTCGTGAAGCTTAACACAGCAATAGGAGTTTTGTTTACTAGATGGGTTAAGAATGTTTAGTTATAGGTTGAATAGTTTATCCTAGTGGATTAATCGAAGTATTAAGCTACCCTATCTGCTATTAGGTGTTAGTAGTGTCTAACGGTTAGTTTTGATCGTGACGGATGGAGGAGATGCGTTATATTGCGAGAAGGAGAATAGGACTGACCCGACCCACGAAGAGACTATCCGCATTTATCGGAAAATTTGGATGTGTGCGGCGAGGATTTGGGAGAGTTCACGATGTATTACTTTAGGCGTGGAGGAATGCGAGAGTTTATGGCGTGACGGACTACGGCGGCATTAAGCGTCTTCTTACTATACTTCCATGTGATTGGGAAGACTACGCTCGTGAGGTTTCGGGATTACATTTATCGTGCGGTTGGGGATATGACTTGATGGGTGATCTACCGGGTTCATCGACCACCGACGACGTATATAGCATCTATGGCGCAGCACCGAGAGGACCTTATCTCTCCACGGAATACACTTGGCGTGACGAGTCACACAGTGGCTGACTGCGAGGTCCCACGGGTAGTCGTCTGATGGTTCCTCGATATCGGATCGATGAGGCGGACTTGTTCGAGCGAGACGGAGGCGGCTAGGCTAGAGCATTGGGAGCCCTGTTTTCCCACCCCGATTTTTGGACATCCGGTCGTCCACTACCGCCTTTACCACCGATGGCGCACCTACTACCGATCGAGTTTCCGTCGGACGGCCGCGGATTAGCGTGGCGGTACTCTTGATGGGTATAACCCCATCCACGACAGCTATAGCCCAATTCGTGTGGATTATGGTCCTGCGGGACATCCCGATGGTAGAGAGTAATGGGTGGACCTCAGAGCATATGGCGGGTTGATGATTCGGACGAGGAGGAAGAGGATCCGGAGGAAGATGAGGAAGATTCTAGGAGTTGATGTAGCTAGTGATGTTGATGTAAAGTTTGAAGAATTATGTTATCTACTTTTATGTATGTTTTATTTATGCTTTTGAAAAATTTGAACAGTGGGGAAAACGGAATTTTTGTAAGGCTATAAAGCCGTTGTGTGTTGGACTTGAATTTTTGTAAAGCCTTAAGGCCGATATGTGTATGGTCTTCTCCTTTTGAAACATTTTGGAAGCAAGAGTGTAAGTAATCCTTGATGTAAGGACTTATGTTTGCAAAGTACGGTGCTTTTGCAATTGTATGTATGTGTGATCCAAGAGGGCTTTTGCAACAAATTTATGTATGATAAGAATGAAATGTTTTATTTAAGTTATCGTTTCTAAAAAAAAAAAAAAAGCAAAGAAATGAAATTGTACATATTCAAGTTATAAAAATGATACATGATGCTAATGATATATTTTACAGCAGAATGCCTCCTAAACAAGCCCCGAGCGAAGTAAGGAGGAGGCGGACTGGGAGACGAGGTAGAACTCCGGAGCAGGAGGAACAAGTTGTACCTCAACCACCTCCACCCCAACGACCGCGGGATAGAGGAATTGTTTTAAGACAAAACCCTCCAACTTTCAATGGGAAGGTAGTGGGAAGAGGTGAGCAGTGGATGAGAACTATCGAGAGAATTTTCACTTTCCTAAGGTGCACAACACAAGAAAGACTATCGTGTGTAGCTTTCGGTTAAATGGGCTCTGCGATTTACGGTGGGAGGCGGAAATAAAACTTTCACGAGCGAGAAGGAGGAATTGACACAGGAAGATTTTAAAGGGAAGTGTATGATAAATATGTACCGAAGAGTTACAAGAAGAAGAAGAACATGAATTCTTCTTGTTAAAAGCGAGAAAAGATGTCGGTAACCGATTACGATCGCACTTTTTTGAAATGTCTGAATATATGCTTTGGATCAGTGGACACGGTTTAAAATGGCGAGAAATTTAGATCGGGGTTAAGGCGAAATAAGAATGTCTCTCGTGGTCTTGGAGACATGACTTATCTTGAGAGCTCTTACAGGCTTTGGACATTGAGGCGACAATGCCGGATGATAAGTCGGGATCGACACGGATGAGAAAGTTTTCTCAAAGTTTCCCCAACCAAAGGGTTCACCATTTTGGAATAAAGGAAAACTCAAACCAAGATTTCTTGGACCTTACGAGATATTGGAGCGGATCGGGCACATGTAGCCTATGGGTTAGCGTTGCCTCCAAACTTCGCTAACGTGCATGATGTTTTCACGTGTCTCATTTCGAAAGTATGTTTATGACCACAACATATTCTTCATTCTGACGAAATAGTTCGATCTTTGATTTAAGCTATGAGGAAGAACACGAATGTATACGGACCGGAAGAACAAAGTTAAGGAATAAAGTTATTCCTTTAGTGAAAGTTCAATGGAGCATCATGGTCGGAAGAAGTGGCGTGGGAACTAGAAGATCAAATGAAAGAAAAGTATCCCGATGTATTTAAAAAGGTACAAAATTTCGGGGACGAAATTTTTTAAGGGGGAGGGAATGTAGTAGCCCGAAAATCTTTTGGTAATTATTAAAGCTTAATTAGGTATAATTAAGGGATTAAAAGCTATTTAACCCTAAGAATTTATAAAATTCAATATAATGATATATTAATCGGCATGAATCCAATTAGTTTAAGATTTGAACATATGAGATTAGAAAGTGTAGAGATTTATTAGAAATGAGTTTATTTGTGATAAAAAGTGAATTTTGTGAAATAAATGAATTATTATGATATGTGTGAATGAAAAATGCTATAAATTAGAAATTAAGCTATAAAATGCCTTAATTATTTTTATATGGATAGTTTATTATAAAATGAAATAAGTTGTTATTCAAGCTATTAATTTGCTTGAATAAATTTATTTTAGCAATGTTTAGTGATAAAAGAATTATTTACTGTAATTTTTGAAAATTAAGAAGCAAGACTATAATTAGTTGAATTTTAAAATATGAAAGGATTTAAATTATGCTATATGAATCTAAATTAAATTATGAATATAAGTTGTATTAGATTTTATAATTTATTAGAGATATAATCCTATTAATTAAATTATACTAAAGTATGGAATTAGTAAAATTTGAGGTGCAATTATAATATTTTGAAATTAGTGCTTAAGTATCTTGAAATTTTTAATAAATACACATGAAATATACATAAACATTCTAGAAATATAATACACATAATATATCTTCTTCCACCCTCATTTCTCTCCCAATTTTCGGCACACACACACCAACACACACTAAAAAATTTAATTTCAATTTTAATCCATAATCAAGGCTGAAATTAAAGGATAATCACTCATAGCAAGGTAATTACTTCATTTAACCAAAGTTTTCATTGTTTAAATTGATGAATATTATGTTTGGACACCTTAGAGTTTTCGAAAATTATGAAGCATGGATTATGATTTATTTGTTAAATTTTGTTATATTTATTGATTTAATTATGTTTATGAAGCTTGATTAACATATACTATGGTTTTAATTTGTTTAAATTCATGAAGATTAAAAAATTCAAGAATTATATCTAAACCCTAATTTTTATATATGGAGCATATGTTATGATTTGGTTGGATTGAGTTTAAATATATGTTTAGGAATGGATATAAACATCACATGATCAAAGAAAATAAAAATTAAATCATGTTTGCTTAATTCTTGAAATTTTCGAAAACTTCAAGTAACATGAACTTGATGATTTTGATTTTATTTGATCTATTTGACATTATAATTATGCTTAGGGATATAAATAATGCATAATAAGAATTTATAGGAATTTAATTCAATTATATACTAAATGCCCAAATTTTCGAAAATGAAGGGTATGTATTAAACTTTGACTTCTTGATTTTATTTGATGTATTTGATATGATATTTGAGATCTAGGATAAAAATACGGCTTAAATAGAATTTATGGGAATTTTTGAACATAGGTATCAAAAGTTAGAAAAATTAAAGTTTAGACCAAAGTTATACTTATATGTGCTATACTTGATCTATGATTGAATGGATCATAAATTCATGATCATTGATGTTAATTGAGTATAATTATAAGATATTTAATGTGTAATGAGTTGTATATATATTAAAAATGTTGAAATATATATATATATATATATATATATATAGTTAGAAAAAGGGCCTTAGGCGATTATCGTTGAAAGGAATAATATTAATCTTGTTTAAGGTTCCTAAATGTATGTTTGAGCATGTAATGATAATATTGGGGAGTTTGGGATAGTATTGGAGTAGTTTGGTGTAATAACCGAATTATTAAAAACCAAATTACGATAATTAATTTCGTAAATTAGAGTATTATTATGATAATTTGATTATTAAAATATCGAATAATGATTCGATTATCTTTGGAATAATAAATTCCTATGTTTTATTCACAAATGAATGTGAATTGAAATACGAATATGTAACGTATTTCAACGGTATTATTTCTCGTCGATTACGTATCGATGATTAAATGCTCGTGATATTTTCTAAGTTTTAAGCTTAGAATTTAATTCCATTATTATTGGAATAATTTAATAAAGTGATTCTGACTTTATTACGACCATTTTGAAATGAGTCGATAATTAACGTTTAGAGATGACTTGAGAATCAAGTCTAACGATCAAGGAATTATGATATTTAAATTCCTATGATTATTTTATATAATTAGAATATTATTTAGCATTGAAATAATGCTAGAAAATTTTGGAATTATATTTTGATTATTTAAGATTCTCGAAAACCTAAATCGAGAATTAGGGTTTTCTACCTTGATAAATTCAATAATTTTTCCTATGATATAATTTATCATCTAGGATATATATTATGCTATATGTCTACTTATAGCATGAAAATCAATTTTGGCATAATTCTTCAAAATGCGTGAGCATTATCTATGTGTATAACATAGAATTGTTTTATTTGATCTTCCAAATTGTATTATATCTTAGTGTAGTATCAATACACACTTACCAAGTAAAATTTGTAGATGAAAAATGTCTTGCAATGTGTTATGTGAGTTAGCCGATTTTGTTAACTAGTTAATCAAAGAAAGCTTGATTTTCTTAACACTTGATTACACAATTTTTGGGATAGAGTGTATATATATTACATGCAAGACACAACATGAAAAATCTGAAAATTTCTCCTTCCCTTCTACATGTTGTCGATGGCAATGTGGCAAATTGAGTCAAATATATTTTGTTTCATTCAAAAAAACTTTATGCATGTAGTTAATACATGTAAGAGATATTTTACACCATGACATATGCAAATTTGACTCTCCAAAATTAATTTGTCTTGCTTTTCTTTGTTACAACCGAGAGAGAGAGAGAGATGTGTATTGATAATTCATTTGTTGTATATATTAAGTATTAACGAAAACCAAAATCCCTTTCATTTCTCTTCTCAAACAAACACACTACCGAGAGCTATCTAAGAAAAACCTAAGTGTTCTTCACTCTTTCTTCACCAAAAATCTTGAGTTTAAATCATCCCATGTAATATTCCAAAGAAACGAATATACGATTACGGTTCTCTAAGCCCGTAATTAGGGTTTTGCCGTATATTATCTTTTTACGACATCGAATATTGTGATTTCGATACGATACCGTTATAACGAATTCCTTTTTATAATTAACTAAGGATTGTGAATTTAAGGATTTAAATATTACGAAATGATTCGTCGATATATTTTAACGTCGAGCAGCGTATCGAACGTCGACTTTTCATGAAATTTTACGAGCGGTGAAGCTTGGAATTAAATTCCATCTTAATTCCTTTATTAAAGGAATATATTTATTTAGTAAGCACGAACTTCTGCGACCATTTTGAGATGAGTCGATTTTGAGCGTTTTGAGGCGTTTTGAGCGTCAACGTCTAGAGACGTTTTGTAAAATGAGTTTAATGCTCAGGAAATTATAATAATTAATTTCCTATTATTATTTTATATAATTACAGTATTATTAATTATAAAAATCGAATTTTAGCATCTAAAATTCGATTTCTTTAACATAGGTTTTTCGAAAACCCTAGTTTTGCAAACTATGGTTTTAACACATGAAATGATACCATTAAATTATCCTATGGTATCTAAACTTTATAATATGATATATATGGGTATTATTAGGCTATGAAATCAGTTTTTAGAACATTAAAACTCGATAGCTTATAATTATAATTTTCGAAACCTAATATTCGAAATTAGGGTTTCTTATGCATAAATAAATGCTATAATTTTATCCTATGATATTATTTAATATCCAAATCATATATTATGATATATATGTGTATATTTGGGACGAAAACTACATGAATATCAATAATGGGTGTAACTTATAATTTTTATCCTATTTTCCTAATTTTCTATCGGTATTTTCGAAAATGTGGTATATGCTTGATTTAATTATTTTAATGGCTTGTATTATATATCTATGATCATACATGATTAATATATCTTGTATTAGGGATTAAATGAAATTAAACCACCCCTAAAACACCCTAAAACCGCCGGCTGCACCTATTAAACAAAGCATGATGATCCACCTTTTTATTGCCCAACCCATGAACACCCTTTTTCCTAGCTAATGATCATCCCCTACTAAATCATTTGGCTGCAGATTTTTGGCCAATTCTTGAGGCAAAATCGAGAGGGAGAGAGAGGGATAAGTGGTGAGACTCTTCTCCTTCAAACTCACTACACTCATTATTCTCCCTCAAACCTTTCAAACACAAAACACTCTCCATTTTCCTCTCCAAAAACCTTTGAAAACCGACACACCCTCCCATTTTGAAAGCTTCATCCCTTCTTCTTCTCCATTTCTCCTCCAAACCTTGATACCATACCATATTCTTGTGATTCTATATCATATCTAAGGTAAACATGAGGCTAGCACCGATTTTTACCTCTTTTGTACAAGAAAAATCGAACATGTTCTTATATATGTGTGTGTATTTGAATGCCATGTATGTTTATGTATATGTTTTAAATGTTCTTGAGCATGAGATATATTGTTCTTGATGATTTTATTCAAAATATATGTGAATTAATGTTAGAAGAGCATAGATGGTTGTTTATTAAATGGTTGAAATGGATCTAGCATGTATATACAATTTTCGAACCATAGACCTTGTTTAAAATAATTTTTGAAAATGATAAAAATGCATATGTGATGACCGAATGCTTCTTAGCATTTTCTAAGCATGTATTATTGATCTATGTTATGATTTAAGACTATAATATGTTATTTAAAATTTTTGGAAAACCCTAGTTATTTTCTTGAGAGGGCCGAGACATATATAGCTTAATACATTAGTGTATAATTTTTATTTCAAGCTTGTAATGACATATTATTGCTATAGAACCTTGATTATATGTTCTATGATTTAATTGGAATTTTTGAAAACCATATACATGATTTCTCAATAATACCGTGAGCATGTAAGATGTGTAGATTGGTGTATGATTTTATTTTTGAACATGTAATGGTGTTTTAATGCTTTAGTATATTATTTATGCATTGTGTGAATTAATTAGAATTTTTGGAAATCAAATACTATTTTAAATCAAATAAACCGTGAGCTTGTTGCTCTTGAAGGTGATGATTTAATTAGTTTTGATAAATATTATGATGTTATATTACTATACTATAGTGTATAAACATAGTATATAATTGTTGGAATTTTTGAAAACCAAATACTAAATAAAATCGAAAAAGCCGAGAGCTTACAAGCTCATATGGTGACGATTTAAATTAGTTTGGTTGATATTATGATGTTACAATGTTATAATATAATGTTTAATGATGTTGGAATTTATTTAGAATTTTAGAAATTATTTGCTAATTATTGGTAATTATCAAGTATTACCGTGAATAATTGTTATAAATTGTGAAATGAATGCTTATGATGAACTATAGGTTATATTAATGATATATATTGATGTTGGGATATTATACTAAGTATATATCAATTTTGGGAATTTTGGATAATTATTCCTATTTATTTGAAATTAAGTAAATGTATATATGTATATATATAAATAAATAGCAAATAATACCATATGAATTTTATAAATTCATATTCTGGACCATAGTGTATAATAATTCACTATATTAATTTAGAAAATTTTCAAAAGTCATTTGACATTTTAAATTAATTATCGAGTTTTCGATAATTAATAAGGATTTTTAAATCCTTTTTAAATCAGTTTATTAATAAAATATATGTCTATTTATATTCTGGACATATTTTGGAAATTATAAAAATTTTACAAACATAGTTTACTATGTTTAAGACAAACGTTAGGTTGTTAACGTTTTAAAAACCAAAATACGCATTTTATTTATAATGGTTATTAAAATGCGAAAATGTTTATAAGTCCTCGATTACGAGATAGATCGAAAAATAGGACTTTACGTTTTCAAATCGATCAAATTCGACTTATAAAACAAAATAGTAAGAAGTTACTATTTTTAAAAGTCAAAATCGTTGACTTTGTTGACCAATGTTGACTTCGTTGACTTTTCAAGTCAAACGTACGATTATACGTTTATAAATACGTCAGTACGCGTAAGATATACTAATTGAGTATGATACCTTATTAGTAAGAAAAGATTTCCCAAATGAAATCCATATATCGAAAAACGTACTTATACGTTGAAAGTATCTCGAAGAAGCGAGAACAAGTCGATCGTATACGTGTTAGAGACGTATCAATTCACTAAGGAATTCAGTCTACATCGATATGAAATATTGAAGTTTATCTTAGTTTTCGAAAGTCTCGAGAGACTTGAGCGACGTACTAAAACCTCGCTTTTTCGTAAAGGTGTGGGCGCAAACGCAATGACGGATTGTGACGAACGAACGAACTGGGACTTTTACAACAAACCATAGTCGGTGGGCTTTATCTTTTAAATGTGGGCCTTTTCACCCCACTAAAGCGTGACTTTACCGCTATTTCAAATGAGTTTATTCTGAGACTTATCCTACTGTTGTTTAACAAATGTTTCTTGCATTACACCGCCAAAATATTTCGTTTGTGTATGGATCTATCTCATTATACCGGGTAGAAATTTGTGGAGATGGTTGGAACTATTATATCAATTGTTGTGGTAGCACCCAACCTTTTAATGTCGGGTCTGTGCGGATGATAAATGCCTGGCTAGGATTGGCGTGAAGGTTGGAACTATCTGTTGTGTTAACATATGCTTGCAGTGGTATTGTGTCTTTGCAGGGATTACGGGCGGTCACGGCGTCGTAGATGGGAGGCCTCACTCTCGGCGTTTGTTTATTTATTTATTATTATTATGTATTGTGACTATGAGATACGGACCATACACACAAGAAAATGCTCGGCGAGCTATGTTTCTGACCGAAAATGATTTGGTAAGCCTGAGGCATTTTAACAAAACCACTGTGACTTACCCGATATTAGCGATGTAATCTAAATTCTATCAAATGTTTTCGGCATAAGTCCACCGAGTGCAATTTCTTGTACTTAGCCCCGCATATTTGTTTTAAATGTGCGGGTTGAGCTCGATGGTGATGATGGGAATGTGTTGAGGAGTCGGTGTCCTTGACCGATTTACTTGAATTTATGGGTTATACTTGAATGCATATCGTCATATATGTATTCACACACTTTCATTGCTATATACTGAACTCCTTTATTTATGCTTACGTTTACAAACTATCAAGGTCCATCGGATCAGGCCAAGTTTTGGGGTCCGATGGCCTAAACCTTTTTCAAAAAAGAACATTATGACATCACCTCATATTCTGCCCAAGCATGTTAGTTTATTTTTATGCATCTTTATTTTTCCCATGTAACCCCTAAAATACTACTCCTAGTATTAGTCGCCCTCCAGTCCGGGTTGGTCCGGAGTGGGGTCGTGACAGAAGTGGTATCAGAGCCCTTTTGCTCTTTGTAAACCCAAAACCTTTCATTCTAAGTCTAGATCGAGTCACTGGACTTCTAGTAACTCACTGACTCCCCTCAACACTCCATCACATCGAGCTCGACCGGGAAAAAAGTAACTGCATTTCTTTCTCAAAATCATGAAATGGAAATTTTTACATGATTGAACAATTGGAAGGACTTTTGAAGGATTGATTATTATGAAAAATTTTATGATGAAAATGAAAGTTGAGCAAGAAAATTTTTCCCAAAATACTTTTAGTTGAACTAGCGCAATACTCGAGTATTGATATGAAAGTACATGGTGGTACTAGTTGAATGATCAACATGGGATGAATGAATTCATTTTGAATATGTATATGAATTGATCATGATCATCTTTTTGAAATCATATTTCCAAAGTTTTCAAATAAAAACTTTACTTCCAACTTTCAAAAATTTCTATTTATGATGAACGATATGTTATCATAAGACGAACTTAGACTCTAAGGAAGCATGTTCACATATCGTGAAAGAACATAAATCGAACTTCTTTTTCCTTACGATAACAAAGAACGATAGGAAGAATGAGAGTAATGATGGCCTCAAGCTCGAGCAACGAAAGACGAGCAAGAAGGATGAACAAGGGTGACCTCAACCTTAAAGATGAACAACGTCGACACTTCATCACTACTTCGACATGAGTGAGCATCGACACAAATCACGACATGGACGTCACTTACGGCTTCAGAATGTTCAGCCTCAACATAAAAACCCGAAGACGATAGACGTATTACGTCGACATACGTCTCGATTTGCAATTTGGCACGATCGCGCAAATTTCCTGCACTGCGCAGTAGATTTGTTTTAGCTAGATCTCTCGTTGGGACTCGATTTACGCATGGTTTTCACCTGCGTACTCCTAACGCACTGATCTTCATTTGTTATGAAGAACAGAATCCTTAATTCTGCCTCCAGAACGCGATAGAGTCCGTTGAACTCTAGTTCGAGTGTTTGGTATAGAATAAGAATCTCGTTGCTTATGTTAAGATGTTGTTGGCTTATGTATACGTTTGGGTAAGACTAAGAATGTAAGTTGTGGTAAGTATTGTGCAGTATGATGTTGCCTACCTTATAGACTTGCTTGACCTTATCTAGTTGCTTCACGTTACGTTAAGATATCCTTGCACCTTTTGAGATGACGATAGTTGACTTATGTTAGTTTTGTTCGTGACAGATGGAGGGGATGAGATATCTCGCGAGGAGGAGGATTGGACCACACCCCACCCCAGAGGAGGAGGTGAGTATTTATCGCTCCAGCTGGATGTGCTGCTGGGGAAGACTTGGGTGAGTTCTTGGCATATTACCTCCGTCTTTGGAGAGACGCCCGAGCCCACGGCGTGACTAATTATGACGGCATCCAGCGCCTACTAGCGATACTCCCCGCACTGGGTTGGGTATGCAGAGATATCGGAGATTACATCTACAGGCGATGGGCGACTACGACTTGGTGGGAGATTTGCCCAGTTCGTGAGTCATCGACTTACGATACAAAGACATTCTGGGGCAGCACCGAGAGGACCCTACCTCCTCCCGAGAGTATACAGGCGGGATGAGTCGCAGAGTGGCTTTACAGAGGTTCGAGGCAGATTGACCCGGTCGTGCCTCCTTTCCTTTTTGAGGAAAGCCTGCTTTCGCTTAGAGAGGCAAGACGCCCGAGCCTTGGGAGAGCCGGTATTTCCACCCACACTGCCGGACACCCGTCGTCCACAGTACCACCTCCACCACCTATGGTCCCGGCCGTACCACCGATCGAGCACTTAGTCGGACGACAAAGACGGATGAGGGTAACGAGATGTCGCAGTGGCTACGGCCCGATCCGCCACGACTACGAGCATCGGGTGAATGCAACGAACGCTCTTAACCCCCTGCGAGACATACCGATGGTGGAAAGCGATGGAGCCGGTCCATCCAGGGGACTGCCCCGCATGGACATTTCGGCGAGGGCGACTCAGGAGGAGGAAGATCCCGAGGAGGACGGACGGTGGGAGGACGCATGATGTAGACCACGATGAAGCTTAAGGAGATTTTTTATGTTAAACACATTGTTTCCTTTTCCTATGTTTAATCTTTAGTGATGGACTTAGAACCTTAACTTTTGGAAGGCCGTGTGGGCCAGGACTTATGTTTTATTTCTCTTTTTGTATAACCGTTGGTTTTGAACATCCTGCCTATGGCAGAATTTTTTTTTGGATATATATATACATGACCCTAATAGGGCTTTTGCGGCATGTTATGTTCGTTAAGAGTGGTTTTCTGTTTGGAATCGTTTTACAATAAAGCCATAATAGCGTTGGTGTATGTTGAGTTATGAAAAGGATAAGTGCCTAATGATTACCTGTTTTCTATAGCAGCATGCCTCCGAGAAGGAATCCGGAGCAGGAACCCAGGGGTCGAGGTCGGGGAAGGCCAAGAGGAAGGGGTAGGATCCCCGAGCAAGAGCAGGAAGATATTCCCAACCACCACCTCCACCTCAACCCGATCGCGGGATCGAAGAAATGTTTCTAAGGCAGAACCCTCCCTGTCTTTAACGGAAAGGTAGCCGGAAGAAGCCGAACAATGGGTTGGGGCCATTGAGCGGATTTTACATTTTAAGATGCACGGCACGGGAAAGGCGTAGTGTGTTACCTTCCGACTTTATAGGACCGGTGACACGGTGGGAGGCGGAAGAAGACTTTCACGGTGAACAACTTGAAGAATTCTCGTGGGAGGATTTCAAGAGGCTGTATGAAAAGTACATACCTAAAAGCTATAAGAGGAAGAAGGAGCGGTGAGTTTTCCCGCTAAAACAAGAAAGGATGACCAGAATCGACTATGATCGCACTTTTCTGCGAGATGTCGAGATATGCACCGTAATGGTGGACACCGACTTGAAAATGTCGGAAAAGTTCGAGCGGTGGCTAAGAATGGAGATCGCATGTCTCTTGCCGACCATGTAGACTGTTCTACTGAAGCTCTCGCACGAGCTTTAGATATTGAGCGCCATGACCGAAAATAAGTCGGTGTCGTCTCGGACACACAATGCAATTGGATAGAGGAAAGGAAATGGGAACCCAACCGCGGAATAACAACCATGGGAGCTATGGGGACTTGAGTCTGGCAAGCGCCGTGGCGAGGAGCCTTGGCGCCACAAGGACAAGGTGGAAGAGAGCGACTTATGCTCCACCAAAGAAGGGACCACATGAGCAGCGAGGACACCTCAATGCCCTCGATGCCATAGGACACACAAGGGTGTGTGCACGGCAAACGTGATAAGTTATAAGTGCGGGCAAACGGGCATTACGCCAACAATTGCCCGGTGTCACGTTCGGATGTAAGGCGAACCAACCGGCAATGCTCGACCATTAAGGGCTATCTGACTTCAACCCCACCGCATGGAAGTTTCAGCCCAACCCTCAACAAATGATATGTTATCGTGAGAAAAACATAGTCGATATAGAAGCATGATCACGTATTGTAAAAGAACGTAGAAGTACGAATTTCATTCCCATGTAAGAATAAGAGAATGACATGACCAACGAAAGTAATGATAACTACGAGCTTGAGGAAAAAGACGAATGCGAAGGATGAAATACGATCTCAATGTGTGGAATGAACGACGTCGACGCCATGATTACGACTTTGACTTGACGCCGGCAGCGGCATGCACGACCTCGGTGTCGGCATTGCCTCGTATCTTGTCACGAGCATGTAATTTTTCTGCATTGTGCAGTAATTTTGTTCTAGCTCGTTCTCTTTCGTTAGGACTCCGATTTGCGCATGGTTTTCACCTGAGAAACCCTGAAACACTGAACTTCATTTGTTATGAAGGACTGAAACCCTATTTCTTTCTCCAGAATTCACGAGAGTCTCTAGAAAGTTAGTTTGAGTTGTAGGCTAGTATAAAGATCTTATAATATACCATAAACCTTGGAGCGTTAAATAATAAGTTTTCCAGTAGGATAAGAAAACTACGATATGTGTTTCCCTATAACATTTATCTTTTCATCAGATATGTTTGGGTTGTCTATCTACTTTGTAGATTGTCCAGTTATCCTAGTTATTTAAACAAATACGTTTAAGTTATCTTATCTGTTTATCAGATAATATTTAGTTTGACTTATGTTAGTTTTGTTTATGGCAGATGGAGGGAATGCGTTATATGGCTAGAAGAAGGATTGGACCAATCCCTACTCCCGAAGAAACTGTGCGCCTATACCGAGAAAGCTGGATGTGTTATGGAGAGGATTTAGGGGAATTCCTAATGTACTATCTCCGATTATGGAGAAATGCTCAAGCATATGGTGTGACAGACTATGACGGTATCAAACGTCTTTTGACCATACTTCCATGTAACTGGGAGGACTACGCACGAGAAGTGTCTGGGGACTATATCTATCGCGCAACAGGAGGTTATGATCTGGTTGGTGATTTACCCAGATTCATCAGCCATTTGAGTTATGTTTTACGCTCAGATGGGGTTGCCCGAGAGACCTTACCTTCCTCCGAGGGAGTATACATGGCGCGACGATACGCCGGAGTGGTTATACGCTGAGGTTCCGCGACAGGTTAATCCGGTGATACCTCGGTATCTGTTCGATGAGGGCAGACTCGCCCAAGTGGATAGGGCTGCACGACCGATTGCACTGGGGGCGCCTGTTTTTCCACCGTTATCTTTTGGACATCCTCTACATTCACCACTTACACCCTTACCGCCGATGGCAGCTCCCCCACCTCCAGCAGAGCCCTACCGTCGTACAGCGAGGATGAGAGTGACCGACACTCAGGATGCTTACAGTCCGGTACGTGTTTGTTATAGTCCGATACGTGCGGATTACAGTCCAGTACGTGAGGACTATGGTCCGATGCGTGACATACCCATGATAGGAGTTAATGAGGCAGGACCATCCAGAGTACATGCAAGAGATGATGATTCCGAAGAAGAAGAAGATCCGAAGAAGGCGAGTGAGATCTCGGACGCAGTCTTATGGACATAGAATAGGGTAGTATGTATATAGTATGGTCGCTTATGTAATAGTGGAAAGGAAAACTTGATGTTTTGTAATAGTATGTAAGCCAGTATGTATGTAATTTCCTTTATGATGACTGTTTGTTCGAAACGACCTTTTATGGTAAAACATTTTATGATATATATATGAATGACCACGAAATAAGGGCTTTTTAAAGAAAGATGTTTATGGTAAAGATGAATTGTTGTAATATAGTTGTTTTACAAAAGGGCTATGTGGTAATATTATGTATGTTAATTTGTAAAATAATACGCGATGCTAATATAATGTCTTGTATAGCGTAATGCCGCCTAGAAGAGATCCCGATCGGGGATGAGAGGTAGAGGAAGAGGAAGAGGTAGAGGAAGAGGTAGAGGAAGAGGTAGAATCACAATCAAGAACCGGAAAATATACCACAACCACCCCACCGATCGTAGGGTAGAAGAGCTCTTTCTTAGATGTAACCTCACATCTTTAACGGTAAAGGAACTCCGGATGATGCGGAGCAATGGATAAGAAAATGGAACGGATTTTGGCGATTGTGCGTGCATTGCTTTTCAACTTACTGGACCTACCGACTTTTGGTGGGAGGCCAGAAGAAAAACTTTTACACCGAACAATTGAATGAGTTTACTTGGGAAGAATTCAAAGAGAAATGTATGACAAATAAATTCAAGAGTTACGAAAAAGGAAGGAACTTGAATTCTTTGTTTTGAAGCAAGAAAAATGATCAGTAATGATTATGATGGCACTTTCTGCGATATGTCAAGGTATGCCCGGATCAGTGAACACAGATTTAAAGATGTCGAGAAATTTAGATCGGGTTTAAGGCCGAGATAAGAATGTCTCTCTTGATCATGGAGATTTGACATATACAGAGGCTCTTGGGCGAGCTTTGATATTGAGGCGCAATGCCGCACGACAAATCGGCATTAGCTCAAACGCAGAATCTGAGGAGATAAAGGAAAAAGGAAATGGGAGGTGAACTATGGTAACGAAGAATCGGGAAGTTCAAAATATGAGTAACAAACGGCAGTGCAAGGAGTGTAATATCTCCGGGCGAGGGGATGAAAAAGGCAGCTTTTGTCCTCCGAGCGAGGACCACAAGAGCGGTAAGAGCTTTACCTTGCCCAAAGTGCGTAAGATGCACAAAGGAATGTGCATGGCGGGTGCTGAAGCTGCTTTTAAATGTGGAGTAAGTGGCCATTATGCCAATAAGCGCGTGGAAACGCTTGGAAACAACGATAAGGCCAAATCAACCCGCAATGCTCACCGCTCGGCAATGCGTTTCAACCCCAACCTCAACAAGATGTACAATCGCAGCGATTGCAAAGAACCCAACGACGGCGGCAAAGAACCTCCACGACAACGTCCCCAACAACGACCACGACAAAGAAGAATAGAATCGGCAGGACAAGTGCCACGTCAACCTCGGCTAGCCTGGCTAGGGCATATGCTTTACATCAAGACGTAATGAACAAAACCAAGGAAATTTGGCAGGTATGGGGATTCTTCTCAATATACCAATTATATTGTTATTCGATACGGGTGCTTCACATTCCTTCATAGCAAGAGCATGTGTTGATAGATTGAAACTTAGATCTGAAAAGGCAAATCAGGACATGAGAATCTCTTCACCTATAGGAGGGATTGTGACTGTTACGCATGTTTGCTCGAACTAGAGTTGAACTTAGGATCACTTAAGGTTCGGTGAATAATTTGAACGTGATACCCATGGGTGGCGTAGATATAATTTTAGGAATGGATTGGCTAGCTAAAAATCATTCCACGATTCTTTGCAAGGAAAGGAAATTTCATTTCATTTTCTGGACAAGAAGCTACGTCTTCCATGGAATTAGCATGGGTAAGAAAGTTCGATTGTGTCAAGACCGAAGGCAAGAAGAATGATAAACAAGAAAGGATGCCATGCGTATCTTGTTTACTTGAGCGGAGAAGATAAGACAAAGGTGAAAATGGAAAACATAGAGATTGTTCGAGAATTTCCGGATGTTTTCACGAAAATCTACCAGATTACCTCGATGACAATTAGAATTCACCATCGACACGGAACCCGGATCGGCTCCAGATCGAAGGCACCCTATAGAATGGCTCAAGGAATTGGAAGAATTGAAGATCCAAACCAAGAATTGTTGGACCTAGGTTTTATCGGACCTAGTGTTTCACCTGGGAGCCTGCTTTATTAAATCGAAAAGAAAGACGGTTCTTTAAGGATGTGTATAGATTATCGAGAGTTGAACAAGATAACACTCAAGAACAAATACCCTTTGCCAATGATTGACGATCTGTTTGATCAATTAAGAGGAGCAGCGTATTTTCAAAGATTGATCTCAAGTCGTTATCATCAACTCAAGGTAGTAGGAAGACATATCTAAAAGCGCATTCGAACAAGATATGGCCACTATGAATTCATAGTTATGCCGCTCGGATTAACAAATGCACCGGCTGTATTTATGGACCTCATGAAGCAGTGTTTCATCCATACTTAGACAAATTTGTCTTAGTCTTCATAGATGATATTCTCATCTATTCAAAGAACGAGGAGGACCATAAAGAACATCTAAGAACGATGTTACAAACCTTAAGGGTTGAAAGGCTTTTGCTAAGTTTAGCAAGTGCGAGTTCGGGTGAAGGAAGTAATGTTCCTTGGACACATTGTGTCTCGCAGATGGAATTAAGGTAGATCCAGCCAAGGTAGAAGCGATGACAGAATGGAAATCGCCGAGGACCCGTAATGAGATCAAGTTTCCAGACTAGCCGGTTACTATCGGAGGTTCATTGAGGATTCTCCAAGATTGCGAGACCAATAACTCGGCTACTCAGGAAAGGAATCAAGTTTAATTGGACGAGAGGATTGTGAGGCGAAGCCAAAAGTGAAGGAGAAGTTAACAAGTGCACCAAGATAGCGATTCCGAATCGGATAAGGAGTATGTAGTTTATCTCGATGCTTCTAAGAATGGGTAGGTTGTGTCTTGATGCGGGAAGGAAAGTGATAGCATATGCATCCCGACAACTCGGACCACATGAGTTGAACTACCCAACTCATGACCTGGAATTGGCGCAGTAGTTCATGCATTGAAAATCTTGAGACATCATCTTTATGGAGTGAGATGTGAGATCTTTACAGATCACAAGAGTTTGAAATATTTCTTCGAGCAAAGAGATCTAAACATGAGGCAAAGAAGATGGCTTGAATTAGTAAAAGACTACACGATGTGGTATTAACTATCACTCGGGTAAGGCGAATGTAGTAGCTGATGCCCTAAGTCGTAAAAATCAGACCAAACTAGGATGTCTCCTTACGAAGGAAGAAAAACTCGTTGAAGAGTTTAAAAGAATGAAAATTGAGTTGATTGAACAACCAGGGACGATCATGAACTGTATCGCTACACTCATCTTGACATCGGATTTAAGAAAAAGAATCATAGAGAAACAAAGGATGGAGGAAAAGTTAGAAAAGATAAGAGAAAAGGTAAGGACTGAAGGACTAAGGAATTTCCAGGAAGCATCAGACAATGCCTTATTGTTTGAAGGAAGAATATGTGTTCCAAACAACGCTGAAATTCGAAACGAAATACTGAGTGAAGCTCACGATACACCTTACACCGCCCACCCAGGCAACACTAAGATGTACCAAGATCTAAGGGAAAAGTTTTGGTGGGAAGGCATGAAACGAGATGTAGCCTCTTTCGTAGAACGTTGTCTTGTTTGTCAACAAGTAAAAGCATTACATCAACGTCCTTACGGAAAGTTACAACCATTGGGAATACCTGAGTGGAAATGGGATGAAATAACGATGGATTTCGTTACGGGTTTACCAAAGTCAAAAAGGGGAAACACTGCTATATGGGTAATAATTGATAGACTTACAAAATGTGCTCATTTTCTGCCAATTCAGATTACTCATGGATCAGATAAGTTAGCCCAGTTATACGTAAAAGAAATTATCGACTACATGGAGTACCAAAATCTATTACATCGATAGAGACTCCAAGTTCACTTCGAGATTACGGGTTAGCTTGCAAAGGAATTAGGCACGAAGTTGAATTTCAAGACAAGATTTCACCCACGCATCGATGGGCGGTGAAAGAACGATTCGAGACACTAGAAGATATCTTTGAGAGCGTGAGTGTTGGATCGAGGTGCAAAGTGGGAAGATGTATTACCCTTATTGAGTTTGCCTACAACAATAGTTACCAATCGACGATTAATATGGCCCCATATGAAGCTTTGTATGGAAAGAAATGTAGATCACCGCTTTACTGGGATGAAGTGGGTGAAAGGAAGATCATAGGGCCTGAAGCAATAAGTGAAATGATCGAAATTGCCCGACAAATCAGGCAAAGAATAAAAGAAGCTCAAGATAGACAAAAGTCTTACGCCGATACGCGCAGATCTGAGCTATATTTTGAAAGTGTAGATAAAGTATTTCTTAAAGTTTCTCCATCAAAAGGGATTATCAGATTTGGAGTAAAAGGTAAACTGAAACCCCGTTTTATAGGACCTTATGAGATCCTAGAAAGAATAGGCCCAAGAGCTCATAAGTTAGCTCTTCCGCCAAGTCTCGGGAATGTACACAATGTTTTCCACGTGTCACAACTACGAAAATATGTACACGATCCGAAACACGTGATCCATCAAGACGACGTGATCCTCAACCCAGATATGAGCTATGAAGGAGAACCTACGGCGATTTTAGACCAGAAATTCAAAGAATTACTGAAACAAGTCCATTCCGTTAGTTAAAGTATTGTGGACACATCATGGACAAGAAGATGCCACATGGGAGCTTGAAGATGCTATGAAAGAACAATACCCAGATTATTTTTCTAAGGTATGCAAATTTCGGACAAAATTTCTTTTAAGGGGTAGAATGTAATATCCCAAGAAATTAACGCCTACTTACGATAAGTTTAATTCAGTAAAATTCTCTAAGCAACGGAGCTTAGGATGAAAATTTCAATATTAATGGAATAGTTTAACGAGGTAATTATGATATTACTACGATCATTTTGAGATGATTCGATAATTAACGCTTTGAGACGCTTCAAACGTTAACGCTAGAGATGAATAGAAAATGATATTAATGATCAAGGAATTATAGTATTTAAATTCCTATGATTATTATATGTAATTAAAGTATTATTTAACATTAAAACAATGCTAGAGCATTAAGGATTCAATAGTGATTAAGTTGTTAATTTTCAAAACCCTAATTCAAAATTAGGTTTTCTTATACAAAATGATACCAATAAATTTTCCTATGATATAATTTATTATCTAAACCATATGTTATGATATATATATCTATAAATAACATGAAAATAAAATATGTATCAATTGAGACTAATAAAAGTCGAAACCTTATGTTATAAATAACATATTGCACATCACTTTGGTATACACTTTGTTAAGTTACATCTTAATTATAAAAATTGTATCTATGTTACATATTAACATAGTATAATCAAGGAAGGTATAATATACATGGAAGAATGTATTTTAACTAACATATAGTATCTAGTATAACAACATTTAAATACAAAAATAAAACTTATTCATTTGTACACCAAAGAGCCGCCGGCTCTTGCTCCAAAAATGCATGGCTTGAAGTGTTTAATGGCCAACATAGTGTAAGAGATACTAAATTCACCTCATGATTCAATAGTGAGTCATAGTCCATGATCTACACAAAGCTTCCATTTTCTCTTCCATTTGCATGTGAGAACCGAGAGTGAGGGAGTATAAGAGGTAGGGATTTATTTTCTTTCTCTCACAATCACACTCACACAAAGTCTTGAAAAATACATAACCATTTTCCTCTCCAAAAGCAAGAGAAGGCCGAGAGTGAGAGAGACACAAAGGGGTAGGATTTTCATTCTTCTCTCATTCCACACTCACTCAAGTCTTGAACACAAAACACCAACACCCTTCTTTCTCTTTCAAAGCCATTTCCCTCTCCAAAATTCTGAAAAAAATCGAGAGCCTCTTCCTTTGAAAAGCCTTGAAAATTCTCTTCTTCCTTCACCAAAGCTTAGCCTATAAACATTCTACCATATATTCATACCATAGAAAGGTGAGGAATTGAGCAAGGTTTCGATTATACATGAGTTTTCTATGAAAAATTCGAAAGTTAAGCTAAGGAAAATACAAGTGTTCTTAGTGTTTTGGTTGTGAAAAATTTCTAATGCTTATGTTCTTAGTGATTGTTGATGGTAATATTTAGTTAATGCATGTTAAGTTTGACTTATGAATAGGTAAGTGTTCTTAATTTCAAAATGTTATGCATGTGAGTTTAAATTCAAAAATTTGCTAACCTATGGTAAGTTATGCATCAATAATGTGTAGCATGTTGAATAGAAGCATAGATCATGTTTCAAAAAAAAAAATTAATTTGAAGATGTTATGAAATTTATGTGATGATCGAAAATTCTTAGAATTTATTTAGGCATGAATTATTGATATATGGTGTTATAAGAGTTCATAGCAATTTATTAGGAATTTTTAAAAATCCTATGCTATATTTTTGAAAATTACCGAAAATTATAAAAATTTCTATGTTGATGTATAATTTTTATTTAAGGCATGCAATGGCATATAGTTGATCTAGGACCTAAACTATGTACTCTATGATTTTACTAGAATTTTTGGAAATTAATTGTTCAAATTTTTTCAAAAAGGCCGAGAGCTTCAAGGTTCAATTTGATGATGATTTATTTGTTTTTGATGAAAACTAATATGTAATATTATTATACTATAATGTATAAGCATGGTGTAATTTTGTTAGAATTTTATGAAAATGTTTGGTGCATGTGTGTTAAGAACCGAAACCATGAACCTTGATTTATTGATGTAGAAATTAAATATGATGGACCATATGTTATAAATATATTATGGATTGATGTTGAGACTATATACTAAATAATTAGATTTTTTAAGAATTATTTGGACAAGTTTGAAGAAACCGTGACTTTGAAATTAATTAAGTAATACACAAAAATTTTCTATAGTTAATAATTAATACATATTAGTGATACTATGATAATATAGTACACTATGTAAAATTTGAAGAAAATTTGAAAGATAATTAAATATTATTGTATTAAATAGCCGAGAGCTATACTAAGGGTATTAAGGATTTTTAAATCCTTAAATGTTAAAAATAATGATGTATTATATGTTTAGAAGTTATCTTCAAAACATATTAAAAAATAATAATAATAAGAGTTTAGTAAAATAAATCAATTAGAAATTGATTTATATGAAACTAAAGATTAAAATATAAATTAGTAAAGAATTTACTAATAAAAGTCAAAATTATCGACTTTTGAAATCAACGATGAAATACGCTCGATAAATACGCTAATACGCAGAAACGATTAATTGAGTAATGAAATCTCGCTGGTAAGAAAAGATTTCGTGAATCGAAATCGTTAGATTGAAAAACGTAAAAATACGTTGAACCTTTACCTAAAAGGTTAACATGGTAATTGTCGAACATATCTCGTTTTTATCGAAATACGAGAAATGTTAATTACGCGGTTGAACGGCGTATTGAATTCGTTAAAGAATTCAATTTAGATCGATATAGAATATCGAAGTTTATGCTAGACTTTAAAAGTCTCGAAAACGTGAACGCGCACTAAACATCATTTTTGCGTAAAGCGTGACGACGCAACGGCCGGACGTTGAAGAATAATCAAGATAAAGACGATCGAATAGTCCAGGTGAGCTTTACTATACTTTTAAGTGATAAAATGCTGAGTGAATAATTTTTATGTTACTGATATCAAGAAATGATGTTAAAATGTTTAAGCAATTACCTGCCAAAAATGTTTATGTTTTATGTATGTATCCTATCCTTGATTGCGATAATGTGAATGTGTTGGGTAGCTCCCAACTTATGAATGAAATCGATATCGGATCTTATGCCGGAAGGCTTATACCTGGCTAAGATTAACGAGTACACCTAATGGTGATCGTGAGTCGAAGGACAATTCACGGCGGTCACGGCGACGACGAGGAGGCCTCCTTCTACGGCGTTAATGATAATGATATGAAGAAAGGATAAGGATATGGATCATACATGCAAGTAAAATGCTTGGCCAAGCAAATGTTTATGAACCGGTGAAATATTTTTGGTAAGCATAAGGCATTTCAAATAAAACCCTTATGTCTTACTATGATGTGGCGATGTAATTTAAATACGATAAAATGTTTTCGCATGAGTCCATTGAGTACATTCTTGTACTCACCGCATGTTTGTTTTAAATGTGCAGTCGAAATATGACAATGTCGATGGAGGGTGTTGAGAAGTCGACTACTTTTGATAAGTTTATGTATGTTAAGTTAGAAACTGGGTACACGTCATACGTGTATTCACATGACTTCCATTGCAGCTTGAACAATGTTTCTATGAATGATGATATTAATGTTAAAGTCCTTCGTGTCATTATATTTCCTTTCGTTCGCTGGTATAGCTCACCGGTATACTATGTTATTTTGCATATAGTATACATCCTCGTATTAGTTTTTCATGAACCCTAAGTACTATTCCTTCAATTGTTCCTCCAACCGTTTTAGGGTTGGGGTCGTGACAGAGTGGTATCGAGCAGTCTCTTTGAAACCAAACTTTTCTTTCAAAAGTCGAGTCTAGATCGAGTCACTAGACTTCTAGAAATCACCGACTATACTCAACACTCCATCACATTCACTCAACCGACAAGGTAAATGATTTTCTTTTAGATTCATGCAATGAAAAGTTTAAATGATGAACTAGATCGAATCATTAGTGAAGGAAAATGGAGAAGAATGTTATGATATTCGATTGAAAAATAAGCTACGAGAATGAAATTTTCAAAACTTATTATCTTTGAAATAAATGAAAACTATGAATAAGAAAATTTCAAACTTGATTTTGAAATCAAAAGTAGTTATGGTAAGTAATCAAAATTTGGGATGAATGTATATGTTTGATTTGAAATTAGATGATCAATGTTGAAAGGATGAATACAAATTGATATACATGTATGAATTGATTATGTTATCATTTAAACTATGAATCTCAAAAATCAACTATGACAAATGATATGTTATCTTGAGAAGAACATAGTCGATATAAGAAGCATGATCACGTATTGTAAAAGAACGTAGAAGTACGAATTTCATTCCCATGTAAGAATAAGAGAATGACATGACCAACGAAAAGTAATGATAACTACGAGCTTCGAGGAAAAAGACGAATGCGAAGGATGAAGTACGATCTCAATGTGTGGAATGAACGACGTCGACGCCATGATTACGACTTTGACTTCGACATCGGCAACGGCATGCACGACCTCGGTGTCGGCATTGCCTCGTATCTTGTCACGAGCATGTAATTTTTCTGCATTGCGCAGTAATTTTGTTCTAGCTCGTTCTCTTTCGTTAGGACTCCGATTTGCGCATGGTTTTCACCTGAGAAACCCTGAAACACTGAACTTCATTTGTTATGAAGGACTGAAACCCTATTTCTTTCTCCAGAATTCACGAGAGTCTCTAGAAAGTTAGTTTGAGTTGTAGGCTAGTATAAAGATCTTATAATATACCATAAACCTTGGAGCGTTAAATAATAAGTTTTCCAAAGAGGATAAGAAAACTACGATATGTGTTTCCTATAACATTTATCTGCTCATCGATATGTTTGGGTTGTCTATCTACTTTGTAGATTGTCCATTATCCTAGTTATTTAAACAACACGCTTAAGTTATCTTATCCGCTTATCGATAATATTTAGTTCGACTTATGTTAGTTTTGTTTATGGCGGATGGAGGAATGCGTTATATGGCTAGAAGAAGGATTGGACCAAACCCTACTCCCAAGAAACCGTGCGCCTATACCGAGAAAGTTGGATGTGTTATGGAGAGGATTTAGGGAATTCCTAATGTACTATCTCCGATTATGGAGAAATGCTCAAGCATATGGCGTGATGACTATGACGGTATCAAACGCCTTTTGACCATACTTCCATGTGATCGGGAGGACTACGCACGAGAAGTGTCTGGGACTATATCTATCGCAACAGAGGTTATGATCCGTTGGTGATTTACCCGCATTCATCACCATTTGAGTTATGTTTTCAGATTTATGGGGTTGCCCCAGAGGACCTTACCTTCCTCCGAGGGAGTATACATGGCGCGACGACACGCCGGAGTGGTTATCTGCCGAGGTTCCGCGACAGTTAATCCGTGATACCCGATATCTGCTCGATGAGGCGCATCGCCCAAGTGGATAGGGCTGCACGACCGATTGCACTCGGGGCGCCTGTTTTTCCACCGTTATCTTTTGGACATCCTCTACATTCACCACTTACACCCTTACCGCCGATGGCAGCTCCCCCACCTCCAGCAGAGCCCTACCGTCATACAGCGAGGATGAGAGTGACCGACACTCAGGATGCTTACAGTCCGGTACGTGTTTGTTATAGTCCGATACGTGCGGATTACAGTCCAGTACGTGAGGACTATGGTCCGATGCGTGACATACCCATGATAGGAGTTAATGAGGCAGGACCATCCAGAGTACATGCGAGAGATGATGATTCAAGAAGAAGATCCCAAGAAGACGAGTGAGATCTCGACGAGTCTTATGGACATAGAATAGGTAGTATGTATATAGTATGGTCGCTATGTAATAGTGGAAAGGAAAACTTGATGTTTTGTAATAGTATGTAAGCCAAGATGTATGTAATTTCCTTTATGATGACCGCTTGTTGAAACGACCTTTTATGGTAAATTTTTTTATGATATATATATGAATGACCCGAAATAAGGGCTTTTGCAAAGAAAGATGTGTATGGTAAAGATGAATTGTTGTAATATAGTTGTTTTACAAAAGGGCTATGTGGTAATGTTATGTATGTTAATTTGTAAAATAATACGCGATGCTAATATAATGTCTTGTATAGCGTAACGCCGCCTAGAAGAGATCCCGATCGGGGATGAGAGGTAGAGGAAGAGGAAGAGGTAGAGGAAGAGGTAGAGGAAGAGGTAGAATCCCAAAGACAAGAACCGTAAAATATACCACAACCACCCCACCGATCGTAGGGTAGAAGAGCTCTTTCAGACGTAACCCTCCGCCTTTAACAGTAAAGGAACCCAGATGATGCGGAGCAATGGATAAGAAAATGGAACGGATTTTCGATTTTCACGATGCACACCAGAGCGATCTATCGTGCATTGCTTTTCAACCATCGACCGCCGACTTTTGGTGGGAGGCCGTAAGAAAAACTTTACACCGAACAATTGAATGAGTTTACTGGGAAGAATTCAAAGAGGAAATGTATGACAAATATATTCAAGAGTTACGTAAAAAGGAAGGAACTTGAATTCTTTGTTTTGAAGCAAGAAAAGATGATCAGAATAGATTATGATCGCACTTTCGCGATATGTCAAGGTATGCCCGGATCAAGTGAACATGATTTAAAGATGTCGAGAAATTTAGATCGGGTTTAAGGCCGTAGATAAGAATGTCTCGCCACCATGGAGATTTGACATATACCGAGGCTCTTGGACGAGCTATGATATTGAGGCAAAGAATGCCAGACGACAAATCGGCATTAGCTCAAACGCAGAATACAGGAGATAAAGGAAAAAGGAAATGGGAGGTGAACTATGGTAACAGTAATCGGGGAAGTTCTGAAAATATGAGTAACAAACGGCAAAGGGCAAGGGAGTGTAATATCTCCGTGATGTGGATGGAAAAGGCGCTTTGTCCCTCCGACGAGGACCACAAGAGAGGTAAGAGCTTTACCTGCCTAAAGTGCTGTAAGATGCACAAAGGAATGTGCATGGCGGGTAGCGGAACTGCTTTAAATGTGGAGTAAGTGGCCATTATGCCAATAATCGCCTGTGGACACGCTTGAAACAACGATAAGGCCAAATCAACCCGGCAATGCTCACCGCTGTGGCAATGCGCTTCAACCCCAACCTCAACAAGATGTACAATCGCAATAAAGGGCAAGAACCCCAACGACGAAGGCAAAGAACCTCCACGACAACGCCCCCAACAATACCCACGAAACAAAGAATGTAATCAGCAGGACAAGTGCCACGTCAACCTCGCCTAGCCCAAAGTTAGGCATATGCTTTACATCAAGATGAATGAACAAAACCAAGGAAATTTGGGTGTATGGGGATTCTTCTCAATATACCAATTATATTGTTATTCGACACGGTGCTTCACATTCCTTCATAGCAAGAGCATGTGTTGATAGATTGAAACTTAGATCCGAAAAGGCAAATCAGACATGAGAATCTCTTCACCTATAGGAGGGATTGTGATCATTACGCATGTTTGCTCGAACCCAGAGTTGAACTTAGGATCACTTAAGGTTTCGCGAATAATTTGAACGTGATACCCATGGGTGACGTAGATATAATTTTAGGAATGGATTGGCTAGCTAAAAATCATTCCACGATTCTTTGCAAAGAAAGGAAAATTTCATTTCATTTTCCTGGACAAGAAGCTACATACTTCCACGGAATTAGCATGGGTAAGAAAGTTCCGATTGTGTCAGCACTGAAGGCAAGAAGAATGATAAACAAGAAAGGATGCCATGCGTATCTTGTTTACTTGAACGGAGAAGATAAGACAAAGGTGAAAATGGAAAACATAGAGATTGTTCGAGAATTTCCAGATGTTTTTCCTGAAAATCTACCAGGATTACCTCCTGATAGACAATTAGAATTCACCATCGACCTGGAACCCGGATCGGCTCCAGTATCGAAGGCACCCTATAGAATGGCTCCGAAGGAATTGGAAGAATTGAAGATCCAAATCCAAGAATTGTTGGACCTAGGTTTTATCAGACCTAGTGTTTCACCTTGGGGAGCGCCTGTTTTATTCGTCAAAAAGAAAGACGGTTCTTTAAGGATGTGTATAGATTATCGAGAGTTGAACAAGATGACACTCAAGAACAAATACCCTTTGCCAAGGATTGACGATCCGCTTGATCAATTAAGAGGAGCAAGCGATTTTCAAAGATTGATCTCAAGTCGTTATCATCAACTCAAGGTACGGCCGAAGACATATCTAAACCGCATTCAACAAGATATGGCCACTATGAATTCATAGTTATGCCGCTCGATTAACAAATGCACCGGCTGTATTTATGGACCTCATGAATGAGTGTTTCATCCATACTTAGACAAATTTGTCTTAGTCTTCATAGATGATATTCTCATCTATTCAAAGAACGAGGAGGACCATAAAGAACATCTAAGAACAAAGGTTACAAACCTTAATGGTTGAAAGGCTTTTGCTAAGTTTAGCAAGTGCGAGTTCGGTGAAGGAAGTAATGTTCCTTGGACACATTGTGTCTGCAGATGGAATTAAGGTAGATCCAGCCAAGGTAGAAGCAGTACAGGAATGGAAATCGCCAAGGACCCAGAATGAGATCAGAAGTTTCCTAGGACTAGCTGGTTACTATCGGAGGTTCATTGAGGGATTCTCCAAGATTGCGAGACCAATAACTCAGCTACTCCGGAAAGGAATCAAGTTTAATTGGACAGAGGATTGTGAGGCGAGTTTTCAAAAGCTGAAGGAGAAGTTAACAAGTGCACCAGTATTAGCAGTTCCGGAATCAGATAAGGAGTATGTAGTTTATACTGATGCTTCTAAGAATGGACTGGGTTGTGTCTTGATGCAAGAAGGGAAAGTGATAGCATATGCATCCCGACAACTCAGACCACATGAATTGAACTACCCAACTCATGACCTGGAATTGGCCGCAGTAGTTCATGCATTGAAGATCTGGAGACATCATCTTTATGGAGTGAGATGTGAGATCTTTACAGATCACAAGAGTTTGAAATATTTCTTCGAGCAAAGAGATCTAAACATGAGGCAAAGAAGATGGCTTGAACTAGTAAAAGACTACGACTGTGGTATTAACTATCACTCGGGTAAGGCGAATGTAGTAGCTGATGCCCTAAGTCGTAAAAATCAGACCAAACTAGGATGTCTCCTTACGAAGGAAGAAAACTCGTGAAGAGTTTAAAAGAATGAAAATTGAGTTGATTGAACAACTGTGACGATCATGAATCGTATCGCTACACTCATCTCGACATCGGATTTAAGAAAAGAATCATAGAGAAACAAAGGATGGAGGAAAAGTTAGAAAAGATAAGAGAAAAGGTAAGGATCAAGGACTAAGGAATTTCCGTGAAGCATCGACAACGCCTTATTGTTTGAAGGAAGAATATGTGTTCCAAACAACGCTGAAATTCAAACGAAATATCGAGTGAAGCTCACGATACACCTTATACCGCCCACCGTGCAACACTAAGATGTACCAAGATCTAAGGAAAAGTTTGGTGGGAAGGCATGAAACGAGATGTAGCCTCTTTCAGAACGTTGTCTTGTTTGTCAACAAGTAAAAGCATTACATCAACGTCCTTACGGAAAGTTACAACCATTGGGAATACCCGAGTGGAAATGGGATGAAATAACGATGGATTTCGTTACGGGTTTACCAAAGTCAAAAAGGGGAAACACTGCTATATGGGTAATAATTGATAGACTTACAAAATGTGCTCATTTTCTGCCAATTCAGATTACTCATGGATCAGATAAGTTAGCCCAGTTATACGTAAAAGAAATTATACGACTACATGGAGTACCAAAATCTATTACATCTGATAGAGACTCCAAGTTCACTTCGAGATTCTGGGTTAGCTTGCAAAAGGAATTAGGCACGAAGTTGAATTTCAGCACAGCATTTCACCCACAGACTGATGGGCAGTCAGAAAGAACGATTCAGACACTAGAAGATATGCTGAGAGCAGTAGTGTTGGATCGAGGTGCAAAGTGGGAAGATGTATTACCCCTTATTGAGTTTGCTTACAACAATAGTTACCAAGCGACGATTAATATGGCCCCATATGAAGCTTTGTATGGAAAGAAATGTAGATCACCGCTTTACTGGGATGAAGTGGGTGAAAGGAAGATCATAGGGCCTGAAGCAATAAGTGAAATGATCGAAATTGTCCGACAAATCAGGCAAAGAATAAAAGAAGCTCAAGATAGACAAAAGTCTTACCGACACGCCGCAGATCTGAGCTATATTTTGAAAGTGGAGATAAAGTATTTCTTAAAGTTTCTCCATCAAAAGGGATTATCAGATTTGGAGTAAAAGGTAAACTGAAACCCCGTTTTATAGGACCTTATGAGATCCTAGAAAGAATAGGCCCAGTAGCCTATAAGTTAGCTCTTCCGCCAAGTCTGGGGAATGTACACAATGTTTTCCACGTGTCACAACTACGAAAATATGTACACGATCCGAAACACGTGATCCATCAAGACGACGTGATCCTCAACCCAGATATGAGCTATGAAGAAGAACCTACGGCGATTTTAGACCGTAAAGTTCAGCAATTACGAAACAAGTCCATTCCGTTAGTTAAAGTACTGTGGACACATCATGGACAAGAAGAGGCCACATGGGAGCTTGAAGATGCTATGAAAGAACAATACCCCAGATTATTTTTCTAAGGTATGCAAATTTCGGGACAAAATTTCTTTTAAGGGGGGTAGAATGTAATATCCCGAAGAAATTAATGCCTACTTACGATAAGTTTAATTCAGAAATTTTCTAAGCAACGGAGCTTAGGATGAAAATTTCAATATTAATGGAATAGTTTAACGAGGTAATTATGATATTACTACGATCATTTTGAGATGATTCGATAATTAACGCTTTGAGACGCTTCAAACGTTAACGCTAGAGATGAATAGAAAATGATATTAATGATCAAGGAATTATAGTATTTAAATTCCTATGATTATTATATGTAATTAAAGTATTATTTAACATTAAAACAATGCTAGAGCATTAAGGATTCAATAGTGATTAAGTTGTTAATTTTCAAAAACCCTAATTCGAAAATTAGGGTTTTCTTATACAAAATGATACCAATAAATTTTCCTATGATATAATTTATTATCTAAACCATATGTTATGATATATATATCTATAAATAACATGAAAATAAAATATGTATCAATTGAGACTAATAAAAGTCGAAACCTTATGTTATAAATAACATATTGCACATCACTTTGGTATACACTTTGTTAAGTTACATCTTAATTATACAAATTGTATCTATGTTACATATTAACATAGTATAATCAAGGAAGGTATAATATACATGGAAGAATGTATTTTAACTAACATATAGTATCTAGTATAACAACATTTAAATACAAAAATAAAACTTATTCATTTGACACCAAAGAGTCTGACTCTTGCTCCAAAATGCATGGCTTGAAGTGTTTAATGGCCAACATAGTGTAAGAGATACTAAATTCACCTCATGATTCAATAGTGAGTCATAGTCCATGATCTACACAAAGCTTCCATTTTCTTCCATTTGCATGTGAGAACCGAGGTGAGGGAGTATAAGAGGTAAATTTATTTTTTTCTCTCACAATCACACTCACACAAGTCTTGAAAATACATAACCATTTTCCTCTCCAAAAGCAAGAGAAGGCCGAGAGAGAGAGACACAAAGGGTAGGATTTTCATTCTTCTCTCATTCCACACTCACTCAAGTCTGAACACAAAACACCAACACCCTTCTTTTCTTTCAAAGCCATTTCCTCTCCAAAATTCTGAAAAAATCGAGAGCCTCTTCCTTTGAAAAGCCTTGAAAATTCTCTTCTATCTTCACCAAAGCTTAGCCTATAAACCTTCTACCATATATTCATACCATAGAAAGGTGAGGAATTGAGCAAGGTTTCGATTATACATGAGTTTTCTATGAAAAATTCAAAGTTAAGCTAAGGAAAATACAAGTGTTCTTAGTGTTTTGGTTGTGAAAATTTCTAATGCTTATGTTCTTAGTGATTGTTGATGGTAATATTTAGTTAATGCATGTTAAGTTCGACTTATGAATAGGTAAGTGTTCTTAATTTCAAAATGTTATGCATGTGAGTTTAAATTCAAAATTTGCTAACCTATGGTAAGTTATGCATCAATAATGTGTAGCATGTTGAATAGAAGCATAGATCATGTTTCAAAAAAAAATTAATTTGAAGATGTTATGAAATTTATGTGATGATCGAAAATTTTAGAATTTATTTAGCATGAATTATCGATATATGGTGTTATAAGAGTTCATAGCAATTTATTAGGAATTTTAAAAATCCTATGCTATATTTTTGAAAATTACCGAAAATTATAAAAATTTCTATGTTGATGTATAATTTTATTTAAGGCATGCAATGGCATATAGTCGATCTAGACCTAAACTATGTACTCTATGATTTTACTAGAATTTTGGAAATTAATTGTTCAAATTTTTCAAAAGGCCGAGAGCTTCAAGGTTCAATTTGATGATGATTTATTTGTTTTTGATGAAAACTATGATGTAATATTATTATACTATAATGTATAAGCATGGTGTAATTTTGTTAGAATTTTATGAAAATGTTTGGTGCATGTGTGTTAAGAACCGAAACCATGAACCTTGATTTATTGATGTAGAAATTAAATATGATGGACCATATGTTATAAATATATTATGGATTGATGTTGAGACTATATACTAAATAATTAGATTTTTCAAGAATTATTTGGACAAGTTTGAAGAAACCGTGACTTTGAAATTAATTAAGTAATACACAAAAATTTTCTATAGTTAATAATTAATACATATTAGTGATACTATGATAATATAGTACACTATGTAAAATTTGAAGAAAATTTGAAAGATAATTAAATATTATTGTATTAAATAGCCGAGAGCTATACTAAGGGTATTAAGGATTTTTAAATCCTTAAATGTTAAAAATAATGATGTATTATATGTTTAGAAGTTATCTTCAAAACATATTAAAAAATAAATAATAAGAGTTTAGCAAAATAAATCAATTAGAAATTGATTTATATGAAACTAAAGATTAAAATATAAATTAGTAAAGAATTTACTAATAAAAGTCAAAATTATCGACTTTTGAAATCAACGATGAAATACGCTCGATAAATACGCTAATACGCCAGAAACGATTAATTGAGTAATGAAATCTGCTGGTAAGAAAAGATTTCGTGAATCGAAATCGTTAGATTGAAAACGAAAATACGTTGAACCTTTACCTAAAAGGTTAAATGGTAATTGTCGAACATATCTCGCTTTTATCGAAATACGAGAAATGTTAATTACGCTGATTGAACGCGATCAATTCGTTAAAGAATTCAATTTAGATCGATATAGAATATCGAAGTTTATGCTAGACTTTAAAAGTCTCGAAAACGTGAACGCGCGCACTAAACATCATTTTGCGCGAAGCGTGACGCCGACGCAACGGCCGGACGTTGAAGAATAATCAAGATAAAGGCGATCGAATAGTCCGTGGGCTTTACTATACTTTTAAGTGATAAAATGTCGAGTGAATAATTTTATGTTATCGATATCAAGAAATGATGTTAAAATGTTTAAGCAATTACCGCCAAAATGTTTATGTTTTATGTATGTATCCTATCCTTGATTGCGATAATGTGAACGTGTTGGGTAGCTCCCAACTTATGAATGAAATCGATATCGGATCTTATGCCGGAAGGCTTATACCGCTAAGATTAACGAGTACACCTAATGGTGACCGTGAGTCGTAAGGACAATTCACGGCCGGTCACGCGACGAGGAGAGGCCTCCTTCTACGGCGTTAATGATAATGATATGAAGAAAGGATAAGGATATGGATCATACATGCAAGTAAAATGCTCGCCAAGCAAATGTTTATGAACCGATGAATATTTTTGGTAAGCATAAGGCATTTCAAATAAAACCCTTATGTCTTACTATGATGTGGCGATGTAATTTAAATACGATAAAATGTTTTGGCATGAGTCCATTGAGTACATTCTTGTACTCAGCCCTGCATGTTTGTTTTTAAATGTGCAGGTTGAGCTGTTGACAATGCTGATGGAGGGTGTTGAGAAGTCAGGACTACTTTTTGATAAGTTTATGTATGTTAAGTTAGAAACCTTGGGTACACGTCGTCATACGTGTATTCACATGACTTCCGCTGCAGTTTGAACAATGTTTCTATGAACAGATGATATTAACTGTTAAAGTCCTTCAGGTCATTATATTTCCTTTGGTTCTGTTGGTATAGCTCACCTGGTATACTATGTTATTTTGCATATAGTATACATCCTCGTATTAGTTTTTCATGAACCCTAAGTACTATTCCTTCAATTGTTCCCCTCCAGTCCGTTTTAGGGTTGGGGTTGTGACAGAGTGGTATCAGAGCAGTTCGCTCTTTGAAACCAAACTTTTCTTTCAAAAGTTGAGTCTAGATTGAGTCACTAGACTTCTAGAAATCAGCTGACTATACTCAACACTCCATCACATTCAGCTCAACCGGGACAAGGTAAATGATTTTCTTTTTAGATTCATGCAATGAAAAGTTTAAATGATGAACTAGATTGGAATCATTAGTGAAGGAAAATGGAGAAGAATGTTATCATATTCGATTGAAAAATAAGCTACGAGAATGAAATTTTCAAAACTTATTATCTTTGAAATAAATGAAAACTATGAATAAGAAAAATTTCAAACTTGATTTTGAAATCAAAAAGTAGTTATGGTAAGTAATCAAAATTTGGGATGAATGTATATGTTTGATTTGAAATTAGATGATCAATGTTGAAAGGATGAATACAAATTGATATACATGTATGAATTGATTATGTTATCATTTAAATTATGAATCTCAAAAATCAACTATGACAAATGATATGTTATCGTGAGAAGAACATAGTCGATATAAGAAGCATGATCACGTATTGTAAAAGAACGTAGAAGTACGAATTTCATTCCCATGTAAGAATAAGAGAATGACATGACCAACGAAAAGTAATGATAACTACGAGCTTCGAGGAAAAAGACGAATGCGAAGGATGAAGTACGATCTCAATGTGTGGAATGAACGACGTCGACGCCATGATTACGACTTTGACTTCGACATCGGCAACGGCATGCACGACCTCGGTGTCGGCATTGCCTCGTATCTTGTCACGAGCATGTAATTTTTCTGCATTGCGCAGTAATTTTGTTCTAGCTCGTTCTCTTTCGTTAGGACTCCGATTTGCGCATGGTTTTCACCTGAGAAACCCTGAAACACTGAACTTCATTTGTTATGAAGGACTGAAACCCTATTTCTTTCTCCAGAATTCACGAGAGTCTCTAGAAAGTTAGTTTGAGTTGTAGGCTAGTATAAAGATCTTATAATATACCATAAACCTTGGAGCGTTAAATAATAAGTTTTCCAGTAGGATAAGAAAACTACGATATGTGTTTCCCTATAACATTTATCTGTTCATCAGATATGTTTGGGTTGTCTATCTACTTTGTAGATTGTCCAGTTATCCTAGTTATTTAAACAAACACGTTTAAGTTATCTTATCCGCTTATCGATAATATTTAGTTTGACTTATGTTAGTTTTGTTTATGGCAGATGGAGGGAATGCGTTATATGGCTAGAAGAAGGATTGGACCAAACCCTACTCCCGAAGAAACTGTGCGCCTATACCGAGAAAGCTGGATGTGTTATGGAGAGGATTTAGGGGAATTCCTAATGTACTATCTCCGATTATGGAGAAATGCTCAAGCATATGGTGTGACTGACTATGACGGTATCAAACGTCTTTTGACCATACTTCCATGTGACTGGGAGGACTACGCACGAGAAGTGTCTGGGGACTATATCTATCGCGCAACAGGAGGTTATGATCTGGTTGGTGATTTACCCAGATTCATCAGCCATTTGAGTTATGTTTTCTGCATTTATGGGGTTGCCCCGAGAGGACCTTACCTTCCTCCGAGGGAGTATACATGGCGCGACGATACGCCGGAGTGGTTGTACGCTGAGGTTCCGCGACAGGTTAATCCGGTGATACCTCGGTATCTGTTCGATGAGGGCAGACTCGCCCAAGTGGATAGAGCTGCACGACCGATTGCACTGGGGGCACCTGTTTTTCCACCGTTATCTTTTGGACATCCTCTAAATTCACCACTTACACCCTTACCGCCGATGGCGCCTCCACCTCCAGCAGAGCCCTACCGTCAGACAATGAGGATGAGAGTGACCGACACTCGTGATGCTTACACCAGCACGTGTTTGTTATAGTCCGACACGTGCGGATTACGCCTAAGACGTGAGGACTATGGTCCGATGCGTGACATACCCATGATAGGAGTTAATGAGGCAGGACCATCCAGAGTACATGCAAGAGATGATGATTCCGAAGAAGAAGAAGATCCCGAAGAAGACGAGTGAGATCTCAGACGAGTCTTATGGACATAGAATAGGGTAGTATGTATATAGTATGGTCGCTTATGTAATAGTGGAAAGGAAAACTTGATGTTTTGTAATAGTATGTAAGCCAGTATGTATGTAATTTCCTTTATGATGACTGTTTGTTCGAAACGACCTCTTTATGGTAAATTTTTTTTATGATATATATATGAATGACCCTGAAATAAGGGCTTTTTGCAGCAAAGATGTGTATGGTAAAGATGAATTGTTGTAATATAGTTGTTTTACAAAAGGGCTATGTGGTAATGTTATGTATGTTAATTTGTAAAAATAATACGCGATGCTAATATAATGTCTTGTATAGCAGAATGCCGCCTAGAAGAGATCCTGATCAGGGGATGAGAGGTAGAGGAAGAGGAAGAGGTAGAGGAAGAGGTAGAATCCCAGTACAAGAACCAGAAAATATACCACAACCACCCCCACCTGATCGTAGGGTAGAAGAGCTCTTTCTTAGACAGAACCCTCCTGTCTTTAACGGTAAAGGAACTCCAGATGATGCGGAGCAATGGATAAGAAAATGGAACGGATTTTCGATTTTCACGATGCCTGACTCGGGAGCGTATCGTGCATTGCTTTTCAACTTATGGACTGCCGACTTTTGGTGGGAGGCGGAAGAAAACTTTACACCGAACAATTGAATGAGTTTACTGGGAAGAATTCAAAGAGAAATGTATGACAAATATATTCAAGAGTTACGTAAAAAGGAAGGAACTTGAATTCTTTGTTTTGAAGCAAGAAAAATGATCAGAATAGATTATGATCGCACTTCTCGCGATATGTCAAGCTATGCCCGGATCAAGTGAACACAGATTTAAAGATGTCGAGAAATTTAGATCGGGTTTAAGGCCGAGATAAGAATGTCTCGCCATCATGGAGATTTGACATATACCGGGCTCTTGGACGAGCTATGGATATTGAGGCGCAATGCCGGACGACAAATCGGCATTAGCTCAAAGCGTAATCTGAGGAGATAAAGGAAAAGGAAATGGGAGGTGAACTATGGTAACAAAGAATCGGGAAGTTCAAAATATGAGTAACAAACGGCGGGCAAGGAGTGTAATATCTCCGTGATGTGGATGGAAAAGGGCAACTTTGTCCTCCGACGAGAGGACCACAAGAAGTGTAAGAGCTTTACCTGCCTAAAGTGCCGAAGATGCACAAAGGAATGTGCATGGCGGGTAGCGGAAACTGCTTTTAAATGTGGAGTAAGTGGCCATTATGCCAATAATCGCCAGGACACGCTTGAAACAACGATAAGGCCAAATCGACCCGGCAATGCTCACCGCTGTGGCAATGCGCTTCAACCCCAACCTCAACAAGATGTACAATCGCAATAAAGGGCAAGAACCCCAACGACGAAGGCAAAGAACCTCCACGACAACGCCCCCAACAATGTACCACGACAACAAAGAATGTAATCGCAGGACAAGTGCCACGTCAACCTCAGCTAGCCCAGGCTAGGGCATATGCTTTACATCGAAGACAGAATGAACAAAACCAAGGAAATTTGGCAGGTATGGGGATTCTTCTCAATATACCAATTATATTGTTATTCGATACGGGTGCTTCACATTCATTCATAGCAAGAGCATGTGTTGATAGATTGAAACTTAGATCTGAAAAGGCAAATCAGGACATGAGAATCTCTTCACCTATAGGAGGGATTGTGACTGTTACGCATGTTTGCTCGAACCTAGAGTTGAACTTAGGATCACTTAAGGTTCTGGCGAATAATTTGAACGTGATACCCATGGGTGACGTAGATATAATTTTAGGAATGGATTGGCTTGCTAAAAATCATTCCACGATTCTTTGCAAGGAAAGGAAAATTTCATTTCATTTTCCTGGACAAGAAGCTACGTACTTCCACGGAATTAGCATGGGTAAGAAAGTTCCGATTGTGTCAGCACTGAAGGCAAGAAGAATGATAAACAAGAAAGGATGCCATGCGTATCTTGTTTACTTGAACGGAGAAGATAAGACAAAGGTGAAAATGGAAAACATAGAGATTGTTCGAGAATTTCCAGATGTTTTTCCTGAAAATCTACCAGGATTACCTCCTGATAGACAATTAGAATTCACCATCGACCTGGAACCCGGATCGGCTCCAGTATCGAAGGCACCCTATAGAATGGCTCCGAAGGAATTGGAAGAATTGAAGATCCAAATCCAAGAATTGTTGGACCTAGGTTTTATCAGACCTAGTGTTTCACCTTGGGGAGCGCCTGTTTTATTCGTCAAAAAGAAAGACGGTTCTTTAAGGATGTGTATAGATTATCGAGAGTTGAACAAGATGACACTCAAGAACAAATACCCTTTGCCAAGGATTGACGATCTGTTTGATCAATTAAGAGGAGCAAGCGTATTTTCAAAGATTGATCTCAAGTCAGGTTATCATCAACTCAAGGTACGGCCGGAAGACATATCTAAAACTGCATTCCGAACAAGATATGGCCACTACGAATTCATAGTTATGCCGTTCGATTAACAAATGCACCGGTCAGTATTTATGGACCTCATGAATGTAGTGTTTCATCCATACTTAGACAAATTTGTCTTAGTCTTCATAGATGATATTCTCATCTATTCAAAGAATGAGGAGGACCATAAAGAACATCTAAGAACAAATGTTACAAACCTTAAGGGTTGAAAGGCTTTTGCTAAGTTTAGCAAGTGCGAGTTCTAGTGAAGGAAGTAATGTTCCTTGGACACATTGTGTCCGCAGATGGAATTAAGGTAGATCCACCAAGGTAGAAGCGAGACAGAATGGAAATCGCCAAGGACCCGTAATGAGATCGAAGTTTCCTAGACTAGCTGGTTACTATCGGAGGTTCATTGAGGATTCTCCAAGATTGCGAGACCAATAACTCGCCTACTCCGGAAAGGAATCAAGTTTAATCGACAGAGGATTGTGAGGCGAAGCCAAAAGTGAAGGAGAAGTTAACAAGTGCACCAAGATAGCGCTCCTAATCGATAAGAGTATGTAGTTTGTATCGATGCTTCTAAGAATGGACTGGTTGTGTCTTGATGCGGGAAGGAAAGTGATAGCATATGCATCCCGACAACTCAGACCACATGAATTGAACTACCCAACTCATGACCTGGAATTGGCCGCAGTAGTTCATGCATTGAAAATCTTGAGACATCATCTTTATGGAGTGAGATGTGAGATCTTTACAGATCACAAGAGTTTGAAATATTTCTTCGAGCAAAGAGATCTAAACATGAGGCAAAGAAGATGGCTTGAACTGGTAAAAGACTACGACTGTGGTATTAACTATCACTCGGGTAAGGCGAATGTAGTAGCTGATGCCCTAAGTCGTAAAAATCAGACCAAACTAGGATGTCTCCTTACGAAGGAAGAAAAACTCGTTGAAGAGTTTAAAAGAATGAAAATTGAGTTGATTGAACAACCAGGGACGATCATGAACTGTATCGCTACACTCATCTTGACATCGGATTTAAGAAAAAGAATCATAGAGAAACAAAGGATGGAGGAAAAGTTAGAAAAGATAAGAGAAAAGGTAAGGACTGAAGGACTAAGGAATTTCCAGGAAGCATCAGACAATGCCTTATTGTTTGAAGGAAGAATATGTGTTCCAAACAACGCTGAAATTCGAAACGAAATACTGAGTGAAGCTCACGATACACCTTACACCGCCCACCCAGGCAACACTAAGATGTACCAAGATCTAAGGGAAAAGTTTTGGTGGGAAGGCATGAAACGAGATGTAGCCTCTTTCGTAGAACGTTGTCTTGTTTGTCAACAAGTAAAAGCATTACATCAACGTCCTTACGGAAAGTTACAACCATTGGGAATACCTGAGTGGAAATGGGATGAAATAACGATGGATTTCGTTACGGGTTTACCAAAGTCAAAAAGGGGAAACACTGCTATATGGGTAATAATTGATAGACTTATAAAATGTGCTCATTTTCTGCCAATTCAGATTACTCATGGATCAGATAAGTTAGCCCAGTTATACGTAAAAGAAATTATACGACTACATGGAGTACCAAAATCTATTACATCTGATAGAGACTCCAAGTTCACTTCGAGATTCGGGTTAGCTTGCAAAAGGAATTAGGCACAAAGTTGAATTTCAAAGACAAAGATTTCACCTGGTGATGGGCGGGCGGAAAGAACGATTCAGACACTAGAAGATATGCTGAGAGCAGTAGTGTTGGATCGAGGTGCAAAGTGGGAAGATGTATTACCCCTTATTGAGTTTGCCTACAACAATAGTTACCAATCGACGATTAATATGGCCCCATATGAAGCTTTGTATGGAAAGAAATGTAGATCACCGCTTTACTGGGATGAAGTGGGTGAAAGGAAGATCATAGGGCCTGAAGCAATAAGTGAAATGATCGAAATTGCCCGACAAATCAGGCAAAGAATAAAAGAAGCTCAAGATAGACAAAAGTCTTACGATACGATCTGCAGATCTGAGCTATATTTTGAAAGTGTAGATAAAGTATTTCTTAAAGTTTCTCCATCAAAAGGATTATCGATTTGGAGTAAAAGGTAAACTGAAACCCGCTTTATAGGACCTTATGAGATCCTAGAAAGAATAGGCCCCAGAGCTCATAAGTTAGCTCTTCCGCCAAGTGCGGGAATGTACACAATGTTTTCCACGTGTCACAACTACGAAAATATGTACACGATCCGAAACACGTGATCCATCAAGACGACGTGATCCTCAACCCGGATATGAGCTATGAAGAAGAACCTACGGCGATTTTAGGCCGTAAAGTTCAAAGAATTACGAAACAAGTCCATTCCGTTAGTTAAAGTACTGTGGACACATCATGGACAAGAAGAGGCCACATGGGAGCTTGAAGATGCTATGAAAGAACAATACCCCAGATTATTTTTCTAAGGTATGCAAATTTCGGGATGAAATTTCTTTTAAGGGGGGTAGAATGTAATATCCCGAAGAAATTAATGCCTACTTACGATAAGTTTAATTCGTAAAATTCTCTAAGCAACGGAGCTTAGGATGAAAATTTCAATATTAATGGAATAGTTTAACGAGGTAATTATGATATTACTACGATCATTTTGAGATGATTCGATAATTAACGTTTTGAGACGTTTCAAACGTTAACGCTTAGAGATGAATAGAAAAATGATATTAATGATCAAGGAATTATAGTATTTAAATTCCTATGATTATTATATGTAATTAAAGTATTATTTAACATTAAAACAATGCTAGAGCATTAAGGATTCAATAGTGATTAAGTTGTTAATTTTCGAAAACCCTAATTCGAAAATTAGGGTTTTCTTATACAAAATGATACCAATAAATTTTCCTATGATATAATTTATTATCTAAACCATATGTTATGATATATATATATAAATAACATGAAAATAAAATATGTATCAATTGAGACTAATAAAAGTGAAACCTTATGTTATAAATAACATATTGCACATCACTTTGGTATACACTTTGTTAAGTTACATCTTAATTATACAAATTGTATCTATGTTACATATTAACATAGTATAATCAAGGAAGGTATAATATACATGGAAGAATGTATTTTAACTAACATATAGTATCTAATATAACAACATTTAAATACAAAAATAAAACTTATTCATTTGTACACCAAAGAGTCATGACTCTTGCTCCAAAAATGCATGGCTTGAAGTGTTTAATGGCCAACATATACCATATCTCGTTTTTATCGAAATACGAGAAATGTTAATCTGTACGTTGAGCAGTATTGAATTAGATTAAAGAATTGATTTAGATCGATATAGAATATCGAAGTTTATGCTAGACTTTAAAAGTCTCGAAAAACGTGAGCGGCGTACTAAACATCGTTTTGCGTAAAGGTGTGTGACGCACGCGGCCGGACGTTGAAGAATAATCAAGATAAAGGCGATCGAATAGTCCGGTGGGCTTTACTATACTTTTAAGTGATAAAATCTTGAGTGAATAATTTTATATTACCGATATCGAAATGATGTTAAAATGTTTAAGCAATTACCGCCAAAAATGTTTATGTTTTATGTATGTATCCTATCCTTGATTGCGATAATGTGAATGTGTTGGGTAGCTCCCAACTTATGAATGAAATCGATATCGGATCTTATGGGAAGGCTTATACAGCTAAGATTAACGTGTACACCTAATGGTGATTGTGAGTGTAAGGACAATTCACGGCGGTCGGCGGCGGCGTAGGGGAGGCCTCGCTTCTACGGCAATAATGATAATGATATGAAGAAAGGATAAGGATATGGATCATACATGCAAGTAAAATGTTTGGCCAAGCAAATGTTTATGAACTGATGAAATATTTTTGGTAAGCATAAGGCATTTCAAATAAAACCCTTATGTCTTACTATGATGTGGCAGTGTAATTTAAATACGATAAAATGTTTTGGCATGAGTCCATTGAGTACATTCTTGTACTCAGCCCTGCATGTTTATTTTTAAATGTGCAGGTTGAGCTGTTGACAATGCTGATGGAGGGTGTTGAGAAGTCAGGACTACTTTTTGAAAAGTTTATGTATGTTAAGTTAGAAACCTTGGGTACACGTCGTCATACGTGTATTCACATGACTTCCGCTGCAGTTTGAACAATGTTTCTATGAACAGATGATATTAACTGTTAAAGTCCTTCAGGTCATTATATTTCCTTTGGTTCTGTTGGTATAGCTCACCTGGTATACTATGTTATTTTGCATATAGTATACATCCTCGTATTAGTTTTTCATGAACCCTAAGTACTATTCCTTCAATTGTTCCCCTCCAGTCCGTTTTAGGGTTGGGGTTGTGACAATATGAGATAAGTTTCAGCGATATTATGACTTCGATAAGTAAAGTAATTCATTTGAAGTAAAGAAGCGAGAGAAAAGATTCATTATTTGAAATGGATCTTAGTACTCTAAATGTATTGACACAAAACACTTGTCTTGTGTGTCTTAGAAATTAACAAGCAAGATAGCTTCTTTAGACTTTTGCAAAGGAAATGTTTTCAAGAGAACAAATGAAAAGATTCACATGGAAGAATCTTAAGATGAATCTAATTGTAAATCTTACCCTCATACTTTTGTGACGATCAATAAAGTGGAATATTAAGTATCTCGACATGGGAATGAAGCATTCACGAATGTCGAGAAAATGGTAAAGATATTTGACGTCAAGGCAAAAGTATAATATGTCCCTAGTGGACAAAGTTTTATCCTATGCAAAATTTCAAAATGAATCAAATAAAGATTTAGAAGAAATGGCGTATATCGAAAAGGGATATTACAAACGATGGCACTAAATGCAGACAAGGATTTTCTCGGAAAGAGTTTAAAGTAAGGATATATGAGATATATATTTACGAGATCGATAAAGTGAAAAGGAATTGAATCATTCATCTTGGATCAAAATGAATGATAGTGTGCGGTACATCATGATCTTTACGATGAGATTAAGTTATCGAGATATTAATATCAAGGATAGGTCGATATAAACCTAACCACGTAATGCTATTGATAAAAGCATAATAGTCCGACAGAGAAGGGTAGGGTGAGCAGTAATGAGAAGGCCATAGCAAGGAAACATAATGTCCCAAGGAAAGGACAATGATGTATGAAATAGATGTTTAATTGAGCAGGCGAGAACACCGTAGACGAGCCTATACTTCGACAGAAAGCAGACGAGTAAATCGGGAAGGCACGATAGATATGAGAAAAAATTCTCATAATACCTATAATTTTACATTCGATATAGGTGCTTCGTTTTCTAGCATCGCACAAGTATGCGTAAAGCGATAGAACCCAATTTAGAGTAAGCGAATTAAGAAATGAAAAATCTCCTCACCTATATGAGAATTATGGCCATTCAGGGCTGCTCAAACTTAGAATTGGACCTAGGATCACCTAAGGTTCTAACAAATGACTTAGATCATAATATCTATGTGGAGCGTAGATATAATTCAAGAAAGTAAGTTTGAAAATGGATGTCACTCACGTGATTAGAAGCACGAGCATAGCCTCTCAATTGAAATTCTATGCAGCGGGATTTTGGATCCTCAATTGCTTTAATTTAAGGATGGCTCACCTAGAACTATCTTCTGAGAGGGTAAGAAAAGAGTCGATGAGTAAAAAGGTTAACCCAAGGCACACAAGTCGAGAACTCACACAGGTGTATCGCTCTCTTATTATAAAGCGGGCATGGGTTAGGGCGGTCTTTGGAGGAATTTCTACATCATGGATGAATGCTCGTAACTATGGAGAGATGGATGAGGATGACATCCAATAACTTATCCATCGTTTGCCAACAGAATGACAGGATCTTGCAAAAGAAGTATCAAGATAATATCTTCTCCAAGTAGAAAATTCCAAGACTTGGGAAGACTTATCGAGGATTTGTCAGCGAGCTCAAGTATACATATAATGCGTCACGGAACGGCACCTACTGGTACTTGTCACGGTCCCCGCAAGCTACACGCAGGCATAAAGGAATGGTTGTACCACGATGTTCCAAATGCCGCCCCCGTCTGTGCCGTCTATTATACCGAAAGAGGCGAGAATGGCAAAAGGGCGAGGATCTTATCACCCTCGAAAATTAGAGAATTTCCGTTATCAAATCGACCTCACTTTTGATAAAAGTAACACATACGGAATCAAAAAGTAACAGGGGCGATGTGACCCCGGCTCTTTGAAGAGAAAGATCGTCGGACATATGAGGTAAAGCGTGCACTGAATTGGGCAAGTTTCTAAGTGAAGGTGCGATTTCGGCGAAGGCCATTCAGAGACATAGAGTCCTATGATAATATGAGACTCGTATGTAAATGGTGGCTTATGTGTAAATGGTATTTGATGTCTGAAAGCAAAATTGTTCGAATAAGATATGGTTACTATGAGATTATAGTCATGCCAATCGGACAAGTGGTACACACCCTATTCATGAACCTCAAAATAGAGTGTTCCATATGTACTTAGACAATTTTGTCTAAATCTTTATGAACGATGTTCTTATCCATATGAAGGACGAGAAAGAACATAAAGAATATCGAAGGGCAGTATTATGGACTTTTAGAGTCGAGCAAAATTTTGCCAAGTTTAATATATGAATTTCGACAAGAAGGAATATTCCTTAGACATATGATGTCTTAGAAGGAATCAAATTTACATGGACAAATGAATGTGAGGCCACTTATTAAAGTGAGAAAGATGATAGTCGGCCGCAGTGATGACTTAGACATCATAAATAGAATTACCCAACTTATGACTTGAAATAGCAGCAATGGTATAAGTACCAAGGTCTAGGAGACATCGCTCATATGAAATAAGTTGGGGATTCTTCACAAACCATAAAAGTTTGAATTATTTCTTGACAAGAGACTTAAAATGAGATAGAAGAGGACTCGAATCAGCAAAGATTCCAATTGTGATATAAACTATCACCTATGAAGGGCTGAAGGGTTTTAAAGAGGCGCCTGACAATGTCATATTGTCTAAGGAAAGGTTATATATATATTTCAAGCAATGATAAGCTTAGAAATGAAATCATGAATGAAGCTCATGATATTCCTCATACCACCCACCCAAGCAGCATTAAAGTATATATTGATTTACGAGAAAAAAATAAAAATTAGATAAGTAAAGAATGAAATGACCTCATTGGCGAGCATTGTCTCGGTTATAAGAGGTGAATGCATTGTATCAATGACCTTATAAGGGTTATAATCTCTAATGAGATACAAATGAAAATGAAATGACATAACAATGGATTTTATGCGGGTTTTGCCAAAGTCGTAAAGAAATAACACTACTATATGGGTAGTAGTGGTTTGACTCACCAAAAATGCTCATCTCTGTCTATTCAGATGACTCAGAGATCTGATAATTTATCTCAGTCGTACATAAGGAAGATCGTATCTTTGCAAGGGGTACCAAAACCTATCACTTCAGACAGAGATTCCAAGTTTACCCCTAGTTTTTGAGCTAGCTCACCAAAAAGGGAGTTATGCACGATATTGAACCTTATCGTAGATGTCCCTTCACGGACAGATGGGCAATAAAAAGGACAATATATATGTTTAAGGATACGATGAGAACATTAATGTTAAATCGAGGTGCAAGTGGGAACATGTTTTACCACATATTAAGTTTACGTACGACCATACGTGGCATTATATGGAAAGAAATATCGACCACCACTTTATTGTAATAAAGTAGGCGAGAGAAAGTATAAGGTTTTGACAACATAAATGAAATGATTAAGATATTTGCCAAATAAGGCAAAGAGTGAGAGAAGCTCGAGATGAGATAAAGGTCTTCTGTTGGTATGCGTGATCTGAACCGCATTTGAATGCGAAAATGAAGTTCCTCGAGATTTCTCCATCGAGGGAATTATAAAGTTCAAAGTACAAGGAATGTTGAGATCACGTTTTATAGGACCTTACGATATCCTAGAAATAATAGGCCCAGTAGCCTAAAGATTGGTACTTCCACCAAAATTTGGGGAACGTACATAATGTTTTTTCACGTGTTCTGACTAAAGAAATATGAATATGACCCAAATCACGTAATTCATCATAATGGCGTGATCTTGACTCAAATATGAGTTGTGATGAACATCTACGACTATTTGATCGTATGATTCAATGATTAAGAATTAAATTGGGTCTTTGATGAAAGTCGATGGAGAAACCATGGACAAAAGAAAATCACATGGAAATTTAAGATGTTATGGTGCTAAGATGCCCATACTTTTTGAGGTATGTAAATTTAGGGACAAAATTTCTTTAAGGAGGGTGGAATGTAATACCCAATTATTAAAACCAAATTACGATAATTAATTTAGTAAATTAGAGTATTATTATGATAATTTGATTATTAAAATATCGAATAATGATTTGATTATCTTTGGAATAATAAATTCTATGTTTTATTCACAAATGAATGTGAATTGAGAAATACGAATATGTAACGTATTTCAACAGTATTATTTCTACGTCGATTACGTATCGATGATTAAATGCTCGTGATATTTTCTAAGTTTTTAAGCTTAGAATTTAATTCCATTATTATTGGAATAATTTAATAAAGTGATTACGGCTTTATTACGACCATTTTGAAATGAGTCGATAATTAACGTTTAGAGATGACTTGAGAATCAAGTCTAACGATCAAGGAATTATGATATTTAAATTCCTATGATTATTTTATATAATTAGAATATTATTTAGCATTGAAAATGCTAGAAAATTTTGGAATTATATTTTTGATTATTTAAGATTCTCGAAAACCCTAAATCAAGAATTAGGGTTTTCTACCTTGGATAAATTCCAATAATTTTTCCTATGATATAATTTATCATCTAGGATATATATTATGCTATATGTCTACTTATAGCATGAAAATCAATTTTTGGCATAATTCTTCAAAAATGCCGTGAGCATTATCTATGTGTATAACATAGAATTGTTTTATTTGATCTTCCAAATTGTATTATATCTTAGTGTAGTATCAATACACACTTACCAAGTAAAATTTGTAGATGAAAAATGTCTTGCAATGTGTTATGTGAGTTAGCCGATTTTGTTAACTAGTTAATCAAAGAAAGCTTGATTTTCTTAACACTTGATTACACAATTTTTGGGATAGAGTGTATATATATTACATGCAAGACACAACATGAAAAATCTAAAAATTTCTCCTTCCTTCTACATGTTGTCGGTGGCAATGTGGCAAATTAGTCAAATATATTTTGTTTCATTCAAAAAACTTTATGCATGTAGTTAATACATGTAAGAGATATTTTACACCATGACATATGCAAATTTGACTCTCCAAAATTAATTTGTCTTGCTTTTCTTTGTTACAACCGAGAGAGAGAGAGATGTGTATTGATAATTCATTTGTTGTATATATTAAGTATTAAGTCTTGAAAACCAAAATCCCTTTCATTTCTCTTCTCAAACAAACACACTACCGAGAGCATATCTAAGAAAAACCTAAGTGTTCTTCACTCTTTCTTCACCAAAAATCTTGAGTTTAAATCATCCCACAACAAATCGATACCGTTAATGAGGTTAGATATCGAACGAGCTTCGATTATACATAAGCTTTTAATCGTCCAATGGTTCAAATTTATTTTCCAAGCATGTGTTCTTAATGAAAAATCATGCTATCATGTTTTAATGCTTAGTAACTATGCTACATATGTTCATAAGATCATATTGATGATTTATTTCAAAGCTAAGCATGTTGTATAAATTATTTGTTGATGACCAAAAATTCTAAGAGTTATTTTTATGTTGGATTCATGATATATATTAACTAAAAAACACTTAGTGATTAATTGAAAATTTGTAAGAATCATTTGTTATATTTTTGAAAAATGCCGAGATGAACTAAAATTAGTATGTTGATGTACAAAATTTATTTAAGTGTTATGATAGCATATTATTGATCTAGGGTATTGATTATGTGATATTTGAATTTATTAGATTTTTTGGGTATATATAGCTATTTTTATTCAAAATGGCCGAGAGCAATAGTGATAGGATTAATGGGTTGTAAGTTGTTATAGTATGATATTATGATGTATTAGTGTTACATGATAGTATTTAAGCATAGTGTAATTTTGTAGGAATTTTATAAAAATGTTTGGTATGAAATGCCTAAAGGACCGAGAGCTCTAAGTATAGGATCATTGGTGTATAGTTTGATAATGTTGATTATTGTGGTTGATTAATGTTAAAGGATGATGTTTAAGTGTTATAGGAATTAATTAGAATTTTAGAAAAATATTTGGATTTATTTGTGATAAAACCGTGAGCCTATATTATATATAGGTGTGTTCCAAATATTTCTATAGTTATATTAATACATATTAATGATCATAGTGTAAAATAATATACTATATGAATCTAGAAGAATTTTTGGAACAAGTTTGAAAATTGATCATATAGTAGTGAGCTATACCTTGGATTTAAGGAATTTTAATTCCTTTTATTCAAGAATAATAAATTATTATATGTCTAAAAATTATATTAGACATAATTGAATTTTGAGATTTATTAAACATAGAATATTATGTTTACGATGAAGCGTTATATCGAATAACGTTAAAAGCATAAAATAATGCTTAAAGTATTAAAAGATTAATATTGAAAGAAAATATTAATCAAGTTTATTGATTTGCGTGAAAAATCGAGAATTGAAAAGAAATCGATTGAAAATCGATTTATATTAATTTATACATTAAAAATGTATCTTATTGAAATATTATAATGAAAAGTCAAAATGGTTGACTTTCAAAATTAACGTCTGAAATCGTTAGTTAAATACGCTAATCGTGAAAAGCGTGTTACTTTTATTTGAATATCTCAATTGTGAGAAAAGATTTCATAATTAAAATCATTTTATTGAATAACGTTATTATCGTTAATTATTTAACCTAAAGGTTAAAATGAGGCGTAGATCATATTACGTCTCTCTCAAGCACGAGAATTATTTTATTGAAATACGCATTGAAACGACGTATTAAGATTTATTAAGACTTCAATTATTATATTATTTATCAAAGTTGAATGAACTTTGAAAATCTCGGCGTGCTGACGTTCTAAACGTAAAATTTTTGCGTAAAGGTGGGACGTGAAGACTCACACGCAATGTGAGGAGAACACAGCGTGTCGAATTCAAGTTCAAAAGTAAAGGTGGGCTTTACTATAATCAAAGCGGTAGAATTTACCAAATGATTTATTTATGATGCTTTATTGCAAGCAAATATTTATGAAATGATTTATTTAATTACCCGCCCAAAATGTTTATGTTTTATGTATGTATCCAATCCATGATTGTTGATGCATAATGTTGGGTAACTCCCACTTTATGACATGCTTGAATTCGTATTCTTGGAAGTACCCCAAGGATGATGGAGAATTAGTATCTGTCTTGAGATGGCACGGATTTTGTGCTCGATTATTTTGTATTTGTGTCTTTGAAAGGGTGCTCGGCGGTCATGAGCGTCTGTGAGAGGAGGCCTCATCTCCAGTAGGAATGTGTTGGATGAATTATTGTGGTGGATATGGATCATACATACATGGAAAAATGTCGGCGCATTTAATCTTTATGGAAAATGAAAGAAATTATTTAGTAATCATGAGTATTTCAAATTAAAACCTCGTGTATTCTTGTGATGGGCGAGTAATTTAAACTTGATAAATTATTTTGGCATGAGCCATCGAGTGTAATCTTGTACTCACCGCATGTTTGTTTTAAATGTGCAGTTGAGCGATGATGGATGGAGATGTGTCGGAGCAGTGAGAACCCCTTTTGAATACGATGTATTAGAAAACCTTGAATACACATCGTCATATGTGTATTCACACGTTTTTCCGCTGCAATTGAATTAATTTATTTTATGATGTTGATTAGTTGAATACTTCCAGAACATATGAGTTCTTGTATATATATTGGTTAAAGCTTCCTTGATTATTATTCCAAGTATTAGCCCCTGCTAAATCGTACTTAGGATTTAGGGGCTGTTACATTTGGTGTATTTGGGCTATACATATTACAGATGTTACTCTACCGAAATTTCGGTAGAATTTGATATTTATAAGATGTTTTAGATTTTAATTGATAATTAATGATATATATATATATATATTTAAATTAGTAAGGAAGATTACTAAATTCAATAATAATTTTATGTTATAAGGATCAAGCAAGGGAAATCGGGAAGTAAAGAGCGAAGAAACGAACCTGTTGGATTAAACGTCTTCAGGTGGGTAATGCGTTAAAAATTTATTTTGAAGCAAAACTTATGATATTTCATGAGCTTGTTTTATTATGAAAGCATTTTAATCACCACATGATGATTATGATAAAATGAATGTTTTACCACATTGTGGGTATGACGGCGATGTACCTATCTACGGTAGGAAAATATTATGTACTATGCACAGGTAGATGGCTGTGAGCTTGCACATGTAGGCCGGCCATGGTCTTTGGGAGGCCTACTTCCCTTTACCGTATGACGTAGATAGGGTATGACCGTAGTTGTGATCCTTCGGGACCAACTCGGGTATGTTATGCCGGTATGTTTCAAAAACAAAGTGTGGTGATATGTTATTATGAGAAATGTTTGTTATGATCCATCAAGTAAATTGATTTAATAACTGTAATTTGAAAGAAATGTTATTAAATAAAATCGATAAGCTTTGAATATTATGCTGGCATTATCCACTGAGTACTTTCTGGTACTCACGCCCATAAAATGTTTATTTGTATTTGATGCAGGTTGAGTAAGAAGAAGATGTGGCATGGAATTGAGCAGAATTATCGTTTTTGCCTTCTTACTTTAGATAGTTATGTCAGAATATCATGTCTTCACACATGATATTCATTACTCTTCCGCTGCCAAAACTTTGAAGTTGTGAAACCATACTTTTGATAAACCTTGTAAATATTTCAAAATTTCCATGCAAGTATTTTCGAGGCTGTGTTCTCGTTTGTGATATTGCTGTTGTTGAAATTTTTTGTTCAGGTTGGCTTACTCCATTTTCAAACGTTATGCTATCTATTTGTTTCAAAAACTTAATTCTCTAAATCATTTATTGTTGAAAGATTATTGTTAATTAAACCAGTCACGGCTTGATTATTTGGTTAAATAAGTAATTAAATAGTCTGGTCGTGACAATATGTGTACCCAATGATAAGAAATTAAAGGAAGAGATTCTGAAGGAGGCACACAACACGCCTTATACCGCTCACCCTGGAAGCACGAAAATGTATCGATATCTGAAATGAAATTTCGTGTGGGTAGGTATAAAACAAGAGATATCGTCGTTTGTCGATAAGTGTTTGGCGTGTCAACAAGTAAAAGCGCTACACCAGAGACCACATGGAAAACTACAACCTCTCGACATTCCTGAGTGGAAATGGGACCATGTAGCCATGGATTTCATCACCAGATTACCTAAGTCCAAGTGTGGAAATACAGTTATTTGGGTAATTATCGACCGATTGACCAAAAGCGCCCATTTTGTTCCAATTCCTGTGACGTACGGAGCCGATAAGCTAGCTCAGATTTACGTGCGTGAAATCGTACGATTACATGGAGTTCCTGTTTCAATTACCTCAGATAGAGATTCTAAGTTCACCTCGCGATTTTGGACAAGTTTCCAAAAGGAAATGGGCACCAGTGAATTTCGATCTGACCTTTCATCCATGAGACCGATGGATGACGTAAAGAACTATTCTAACATTAGAAGATATGTAATACCCCGCATTCCTGTAGCAAAGATTAGCTCATGATTAAGAGCTTTATAAGAAGGGCATTGCATCATTAAGAAAGAGTTGTTTGAGTTAAAAGCTTTTATGTTAAGCTTTGAGCCGAGCTGATAGAATCTGAGATAAATTCGAGAAAGAATCTGAGAAAAGATTCTTAAGCCTTTATTAGCATGAGAAGATTTAGATTTCAAGAGTCTTGTTATGATAAGATATGCGTTTATAGAAGTCTTGATCCAAGAGTCATAGAATTTCAGAGTCTTTGCTCTTTTTGATAATTATGTTTTGAATAAACCCGGATCAAAAGCAAATTACCCCAAAGTGGTTTGAGACCAAAATGCTTTTAATAGTCAAAATCGATAGTTATTTTTAGAAAGAGTGATTTATGAAAATTTCAACTCATTAGAAATTCCTATATTTCTATTTGATTTATATTGAGTTAATAATTTCAAAAGATATATTATATCCTTATTTTTTTTATCTATAATAGCTAAGGAGAATTCTAGAACAAAAGCTTACTAAATAAGCCATTTATAGCTTATTTGAGAAGCTAAAATTAGCTTATTAGATAAGCTAAAGAATAGCTTCCTAGGAAGCTTGTAATAGTGAAAAGATTTATATATATATACATGCTTCCAAAATGCTCCATTTTCACAACTTCTCCATTCTTTCCAAAATTTTCGAACACACACACTTACACACACTGCAGTGTGTAAAATTTTCAAACTCATTTCTCTGAAGATCTAACCGTCAATTCACGATCCGTCTTCGCACAAAGGTAGATCTACATCTCTAGAATCTATTTATGGTTTAAAATCTGAAAAATATGAACTTTTGAGGCTCTAAACTTTCGGTCCTTTTGAGTATGTTTGAAGGAGCATGTTTTGTGAGATTATCTCTTGATATTACGTTAGATCTAGCACCTATGAGTTGTTTAATGTTGAATTTTCAAGCATGAGTTCATTCCTGGAATCTTTGAAATTTTCGAAAATGAGGAAGCCTAGATCTTGAACTTATGTTGTTCATATGCTTGATATGCTTTCATATATTTGTTGTTGGGTAGATATAAACATGTTTTAAGCAAGAAAAACGATTAAAATCGAACCCATGCGAAAACCCTAAAATGGCCGAATACTATGTCACACATGAGGTTGGATTTTTGATTTTATTTGATCATTTTGACTTCATATTTGGATTCTAAGATATGAATAAAGCTTAAAATGATTTATTCGGATTTTTCGGCCGACGTATTTTAAAGATGAAAAATTTTAGTTTGACGTCAAATTGGGTTTTCAATGCTAAAGCTTTGATCTTTGGATTTTGATAATTGATTGATGATCTTTGATGATAGTTAAGCATGTATAGAGATTCGTTTATGTTAGATGACGTCTTATGTGATTTTTTCACGTTAGTCATAAGCTATGTTTTTAAAGAGTTGTTGGTTTTTGATTAAGAATAGATAGCTTAAGTTTGTCGTTGAGTCCTATGTGCTTGTTTAGTTATACGAGACTTAGTTATGTCTTGTTATATGTTAAAGGATGCAATGACCCAAGTGCTCATAGATTATAGAGTCTTGAATATCAAGAAGTTATAGTCGTGTTGACGACTTAGATAAGATAAAGAGTTTATCTTCTTGTTTGGCTCCTGGTATGCTTATACGCTACTTTATGTTGATGAAGGCCAAGTTCAGAGAAGAAAGAAACAAAGGACATATTGTACAGTCCACCCGAGTGGTTATTGCCAGGTGGGTAAAATCCTTCTTAAAAAAACGAGAAATGATATGCTTTTGCATACAAAATGATATGATATGCATTTTTATGAAAAGTTGACTGACTTTCCAAGTTTTTGAGCATGATGCATGTTGCCTATCTACGAGAGATGGACGATATTGGCCCTATGCTGGACGAGCTGCCAGTAAGGGTTTGTGTACACAGAGTGATCGTGAGCTAAATGGCGATCACGGTGTTTGAGAAGGAGGCCTACTTCTCAACCTGAGAGTGCGTGAGATATGGTTAATGAATGAGATAATATCTGCAGACGCATGTTTAATGTTGCATCTTGAATATATGAGCATGAAAGCAAGTAAGTTTATTTCAGAAGCATGCACATGCTATTTAATTGAAAACTCCTGTGTGTTGCAAATGTTATGGCAAGTCAATATTATAGCTCTAAGAGCAATGTTTTAAGTGTTTTCGGCATATACCCACTGAGTGCATCTAGTACTCACGCCCTGCATATATTTCTAAATGTGCAGGATGAGCTCGAGAGGATGCTGGAATCGAATGTTGTGCAGAAGAGCTTCTCTAGATGTTTTGTCTCATGACGATGTTGTTAATTTGTTGATTTCATGTTTTGTTTGCCCAGTCTTATGTCATCATACATGATTCTCACCACACTTGTTGCCGAACTTTGGCATTTGGTTGTTTGTATCTAGATATTTGCCACAGTGACAGTTTTATTACATTGTTGGGATCTTTACATTTACATTAAGATGTCGATTTGCTTCTATGACTGGACTTATCAAAATGATTGTGTGAAAAAGTTTCTTTTAAATACCCGAATTGTTTGTTGGATCGATATTGTATAAAATGTTTTGAAGTTATTGATGAGTCATGCTTTAGACCCTAGCTAACCAAAGATTTTATTTTGGTGAAAGCATGTTTGAGTTCTCACATTCGTTGTAAAATTAGTTTAACACGTGATATTAGATCAATGTCGTATTTGATCTCGATTATCTTATTTGGAAAATTTTCCTCGACCATTGTTTTCTTTGTTCGATTACTCCTTGTGGTATGAGGACCTAGAATCATTCTTTGTGGAATCTACCTCTTTCGACTAAATAATTTATTCATTCATGATGAAAGTTGAGGTCAAATATTGTTGGACATGTACATTCCGTCGGAATTGTTGTTATAAATTATCAGAAGTTCTTTCTTAACCTACGTAACGGCCTAATTACTTAACTAATTGCTTGGTTAAGTAAGTCGGGGTGTTACAGAATTGTATCAGAGTAGTTTTAAATTCTGAACCTGTGAATCCTTGTAAATCCTTGTGAGTCTTGTGCAGCTTGTGCACCTTGAGCCTGTAAATTCTTTTGAATTGATTATGTTTTGAGAATCTAAGTTTATAGAGTCAGTTGTTTGACTCTAGTTTTAGAATATGAATTTATGGAGTCAGTTGTTTGACTCTGTTTTGAGAATCTGAGTTATAGAGTCAGTTGTTCTCAAGAGAAGCTCAACAATTCGATTCCATCATCTCTAGCTCACCAGGTAAGAGCCTATGATTATGATTATCATATAATTGAGCATGTGCTTCATTGAATGAATTGAGTTGATGTTGAGTATATGCCTTATTAAAAGAATTGCTACATGTGAATGTATGCTTGAAATGAGTTATTGTTTATTGAGCTAAAGTTGAGAAGAGATCTTGAGATAAGACGGTAGAGCAACATGAGTATGTTTTTCTGCAAGTATTTGAGCATTCTTTTTATCTAAGATGGCAAGAACCGTCCGAACAGCTCGGAAAAATACGACTCTTTTGTCACCATCAGCAAGGATCAGAGAGCGCTTCTATCTGTTTATGCCAGATGAGTAGCTTGCTTTGGACGAATTTCTCGCTCAATTCCATCGCTTGTGGAGAAAAGAGGCATCTTAGCACGACATATCGGGACTAGATGGAATACTCCAATTGATTCGTTTATTGCCTAAGGAGTGGCAAGATTGGGCTATTGCTGTTGCCATTAATTACATTGAGCCTGGTTTTGTAGCGTCTGAGCAAGCTAATCTTCCCCAGACTCGTAGCTATCATCAGTTCTCAGTATTCGTATACTTGAGTCTTCCTACTGGTTCATTTTTCCCCTATTGCTGATTTTATTTCGGTTGTTAAATCGACTCCGGTTGGTGGTGTCCTTTCGTTTGTTTTGATGATAATGAGGATCTTGAAACCATTGATGTTGATTCTTCTATTCTTGAGTATGGCCTTGATACCTTTACTCTCTGAGATAGAGTCATCTTTACGGATACTCGTTTTCTATACCGAGTCTGTTGTAGATCCTACACAATTGATTATTCTTATCTCGATTACTGAGATGTTTTCTATTAACCTAGATTGGTAGGGTCAGCCTTTCACATCTCTTGAGATCTCTACATCGATTAAGTCTATTCCTTTTCTCATGTTCACGAGACTTCTCCTTTAGAAGTCCCGGAAGAGACTCAAGCTAGTTCATTGAGACCTTGAGTGTCTCAAATTCTTTCGATGTATGAACATGAGTTTTACTAGTTGTTGGCACAAAGACTGATTCTGACCCTAGATATTAGTCAAATGCCTTTAGTGACCGATCACGATATCCTTTATCTGGAATAGTTCCTTGTACTCATTTCCGAGCTCGCTATTGATCCACCATCTCTTGAGATTGAGAAAGATGTAAAGATGCTAGACTCCAATGAAGCCGTTGATGGCGGTGAAAATGGAGTAGAAGAGATTGTGAAGGAGATAATGATGATGACAAACAATGTCGACCTTTTTGGGCGAGTGAAGCTAGTAGCGACAAGAGTGGAAGGCGGCGGTTTGTAGATAGTATGGATGCACATATATGTATATATGTGTATATATATAGACTAGTGATGCCTATAGGTACCTTGTGATACGGTAGCGTGCTAGAGAAGCCCTACCGGATGTGTTTTGCCCCAGATACCAAAGCCTCCATATGCCTGAAAACCTTCGATTTGCAAAGTCCTCCCGACTTTCGTAAATGTCCTCGAAGAGACAATTTTTCCCTGATATATATGATCATTCTGCTATCCAGCTGTGTTATTTCATATTATAACCTCGGGATAAGCAATTGTGAAGATCCTTGAGATATGCCGTATTTGGATATTCATTCACAATACGATATGCTACCCAGGAGAAGAAATCTTCAATCTGAAGAGAAGGAACAAGAAAGTGCAAAATTCTCCTTAAAGATTCACCTGTACCTTCACCTCCTTAAACAGATCGTAGAATTGCAGAGCTTTTTCTGCGTTAGAACCCTCCATCTTTTAATGGAGTTGGTAGTCCAGCCGATGCTGAAGAATGGGTTCGCTCTGTATAGCGAATTTTAAAGTTTTGGAGTGCTCTGATCGAGAGTGTCTCCTATGCACATCCTTCCAGTTAAAAAGGGTCTGCAGATTCCTAGTAGGAATCACGTCAGAAAGTTCTTTCTCCTGAGCAATTGGAGAACCTTACGTGGGAACAATTCAAGGAAAAATTGTATGAAAAGCATATACCTTGAAGTTATCGCAAACAGAAAGAGATTGAAATTGCGAACCTGAAGCAAGGCAGGAAGACTGTGGCAGAATATGATAGTGAATTCTGTAGTCTAGCTGTTATGCTTCTTTTAAGGTTGAGACAGATGAGAAAATGACGGAATTGTTTCTTGTTGGTTTACGCCAAGAGATCATAATCATTTTGGCAAGCCAACCTCCAACGTCATATGCAGAAAATGTTAAATCGTGCATTGGACATAGAGATGGAAATTCTACCAGACAAAGTGATGCCAGATTCAAATCCAGTACCTTTTTAGATTTAAGCCTCGTCAAGATTGCTTCTTACAGATCAAGAAGTCAAAAAGGAAAAAGAATTGGGAGAATAAGACCTTCCCACAAGAGACGATGACAGAAGCCGAATCAGTTTACGCAGAGACAATCTTTCCCAAGTTAGTCAAGAATGCAGACGTGTCCCAAATGTAATAGAGTACATTCTGGAGTTTGCACATGGGGAAGTAACAGTTGATATGCATGTGGACAAGTAGGCCACTATGCAGGTCAATGTCCGAACCGTCAGAGAACAATTAGTGACGGAAGGAAAGTAGAATCATCTGAAACAGACGCAACCAATGAAAGCCGTAAGTGGATATCTAAAGTCATCGTTTCTTCAGATCGAGATGCCACTACATCAACTGTAACTGTCTCCATCACCGTCGCCGCAGTCGCAACCACCGACGCCTCGACCGCACCAACCTTTATATCAAAGCGCATACGTCCTCTCTCAAAAGCAACCTGAGAAGAACGCCAAGCAACTTGGCAGATGTTCTTAAGTTCAACAGTGAACGTGCCGCATAAGATTTCAATGTGCTTACCCCGTTGGGTGAAGCTACCGTTATCATGCATGTGTGTTCTAACCTAGATTTCGAACTAGGATCCCTTAAGCTTAGAGCGAGATCGCTGTAGCCGTTGCACATGAAGGATATAGATCTTATAGTAGGAATGGATCGGTTGACAGAGCATTATGCAACGATATGATGCGAGCAAAGAGAAATAGTGTTTCAGCCACCAGAAAAAGAACCTACCTGTTGTTATGGTATTGAGAAGAGAAGAAGCCATGTTTCTATGATCTCAACCTTACAAGCCGAGAAGCTGATGAAGAACGAGAAGCTTTGCTTACCTTGTATATTTGAATGTCGATGTCAAGTCAGAGAAGAAGGTATGAGATGTACCCGTGGTTAGAGAATTTCAGGATGTTTTTCCTGAAACATTACCAGGGCTACCTTCGGACAGACAATTAGAGTTTCTCATTGAGTTAGAACCAGAAACCTGTTTCAAAAGCACCTTATAGAATGGCCCCAAAAGAATTACAGGAGTTAAGGATCCAATTGCAAAAGCTTTTTGGACCTAGGTTTTACTCAACCTAGTGTATCTCCTTGGGGAGCGCCAGTTCTATTTGTCAAAAAGAAGGATGAAACTCTAAGGATGTGTCTTGATTGCAGAGAGTTGAACAAGTTAACCTTCAAGAATAGGTATCCTTTACCCAGGATCGATGACTTGTTCAATCAGCTGAAAGGTGCCAGTGTTTTCTCAAAGATTGACCTGAAGTCAGGATATCATCAATCAAAGATTCGTCAGAAGGACATAGCCAAGACTGCTTTTCGAACGCGGTATGGCCACTACGAGTTTGTAGTAAGGCCATTTGGCTTGACGAATGCACCAGCTGTGTTTATGGATTTGATGAATTGTGTTTTCCCATAATTATCTCGATAAATTGTTTTGGTATTTATCGATGATATTCTTGTGTACTCAAAGAACGAGTAAGAACACGAAGAATAGTTGAGAACCGTTCTACAGACATTGAGAATAGAACGATTGTTTGCTAAGTTTAGCAAATGTGAGTTTTGTCCAAGGGAAGTGAATTTCCTTAGACATATCATTACAACAGACGGAATTAAAGTCGACCCCGCTAGAGTTCAAGCGGTACGCGATTGGAAATCACCGAAGACATAGACAGAGATTCAAAGTTTATTGGGTTTAGCAGGACATTACAGAAGGTTCATAAAAGGATTCTCCAAGATTGCGAGATCTATGACTCAATACCTTCGAAAAGGGAATTAAGTCCCAATGGACCCAAGGATGTGAAGAAAGTTTTCAAGAGTTAAAGAACCGATTGTCTACAGCGCCAGTTTTGGCAATACCAGAATCAGACAAAGGATATACTCTGTATACCGATGCATCAAAGAGTGGACTAGGATTTGTCCTGATGCAAGAATGAAGAATGATAGCTTATGTTTCACGACAGTTGAAACCTCACAAGCTCATATATCCTATACACGATCTAGAGTTGGTAGGCATTGTTCATGCTCAAGAATTGGAGACATCTTTGTATGAATCCAGTGTGTGATCTTCTTGATCACAAGAGCACAAGTATTTCTTCGAGCATAAATATTTGAACATGCGCCAAAGAAGATGGCTTGAGGTTGGTAAAATATCATGATGGTGATATCAGTATCTCCCTGGAAAAGCGAACGTTGTCGCTGATGCTTCGAGTAGGAAAAAAAAAAGCTAAATCAAGCTAGGATTCATCCTTACTCAGAGAGAGGAGTTGAATAAAGAGTTTGAAGTGATAAGTTTGGAAGTGGTGTTACCACTTGAATCTACGAAAGATATTATAACCGCTCTTGTCGTTACCCCCGATTTGAGAATAAGAATTGTGAAAGCTCAAAGACAAAATCAACAGATAGAAAAGCTATGAGTTAAGATCAAAACGGAAAGGCCAAAAGAAAATCATGAAGCTGGGGATAACGCAATCATGTTCAGAACCAGGAATTGCATACCCAATAATGAATATTTAAAGAACGAGATTATGAGTGAAGCTCATAACACGCCCTACACCGCACACCCAATAAGCACAAAGATATATCAAGATCTAAAGCAAAGGTTTGTGTGGGTAGGAATGAAGCAAGATATAGCCTCGTTTGTTGAACGATGTTTAGCATGTCAATGAGTTAGAGCTTTGTGCCAGCAGCGTATGGTAAGTTGCAACCACTGGAGATTCCTCAGTGGAAATGAGATCACATAGCCCTGGATTCGTGACTGATTTACCCAAATCAAAGCGTGGTAATACAGCTATTTGGGTGATAATCGATCGACTCACGAAGTGTGCTTATTTTATCCCGATCTCTATTATGTATAGAGCTGACAAGTTAGCTCAGATATACGTTCGAGAGATAGTACGTTCGCATAGAGTACCCGTCCCAAATCACCCTGAGCAGAGAGTCAAGTTTACATCTCTTTTGGACGAGTTTCGATAAAAGATGGGCACAAGATTGAAGTTCGAGACAACGTTTCATCCACAACGGATGGTCGATCCGAAAAACCATTTAGACGCTAGAAGATATGATCAGAACAGTGATATTAGATCGAGGAGTTCAGAATTATGTGAGCCTTATTTATGGTTTCGAGTGATTTTTATATGTTTAGTATTGTATCCTGTATAAGATGATTATGCATACGATTTGATTAGTATCTTAAGATGGGAAGTGGGAACGAATCTGTTATTGTCCTAATATCTAAGTTGAGATTATTATCTAGAATGCCAAGGATGCGGACAACGCCGCGTAAGAGTACTAGAGTTAGACCTCTGCTGATTTGACGTACTGACAGAATGGTATAGATTAAGAAGATCAATGGGAGCGAGTTCTACCATCGATTGAATTCGCATACAGCAATAATTACCAAGTAACGATTTATATAAAGCTCTATGAAGCCTTTATGGCAGAAAGAGTAGATCACCGCTTTATTGGGACGAAGTTGGAAAAAGAAATTTTTGGACCAGGAGCGACTAAAGAAATTGTCGTAATCGTACGACAGATAAAGAAAAGAATCCAAGAAGCTCAAGATAGTCAAAAGTCCTACATAGATAAAAGACGTACGAAGCTAAGCTTCAAGATTTGAGACAAAGTATTCTTGAAAGTATCTCCTTCCAAAGGAATACATCGCTTTGGAATCAAAGGAAAGATCGAACCAAGATTCTTTGCATTTAGATTCTCTTGAAGATTAAGTCGATCAGCATCTGATTTGAATTGCCTTCAAGTTTCGGCAATATCCGCAATGTTTTCCATATGTCGCAGTTACGAAGGTATGTATTTGATCCAAAACACATCACATATCAAGAGAATCTTGTTCCTGAACAAGATCTAAGCTACGAAGAGAAGCCATAGCGCATCTTAGATCGAAAAGAACAAAAACTAAGGAATAAATCAATTCCTTTAGTTAAAATCCAATAAAAGCGTCATGGTTTGGAAGAAACGACATGAGAACTAGAATATCAGATGAGTAATAAGTACCCTGAGCTTTTTGCAAAGGTACTAAATTTCGAGGACGAAATTTCTTTAAGGGGGAGAGAATGTAATACCCCGCATTCCTGTAGCAAAGATTAGCTCCTGATTAAGAGCTTTATAAGAAGGGCATTGCATCCTTAAGAAAGAGTTGTTTGAGTTAAAAGCTTTTATGTTAAGCTTTGAGTCGAGCTGATAGAATCTGAGATAGATTCGAGAAAGAATCTGAGAAAAGATTCTTAAGCCTTTATTAGCATGAGAAGATCTAGATTTCAAGAGTCTTGTTATGATAAGATATGCGTTTATAGAAGTCTTGATCCAAGAGTCATAGAATTTCAGAGTCTTTGCTCTTTTTGATAATTGTGTTTGCAGAATAAACCCAGATCAAAAGCAAATTACCCCAAAGTGGTTTTGAGACCAAAAATGCTTTTAATAGTCAAAATACGATAGTTATTTTAGAAAGAGTGATTTATGAAAATTTCAACTCATTAGAAATTCCTATATTTCTATTTGATTTATATTGAGTTAATAATTTCAAAAGATATATTATATCCTTATTTTTTTAGCTATAATAGCTAAGGAGAATTCTAGAACCAAAAGCTTACTAAAGAAGCCATTTATATCTTATTTGAGAAGCTAAAAATTATCTTATTAGATAAGCTAAAGAATAGCTTCCTAGGGAAGCTTGTAATAGTGAAAAGATTTATATATATACATGCTTCCAAAAATGCTCCATTTTTCACAACTTCTCCATTCTTTCCAAAATTTTCGAACACACACACTTACACACACTGCAGTGTGTAAAAATTTTCAAACTCTTTTCTACGAAGATCTAACCGTCGAATTCACGATCCGTCTTTGCACAAAGGTAGATCTACATCTCTAGAACTTATTTATGGTTTAAAAATCTGAAAAATATGAACTTTTGAGGCTCTAAACTTTCGGTCCTTTTGAGTATGTTTGAAGGAGCATGTTTTGTGAGATTATCTCTTGATATTACGTTAGTCTAGCACCTATGAGTTGTTTAATGTTGAATTTTCAAGCATGAGTTCATTCCTTGGAATCTTTGAAATTTTCGAAAATGAGAAAGCCTAGATCTTGAACTTATGTTGTTGATATGCTTGATATGCTTTCATATATGTGTTGTTGGGTAGATATAAACATGTTTTGAGCAAGCAAAACGATTAAAATCGAACCCATGAAAACCCAAAATGGCGAATACTATGTCACATATGAGGTTGGATTTTGATTTTATTTGATCATTTTGACTTCATATTTGGATTCTATGATATGAATAAAGCTTAAAATGATTTATTCGGATTTTTCGGCCGACGTATTTTAAAGATGAAAAATTTTAGTTTGACGTCAAATTGGGTTTTCAATGCTAAAGCTTTGATCTTTGGATTTTGATAATTGATTGATGATCTTTGATGATAGTTAAGCATGTATAGAGGTTCGTTTATGTTAGATGACGTCTTACGTGATTTTTTCGCGTTAGTCATAAGCTATGTTTGTAAAGAGTTGTTGGTTTTTGATTAAGAATAGATAGCTTAAGTTTGTCGTTGAGTCCTATGTGCTTGTTTAGTTATACGAGACTTAGTTAAGTCTTGTTATATGTTAAAGGATGCAATGACCCAAGTGCTCATAGATTATAGAGTCTTGAATATCAAGAAGTTATAGTCGTGTTGACGACTTAGATAAGATGAAGAGTTTATTTCTTGTTTGGCTCCTGGTATGCTTATACGCTACTTTATGTTGATGAAGGGCCAAGTTCAGAGAAGAAAGAAGCGAAGGACATATTGTACAGTCCACCTGAGTGGATATTGCCAGGTGGGTAAAATCCTTCTTAAAAAAACGAGAAATGATATGCTTTTGCATACAAAATGATATGATATGCATTTTTATGAAAAGTTGGTGACTTGCTGTAATATCCCAAAGAATTAAATGCCTAATTACTATTTTTTTAAAATTGTAAATTAGGGTTTTGCCGAAAAAAATGAATTAATAATATATCGAATAATGATTTCGATTAATTACGAGAAAACGAATTCCTATTTAATATTCACTAAGAATTGTGAATTAAGGAATAAACTTTATAAAGTATTTCGGCAGTATAATTTTAACGTTGATTGAGTATCGATAGTTAAAATTTCGTAAAATTTTCTAAGTAACGAAGCTTAGAATTAAATTCATTTATTAATGGAATAATTTAATAAAGTGATTACGACTTTATTACGACCATTTTGAGATGAGAAGATAATTAACGTTTTGAGATGTTTCAAACGTTAACGTTTAGGGATTAATTATTGAACAATGTACTAATTTTCGAAAACCCTAATTCGAAAATTAGGGTTTTCTCACATGAAATGATACCAATAATTTTTCCTATGATATAATTTATCATCTAAAATATATATTATGTATATATATAATTAGCATGCAAAATCAAAATTTAGCAATTAAAGAAAGGAAAGTGCGTGAGTTTATTTGTGTGCAACAAATTCACGTCAACTTTGTGCTTGCATTGCTTTTATGTGATTAAAGGATACAGGTAGGATTTATTTACACACTTACCAAGAGAATCAATTAGAGATCAAGAGGAATGCTTGTATTGTGTAATAGCCGTGTGTAATGTTTGGAATTAAGGTGAGAAGGAATTTTGAAATACCTTTTGATGACCTACTCACATTTGGTAATGTGAAGACTTAATTACATTGTGTAAGATACATTAACTATGATGACATATACATTAATGAGTCATAGCAAAATTCATGTATCCTCCTTGTACAAATGAGAATGGATGGTGGTTTCAAAGTGTTAAATCACTTTCATTTTGTTTTGTTCAATAAAAGGTGTTGTAAGAAGCTTTTAATTTGTGTAAGGGATATTTTACTATGGGTGATGTATTACATTGGTAAAAGCATAGATATTATATACATGAATAGCAAGTTCACGTCAACTTTGTGAATTGTTTGCTATGTTATGAATTAAAATATCTTCTCTTGGAGCACAAGAGTGACCGACGGTTCTCAACATCCCAAAGCAATAGATATTTCATTGAATTGATCAAGAAATGTGTGTAAGAGGGTAGTAACTTTCATGATGTGTCATAGCATGATTTTGTTGACTAAGTATGTGAGTATAGATATTTAAACTCACCTCTTGTGTATAATGAGAGGTAGCCGACGGCAATGACAAAAATCAAGTCAAAGAAAATTAATTCCATTCTTTTGATTTGTGTAAGAACCTTTAAATTTGTGTAAGTGCTTTAACTATGCATGATGAGTCATGAAATAAATTTAATTGCTCCTCTTTGGGAATAAGAGAGCCGACGGCTTATACCTCACAAAAGCAAATGAATTCATTTTGTTTTGTTCAAGACAAAGTGTAGAGATTTAATATCGAGGAACAAGACAAAATAATACAACTCATCCTTTGTTCAAGTGGGATGACCGACGACTTTATTGTATCAAGGAATAAGATTTGATTCCATTCAATAAAGTGTGTAAGATGTACATTACTATGGCATTAAAAAGGTGATGAGTCACAAAGTTAAATAAAAGTCTTGCTTACTTGTTGTGTGTGTTGGAACCGTGAGGTGATAAAAACTTATGTATTGTTTGTTTAGTCTTTTAAGTGTGCAAGTGATAGATAAATATAATAGCAAAGCCTCTTCATTCCTTATCTTAAAAAGAACAGATAGTGTTTGAGAGGAAAGAAAGAAAAGTATTCCTCATTTTCCAATTCCTAGACCTTGAGATAAAATCCTTTGCACTAAATCGACAGGTAAAAGGTTAGGAATTTAACGAGTTTCGATTATACATTAAGATTTTAATTTTTCGATGGTTCGATCTTATGTTATAAGCATGTGTTCTTAGGAAAGATTATGCTAACATGTTTAATTGTTAGTTAATAATGTTTAGTATAGTGTATGTACTTCATTTATGATGTTCTAAGTACAAACTAAGCATGTTATGAAATTTATAAGTGTTGATCGAAAATTCTTGAAGTTCATATGTTAATGAATTTATGATTTATGTTGGTAGTGGAGTTCAATATGATTTATTAGAAAATTTTGGAAAATTTTATGTTGAAGTATTGAAGTTACCGAAAATTTGTGAAGGTTTACATGTTGATGTGGAAATTATGTTTGAATGAGATTATAACATATTAATGTTATAGGGCCTTATTTAAGTACTATGGAAAATTAATAGAAATTTTAGAAATGATGAGTTCATATATTGAATAGCCGAGAGCTATTAGGTTGGGAACATGATGTATAAGTTAATTTTGTTAAAATACTATGATGTATTATACTATAGAATGATAAATATGTATTGTGTAATTTTGTTAGAATTTTACAAAAATGTTTAGTGTATGGTTGTGTAGGAACCGAAACCTTGAGCATTAATTTCTTGATGTAGAAATTGAAAATGTTGGACTATAGGTTATAATTATGATATAGATCAATGTTGAGACCTTGTATACATTAACTAGAATTTTAGAAAATTATTTGGACAAAAGTTTGATAATAGCCGTGACCTATGAGATCAAATAAGTAATGTTCAAAATTTTCTATAGTTAATATTAATTCATATTAGTGATACTATGATAAAATAGTACACTATATGAATTTATAAGAATTTTTGGAAGAAGAATGAATTTATAAGCTTAAAACCGAAAGCTTGTAAATATATATTAAGGATTTTGAATCCTTAATATCAAGAAAAATAATACATTATATGTCTAGAAATTAATTTAGACATATTAAGAATTTTCGAGAATTATTAAACATAGTATGTTATGTTTATGGCGAAACGTTATATTAAATAACGTTAGAAATATAAAATAATGCTTAATGTATTAAAAGATTAATATTGAAAGAATATATTAATCAAGTTTATCGATTTACGTGAAAAATCGATAATTAGGGCTTTGTGAAAAGAAATCGATTGAAAATCGATTTATATTGAATTTAGACATTAAAAATGTGATTTATTAAAGAATTGTTAAGAAAAGTCAAAATTGTTGACTTTTGAATTTGACGTACGAAATACGTTCGCTAAATATGCTAATACGTGAAAAACGTATTACTTTTATAAGAATATCTCAATTGTGAGAAAAGATTTCATAATTGAAATCACTTTATTGAATAACGTTATTATACGTTAATTGTTTAAACTTAAAAGGTTAATATGAGACTGTAGATCATATTAGGTCTCTCTCGAAGTACGAGAATTATTCTGTTAAAATACGCGTTGAAACGACGTATCAAGATTTCTAAGACTTCGAATTATTATATTATTTATCAAAGTTGAATAAACTTTGAAAATCTCGAAAAGCGTGCCAACGTATTAAACGTAAATTTTGCGTAAAGGTGGGACGTGAAGGCTCACAAGCAACGAGGAAAGAACACGCATATCGAGAATTGACGTTCGAAAGTAGAGGTGGGCTTTACTATACTCAAACTGGTAGAATTTACCAAATGATTTATTTATGATGCTTTATTGCAAGCAAATATTTATGAAATGATTTATTTATTTACCTGCCCAAAATATTTATGTTTTATGTATGTATCCAATTCATGATTGTTGATGCATATTGTTGGATAGCTCCCACTTTATGACATGCTTGAATTCGTATTCTTGGAAGTACCCCCAAGGATGATGGAGAATTTGTATCATGTGCTGAGATGGCCTGGATTTTGTGCACTGATTATTTGTGACTGTGTGCTGAAAGGGTGCTCGGCCGGTCATGGCGTCTGTGAGAGGAGGCCTCCTCTCCAGCGCGGGAATTTTTGTTGGATGAATTGTTGTGGTGGATATGGATCATACATACGTGGAAAATGCTTGGCCAAGCGATATTTATTGAAAATGACAGAAAATATTTAGTAAGCATGAATATTTCAAATTAAAACCTCGTGTATTCTTGTGATGGGCGAGTAATTTAAACTTGATAAATTATTTTGGCATGAGCCATCGAGTGCATTCTTGTACTCACCGCATATTGTTTTTAAATGTGCGAGTTGGTGATAATGGTGATGGAGGAGAGATGTTGAGTAGTCGGGATGTCTTTTGGTATTTATTATATTTTGAAAGAAACCTTGAGTGCATATCGTCATATATGCATTCACATGCTTTCATTGCAGGTTTAAATATGTTATTGTATTTTGTTATTGGCGATTGAATCATCAAATTATCGAATCATTTGTTAAAGGACTAGTAGCCTTTATATTTGTAAATTCTTGGTGCCTTGTAAATAAGGTCCGACTTTAGAAATACGGTTAATGTTACTTTAAAATCTTTGATTATTCCTATTGAATATCTTATAATCAACATTCCAAGTTCGATTCTCCTAATCTGTACTTTGGATTAGAGGGTGTGAGAGTGGTATCGAGCGGTTTGCTCTTTGAACCCTAAACTTTCTTTCAAAAAGTTAAGTCTAGATTGAGTCACTAGACTTCTAGAAATCATCTGACTATGCTCAACACTCCATCACATCCAGCTCTACCGGGAAAAAGGTAAATTATTTTCTCATCTTTGAAAACAAAAGTTTGAGATTTATGAATTTGATTTGGTGTTGATAGAACATTATCGACAAATGATTTATGAATTTGATTTGGTGTCGATAGAACATTATCGACAAATGAAATGAGAAAGGTTGTAAATAACCATGATTGATTGATTGAAAATTTTTCGCAGGAAATGCGTATGTTTAAAACGAGATATGTTCATCATATTTGAAATTTTATTGTTCAATTCTTATGATTGATTTTGATTAATTCCTATGTCATCCCAATTGGAACATAGATGTAATAAGGAGCATGATCCCTTATTGAAAAGAACATAGACGAACAAATGTACGAACTTTTCCCCTTCTTACATGAACAAAAGAAAAGAAACGAGCTCATAATGAAAGAGCTAAGGCTTTCCACCTCGTTGAAGTCAACCCAGAGATTACGACTTCGGCATGTGCGACCTTAACTTCTACTTCGGCATGTGCGACCGTCGACTTTGACTTCGGTAATTTTATAACATCGACTTTGATATGTCGACCTTGGTATCTTGTACTACCCCGACATCGGCAACGGCATGCACGCCCTCGGTGTCGGCATCGCCAACAATCTCGGCGCGAGCGCGCGCAAAATTTTCCATCTCTGCGCAGTGATTTTGTTTTGACCCGTTCTCCTTCGTGTGGACTCCGATTTATACACGGTTTTGCCTACGTACTCCTAACACACTGTAATTAATTTGTTATGAAGGGCCAAATCCCTGGTTCCTACTCCAGAATTTACGAGAATCAATTAAAGTTAGTTCTATGATTTTTATAGAATGAGAACTTTATAGTATGATAAGAACCTTAGAATGTTACTAAGAAAGTAGGATTTCGGTAGTATAAGTAGAACCATTACCTTCATAAGAACCTTTGTTGATGACCTACTACGAGTATATAAGGTTTCAAATTTTATTCATTACCTAATTTACGCCATTGAGTTTAATTCTATGACTAGCTCAATTGAGAAATCATGTGAGTTTCTCACTTTTACGAAAGAAATTTACAACCGAAACCTTATAAAGCGTCTTTTGAAACCAAGTCTTGTGTGGTGAGAAAATAATTGTGACGGTCCGCCACCCATATGATCAAAGAAATCTCGGTGAGTCGTCATTCGGTCTTCGGACCCTAGATCCAAATTATTGATCAAAGAGATATAGATTGATCATTAAAAGATGTCATATGGATTTATGAGGCAGTACCTCTTGTAAGTAATCGTGATAAATTCTCCCGATTCTTGAAACCATCAGGCATGATATAGGTTGATTTATTTCAGTCACCTAAAAGTTTCAGACCAGTAAAGTGATAGACATCAAGAAATTATGATGTAAAGAAAATCTCGATGAGACGAGATATTTTCCCCATGATACACATGGAAGTGATGACCCTTGATGGGCTTTACAAAGATTGATAACAGTGAAGTTATACCTTCATACGACTGTTATGATAATAAAGTTATGAATAAGATACTCTTTAGCATTGAATGCAAGAGTAAAAGTAAAGAAAAGTATATGATATCCGTGGGATATAATTTCCCTCACCATGTCATAATGAGAGAGATTACAACTTATCTTTAAGATAGCTATTTGTCCCTAAACCCTCGTTAGTAGGTTGGACATGTTTAAAAGAATAAAGATGCATGCAAGATATTCTTTTCAAAGAATATATATATATAAAGAAATGATAGCATCTCAGAAAATAAATCTCTCGCCTTATACCTCAATCAATGAGATTATGCTTGAGCATAATCTATTCCAAGTAATTGAAACTATGTTAAATAAACGATAATGAGATTGAGGAATCATAATCCTTGAGATTGTGTGAACGATTAGTATAGCCCTAGTATGTAAATCAGGTATGGAGAAAATATCTCCAAAGCCAAGACATGGTAATAAGATGCTTGGAATTTAAGTTATGGTGTACGAATGTACTACCTTACCAAGCCATACGAGAATAATGACGGTTCTAACCCTGAATGTGAGAACCGAAGTATAACGAAAGTAATATTACTTTCAGATACCATGTTTAAGAAAAAGGAAATATCTCCAAGAGAATAAATGAAACGATTCACATGGAAGGATCTTAAAGTGAATCTAATTGGGAAGATTATCCCCCATACTTTTGTGACGATCAATAAAATGAGATATTAAGTATCTCTGACATTGAAATGAAATAATCATTGAATGTCGAGAAATGGTGACGTCAAAGCAAAAGTATGATATGTCCTTAGTGGACCAAGGATTTTATCCTATGCGAAATTGCATGATGGATCAATAAAGAATGTTAACAAATGATGTATATCCTAAAAGGATATTACAAATGAAGGCACTAAATGCCGGAATAAGGATTTCTCTGGAAAAGAGTTTAAAGTAAGAATATATGATAGATATATTCCTAAGATCGATAAAGTGAAGAAGAGAATTGAATCTTTTCATACTGGATTAGGAATGAATGATAGTGATAGAGACATGACGATCTCTACGATAAGATTTAATTATCGAAATATCAATATTAAAGGATAGGTTGATGTAGACCTAACCACGAATGCTATTGGTAAAAGCATAACGGTAATGATACCCGAAAAGGATATGATAAACGAGGTGATAGAAGACTATAGCAAGGGATCATAATATCCCAATGGAAAGGACAATGATATATGAAATAGATGTTAAATTGAATAGACGGGAACACCGTAGAACGAAGTTTATACTTCACACCAAAAACTGAACGAACAAAAATTAAGAAGGCCTAATAGGTATGAGAAAGATTTCTCAGCATACCTACAATATTTTGTTCGATATAGGTGCTTCATGTTCTAACATCGCACAAGTATGTGCAGAAACGATAGAACCAAATTCGGGATAAACGAATCAAGAAATGAAAATTTCTTCACCTATATGAGAATTATGGTCGTCTCAGGTGTTGCTCAAACTTAGAATTGAACCTAGGATCACCTAAGGTTCTATCCAATGATTTGGATCATTATATCTATGTGGAACGTAGATATAATTCTAGAAACAAGAAGTTTCGGGAAATGGCTGTCGGTCACGTGATTAGTGACCTGGGCCTAGTCTCTTCGTTAGAGGTGTTACGCGACAAGATATTAGTACCACTATTTGCTTATGCGAATAATTTTAGAGCGATATACGACTGATGGTGTAAAACGTAAAATGGGTGATAAAAGAAGTGTCATGAGTCGTGTCGTGAGTTGTATACAAGTTATATATGTCTTAAAGTGTTTAATCTTTAAGAGATCTTCTTGCTTAAAATTCCCTCTATTTCTTTAATTTAAGTCTGACTTATCTAGAAATATCTGTTTACAGATGGCAGGAAAATGGAGTGTCTGTAAGAAGATAACCACAAGGCCTACAAGCTTAGAACTCACACAGACATATCGGCTCTTTTACTATAATCTGTGCATGAATTTAGGACAGTTTTTGGAGGAATTTCTACACCGTTGGAAGGATTCTCGTAACTATGGAGTTACGGATGAGGATGGTATCCAGAGACTTATTCGTCGTTTGCCAACGAATTGCAGAAGTTTGCAAAAGAAGTATCAAGAGAATATCTTCTACATGTAGAAAACTCCAAGACTTGGGCAGACCTACCAGGATTTGTCAACCGACTCAAGCATACATATTATGCGTATGGAACTACACCTACTAGCACTTGTCCTGGTCCCCGGCAAGTCACCCAGTTTGGTACAAAGGAATGGTTGTGCCCTGATGTCCCAAACGCCGCCCCACGTCCTGTGCCATGATTGTACCTGAAAGGGATGAGAATGGCAAGAGGACAGGATCTTACCGCCCTCGTGGACTAGGGGAACTACCTCTACCAAAACAATCCTACTTTCTGATAAGAACAACATCGACTTGGTCTTTGAAGAAGAGACGGGAGCGGTTTGACCCCGGCTCTCAAGGAATAGATTATCGGTGGTATGAGGCGAGGGCGTGCCGGAGAAAGACAAGTTTCGAATGAGGAATACGATTACGATGAAGGTCATTCGAGACCTAGAATTTTATGAACATATGAGACCGATATGTAAATAATGGTTTATGTTTGAAAATGGTGTAGTTAGAATATGTAAATAAACGTAGTTTGGAGTATGTAGTAAATGTGTTAAAATGGTGTCAAAATTTTGAGTGTAAAAAGAACTAGATGCCATGAAATTGGTCGGCTCATAGACCGACTCTTGTAATTAATGTATGAAAATTCCTCACTGAGGCATTTTGATGTAATATATTTTATATATATATGATCCTCGTAGAATAGTATCCAAAATACGAAGATGAATGGTTCCGAATAAGATGTGATTACTATGAGAAAATAGTTAAACCATTCGGACTAAAAGATGCACCAGCCCTGATCAAGAACCTCAAAAATCGAGTGTTCCACACATACTTAGATAAATTTTTTTCTTAACCTTTATGGATAGCGTTCCTATCCATATAAGAAAGGAAAGAACATAAAGAACATCGAAGGACTGTCTTACGACTTTTAAAGAGCCGGATAAATTTTGCCAAGTACAGTATTGTGAATTTTGGCTTAAAGAAATATTCCTCAGGCACATAGTGTCTTTAGAAGGAATCAAAGTAGATCGGGCTAAGGATAAAGCAATTAAAAATGAAAGTCATCAATGACCCAAAATGAGATCAGGAATTTCTTAAGATTAATTGACTGCCGTCAGAGATCCATTGAGAACTCTCTAAGGAAGCAAGGCCGATAACATAGCTACCCCAAAAAGGAACTAAATTCACATGGATCAATAAAAGTAAGGCTATGTCTTAATGTGAGAAAGAAAATAGCTTACGCATCACAATGACCTAGGTCACACGAATAGAAATTCCCAACTCATGATTTGAAATAGTAACAAGGGTATAAGTATCAAAGTCTTGGAGACTTCACTCTTATGACCATAAGTTAAAAAAAATCCTTCACAAATTACAATAGTTTGAATAAATTCTTCGAGCAAAGAGACTTGAATGCAGGATAGAAAAATGGCTCAAATCAATAAAAGATTACAATTGTGATATAAATTATCACCTACGGACAATTAGCGTAGAATCTAATTATTTCAAGCAATAAGGAGCTTATAAATGAAATCATGAATGAAGTTCATGATCCTTCTCATACCGTCCAACTAGGCAGCATTAAGATATATTATGATTTACGAGAAAAGTTGAATAGTAAGGAATAAATGAGAGATAACCATATTGTCGAGCAATGTCTCGATTATTAATAAATAAAGGCATTATAGCAATGACCTTATAAGAGATTAAAATCTCTAGAGATATACGAATAAAAATGTAATGACATAACAAATGAATTTATGACGGGTTTTTCAAAGTCATAAGGAAGTCGCACTGCTATATGGGTAGTAGTGGATTGACTCCCCATATATGTTCATCTCTGCCCAGTCAGATGACTCATAGATCTGATAAGTTAACTCAGTCGTTCATAAAGAAAATCGTATACTTACAGAGGATACCAAAACCTATCGTTTCAGATAGAGACTCTAAGTTTACCCCTACATTTTGAACTAACTCACAAAAAGGGGTTAGACATGAAATTGAACCTTAACATAGATGTCCACTCACAGATAGAGGGACAATTAAAAAGGACAATATGGATGTTTAAGCATACGATAGAACACTAATGTTAAATCAAGGTGCAAGTGGGAACGTATTGTACCACTTGTTGAGTTCACGTACGATTATAGCTGTTAAGCAACGATCAGTATAGCCTCATGAGGCATTACTTGGAAAGAAGTCTTGACCACCACTTTATTAAAAAGGGGTGAGAGAAAGTATAAGGCCCTGGCAACATAAGTGAAATGATTAAGATATCTGCCAAATAAGGCAAAGACTAAGAGAAGCTTAGGACAGATAAAAGTCTTACGCCGATATGAGTAGATCTAAACTACATTTTAAAATGCAGAAATAAGTTTCTTAAGATTTCTCCATTGAGAGAAATTATAAAGATTCAGATACAAGGAATGTGTAGATCACATTTTATAGGACCTTACGAGCTCCCAGTAATGATAGGCCCAGTAGCCTATAGATTGGTACTTCCACCAAATTGGGGAATGTACGTAATGTTTTCCATGTGTTACAGTTGAGGAAATGCGAAAATGACCCAGATTATGTGATCCGCCATGATGACGTGATCCTTAACTCGATGTTGAGTTGTGATGAAAATCTACGACTATTGTGATCGTACGATTCAATGATTAAAGAATAAAGTTTGGGTCTTTAATGAAAGTCCAATGAAGGAATCATGGACAAAAGAAAATCACGTGGAAAATTGAAGATATTATGATATTAAGATACCACATACTTTTGAGGTATGCAAATTTCGGGACGAAATTTCTTTTAAGGGGGGTAGAATGTAATATCCCAAAGAATTAAATGCTAATTACGATTTTTTAAAATTCGTAAATTAGGTTTTCAAAAAAAATGAATTAATAATATATCAAATAATGATTTCGATTAATTACGAGAAAGCAATTCCTATTTTATATTCACTAAGAATTGTGAATTAAGGAATAAAACTTTATAAAGTATTTTCTAAAGATAATTTTAACGTCGATTGAGTATCGATAGTTAAAATTTCGTAAAATTTTCTAAGTGTGAAGCTTAGAATTAAATTCCTTTATTAATGGAATAATTTAATAAAGTGATTACGACTTTATTACGACCATTTTGAGATGAGTCGATAATTAACGTTTTGAGACGTTTCAAACGTTAACATTTAGAGATGAATAGAAAAATGAGTTTAATGATCAAGGAATTATAATGTTTAAATTCCTATGATTATTATATGTAATTAGAGTATTATTTAGCATTAAAACAATGCTAGAACATTATGGATTAATTATTGAACAATGTACTAATTTTCGAAAACCCTAATTCGAAAATTAGGGTTTTCTCACATGAAATGATACCAATAATTTTTCCTATGATATAATTTATCATCTAAAATATATATTATGATATATATATATATATATATATATATATATATATATAATTAGCATGCAAAATCAAAATTTAGCAATTAAAGAAAGGAAAGTGCCGTGAGTTTATTTGTGTGCAACAAATTCACGTCAACTTTTGTGCTTGCATTGCTTTTATGTGATTAAAGGATACAAGTAGGATTTATTTACACACTTACCAAGAGAATCAATTAGAGATCAAGAGGAATGCTTGTATTGTGTAATAGCCGTGTGTAATGTTTGGAATTAAGGTGAGAAGGAATTTTGAAATACCTTTTGATGACCTACTCACATTTGGTAATGTGATGACTTAATTACATTGTGTAAGATACATTAACTATGATGACATATACACTAATGAGTCATAGGAAAAATTCATGTATCCTCCTTGTACAAATGAGAATGGACGGTGGTTTCCAAAGTGTGAAATCACTTTCATTTTGTTTTGTTCAATAAAAGGTGTTGTAAGAAGCTTTTAATTTGTGTAAGGGATATTTTACTATGGGTGATGTAATACATTGGTAAAAGCATAGATATTATATACATGAATAGCAAGTTCACGTCAACTTTGTGAATTGTTTGCTATGTTATGAATTAAAATTTCTTCTCTTGGAGCACAAGAGTGATCGACGGTTGATCATATTACGTCTCTCTCGAAGTACGAGAATTATTCTGTTAAAATACGCGTTGAAACGACGTATCAAGATTTCTAAGACTTCGAATTATTATATTATTTATCAAAGTTGAATAAACTTTGAAAATCTCGAAAAGCGTGCCAACGTATTAAACATAAATTTTGTGTAAAGGTGGGACGTGAAGGCTCACAAGCAACGAGGAAAGAACACGCATATCGAGAATTGACGTTCGAAAGTAGAGGTGGGCTTTACTATACTCAAACTGGTAGAATTTACCAAATGATTTATTTATGATGCTTTATTGCAAGCAAATATTTATGAAATGATTTATTTAATTACCTGCCCAAAATATTTATGTTTTATGTATGTATCCAATTCATGATTGTTGATGCATATTGTTGGATAGCTCCCACTTTATGACATGCTTGAATTCGTATTCTTGGAAGTACCCCCAAGGATGATGGAGAATTCGTATCATGTGCTGAGATGGCCTGGATTTTGTGCACTGATTATTTGTGACTGTGTGCTGAAAGGGTGCTCGGCCGGTCATGTCGTCTGTGAGAGGAAGCCTCCTCTCCAACGCGGGAATTATTGTTGGATGAATTGTTGTGGTGGATATGGATCATACATACGTGAAAAATGCTTGGCCAATCGATATTTATTGAAAATGATAGAAAATATTTAGTAAGCATGAGTATTTCAAATTAAAACCTCGTGTGTTACTGTGATGGGGCAGAGTAATTTAAACTTGATAAATTATTTTGGCATGAGCCACTGAGTGCATTCTTGTACTCAGCCCTGCATATTTGTTTTTAAATGTGCAGGTTGAGCTGATAATGGTGATGGAGGAGCGATGTTGAGTAGTCAGGATGTCTTTTGGTATTTATTATATTTTGAAAGAAACCTTGAGTGCATATCGTCATATATGCATTCACATGCTTTCCGCTGCAGTTTAAATATGTTATTGTATTTTGTTATTGGCAGTCGAATCTGTCCAAATTATCGAATCATTTGTTAAAGGACTAGTAGCCTTTATATTTGTAAATTACTGGTGCCTTGTAAATAAGGTTTGACTTTAGAAGTACGGTTAATGTTACTTTAAAATCTTTTGATTATTCCTATTGAATATCTTATAATCACTGTTCCAAGTTCCAGTTCTCCCTAATCTGTCCTTTGGATTAGAGGGGTTGTGACACTTGCCAAGTTTTTAAGCATGATGCATGTTGCCTATCTACGAGAGATGGACGATATCGCCCTATCTTCGGACGAGCTTCGATGAGGGTTTGTGTACACAGAGTGATCGTGAGCTAAATGGCCGATCACGGTGTTTGAGAAGGAGGCCTACTTACCAACACAAGAGTGCGAGATATGGTTAATGAATGAGATAATGTCTGCAGACGCATGTTTAATGTTGCATCTTGAATATATGAGCATGAAAGCAAGTAAGTTTATTTCGTAGCAGCATGTGCTATTTAATTGTTATTTAATTGAAAACTCATGTTATAGCTCTATTATAGATGTTTTAATGTGTTTTCGGCATATACCCACCGAGTGCATCTAGTACTCACGCCCGCATATATTTCTAAATGTGCGTGATGAGCTCGAGAGGATCTTTGGAATCGAATGTTGTGCGTAAGAGCTTCTCTAGAGGTTTTGTCTCATGACGATGTTGTTAATTTGTTGATGTCATGTTTTGTTTGCCCCAGTCTTATGTCATCATACATGATTCTCAGCCACACTTCTTGTTGCCGAACTTTGGCCTTTGGTTGTTTGTATCTAGATATTTGCCCTGATGACAGTTTTATTCTGTTGTTGGGATCTCGACATTTCTGTTAAGATGTCGATTTGCTTCTATGACCAGGAATTATCAAAATGATTGTGTGAAAAATGATTTCTTTTAAATACCCAGAATTGTTTGTTGGATCCAATATTGTATAAAATGTTTTGAAGTTATTGATGACTCATGCTTTCGACCCTAGCTAACCAAAGATTTTATTTTGGTGAAAGCATGTTTGAGTTCTCACATTCGTTGTAAAATTAGTTTAACCTGTGATATTAGATCAATGTCGATTTGATCTCGATTATCTATTTTGAAAATTTTCCTCGACCATTGTTTTCTTTGTTCGATTACTCCTTGTGGTATGAGGACCTAGAATCATTCTTTGTTGAATCTACCTCTTTCGACTAAATAATTTATTCATTCATGATGAAAGTTGAGGTCAAATATTGTTGGACATGTACATTCCGTCGGAATTGTTGTTATAAATTATCAGAAGTTTTTCTTAACCTACGTAACGGCCTAATTACTTAACTAATTGCTTGGTTAAGTAAGTCGGGGTGTTACAAGATATGATCAGAACCATCGTCTTAGATCGAGGAGAACAATGGGAGCAAGCATTGCCTTTGATCGAATTTGCTTATAATAATAGCTTTCAAGCAACCATCAACATGGCACCTTATGAAGCGATGTACGGTAAGAAATGTCGATCTCCATTGTATTGGGACGAAGTTGGAGAGAAAAGAATTTTCGGCATAGAAGCAGTTGAAGAAATGATTGACATCATACGCCAAATTAAGAAGAGAATTCAAGAAGCTAAGGATCGCCAAAAGTCTTATGCAGATACGCGACGAACTGAGTTGAAATTCAAAATCGGAGATAAAGTATTCCTGAATGTTTCACCTACAAAAGGAATGCACAGATTCGGAATCAAATGAAAGCTCAAGCCGAGATTCTTCGGACCATAGAGATTTTAGAGATGATTGGGCCTGTTGCGTACAGGTTGGCGCTACCACCCAATTTTGGTAACGTTCATAATGTATTTCACGTATCTCAGTTACGGAAGTACGTCTATGACCCGAACCATATTATCAACCAAGAAGACATAGTTCCTGAGTCTGACCTAAGCTATGAAGAGAGGCTAGAACGTATTCTAGATCGAAAGAATCAACAACTAAGGAATAAGTCAATTCCTCTAGTCAAGATTCTATGGAGACATCATGGCCCGGAAGAAGTGACTTGGGAATTAGAAGAGAAGATGAAAGAAAAGTACCCCGAGCTGTTTACGGAGGTACTAAATTTCGGGATAAAATTTCTTGAAGGGGGAGAGAATGTAACACCCTGGATTTCCATAGCTCTAATTAAGCGCTAATTACGTAATTAATTAGAAATTAATTTCATAAGTGACTAGGGACAATACATCCTCAGATAATATTTCATAAAGTTTTAACTCAAGATTTATTTTAGAATTCTACAGTTGATTGATTAAATGATAAATCTTTCAATTATTATTTTATTTCAACGTTTATTTTAGAAAAAGTAATTTATGAAGATTTCAACTCACTAGTAATTTCTATACTCTGTTTGAGTTATCTTGATTTAATAATTTCAAAGGATACTTTATATCCTTAAATTATTTTCAAAAATTTATATCTTTGAGGATGAGAACATAACGTTCCTCGTGAATTGGGTTTAGCACCAAAATGTTGTAATGAACCCTAATGGCAATTAAAGCTTATAAGATAAGCTAAATCCATCTAAAGCTTATGAGATAAGCCAATGCAATTTTCTAGAACTTAGTGGCTTATCAAATAAGGAATTTTGTGGCTTATCAAAGAAGCCATTAAATAGCTTATGAAGGAAGACTTAAATAGTGTCATAAAGCTTTATATATATATATATATATGTTAGCTTCCAAAAGGCTTCACTTTTCACAAGCATTTCTCTCTCATTTTCTCTCAAATTTTAGACACACACACACACACACACTTAATTTTCTTCTTCCAAGTTCAAGATCCAAGCTTCCAATCCTTCTCAAGTTGATAGATCAACGTCTTCAAGAGGTAAATCACTAATCTTATCCATGTTTTGAAGTAGAAATCATGATGAAAAACCCACTCCCAAACCCCCAAAGTTTCGGCCATTTAGGCCTTGTTCCCTACAAGTTTTATTCTTCAATTTTTTGTCTATTTATGCTTAGATCTACTCTTTTAGAAATGATTTATGCTTGATCTATGGTTTAATATATTTATCTTCAAGAAAAACCCAAACTTTGTCAAGAACCCTAATTCTTACCTTGATGGATTGTTGATGATTTCTTAAATTGAGCCTAGATCTATGTAATTAGAGACGTTTGAACATGTTTAGAGTCGATTGTGGAAACAAAAATCGAACCCTTCATTTTTCCTCTTAGGACCGAAAATTAGAGCCTTGATTTCAAGATGATTTGGCACTTATTTGTTTAAAATAAGTTAGTAGTTATGTATTTACATGTATTAGATCGTGTTTGGCGAAAGAATTTGGAGTTAAATCCAACTCATGTGAAAATCCCTAAATTAATATGCTTATGGAGTTTCAAGAAATTATTGTTTTGATTTTATTTGATTAGTTTGATTTCATAAGTATGATCTAGTATATGAAATTAGCCTATTTTGAATTATTGGGATTTTTCTATACTAGTATGTAAAATTTAGATTTCGTTAGTTTTCAAAATTTCAAAGGACCTTGTGATTTTGGCTTGATATTTGGAATTTGATTTCAAATTATGGATTCTTGTGATTATGTAGCTTGATCAAGACTAACTTGATCAAAGTTTCTAATGGAAAAGATTAGAAAGTTAAGATGTTCCTATATTTGTAAAGGTAATTCTTATATATAAGAAATTGAAAGATTTAAGTTCTTTTAAAAATACTTTTCAAAATGAGTTGAATAAGTAAGTATGGATGCATTGACCTAGCAGAGCTTAGCCTTACCTTAGTGTATCGAGAGTTTTAGTAGAGGCTCAAGAGTTAGAAACTCTTAGTTCCTCTTTCCCGTGTTTATTCTTCTTATTTCTTTATTAAGGAGCGAGTGGAAGTGGGATAGAGATCAAGAAAGGAAAAGCTGAAAGTCTCGAGTAATCCAGATTTCCAGGTGGGCTTTCTAAACTAAAATATGTGTTTGTAAAAGTTTATGATAATGAGCATGTGTCTCTTTTGTAAAAGTAAATTGACTTGCCTGTTTTGAGCATATTGCATATTACCTATCTACGAGAGAATGACGATATGAGCCCTATGCTAGATGAGCTGCTAGTAAGGGTATGTGTACACAGGTGGTCTTTGGCCAAGGTGTTGAGGAGGAGGCCTACTTCTCAACACGTTTGTGCGTAGATATGGTGTTTATTGATGATTGTCTGCAGACATGTTATAGTTAGAATTGTTAGCACGTGCATCGATCATGAAGTAAGTGATTTCATAAAGTTTGATTCATAGGATATTTCTTAAAACCCCTGTGAATCTTATAAGTGGCAAGTCGATTATATAGCTCTAAGAGCATGTTTCAGTTGTTTTCGGTAATTACCCACTGAGTGCATCAAGTACTCACGCCCTGCATGTATTTCTAAATGTGCAGGTTGTGCAGGAGATGATGACGGAAATTGAATGCTGAGCGAAGACTTATTTTGTCATGTGATATGTTTTGCCCTGGGTTTATGTCTTCACACATAAATTCAACTATTCTTTTGCTGCCAACTCTTATTATGGACTGTGATGTGTTATGGTATAGAGTCTTGATGGGTTAGACATTTGTTAGAAAAGTATAATCTCGAGCCGAAAGTTTTTGAATTCACTTGCTAAATAGTGATTAATTAATGTTCGACGTTTGATTATTAGTTGATCACAATTTCAAAGACTCGTTTTTCCCTGAAATGATAATTGTTTATTTCTGTGAGTCTTTAATGTTAGTCGGTTATGTTATTTCTTTCCTCCAGTCGCAACCCGGTTAGTTAGTTAATCCTCGATTAATTAGCCGGGGCGTGACACAATCACACCTGCCCACTTAGAACTTACTAGCTTCGAACTAGCAGGTGGGCTTTCTTGAAACAAAAATGTTATGCATAACTCAAAGCATGATTTACAAAGCATTATGAAATATTATCACATGAAATGTTATTGACTACCAAATGTTTATGTTTGTTGTTATCCTATCAGAGATTGATATATCCAATGTGGTATGTAAATGTGTTGGTCCACCAACGTTAAAAAAGGGTAACGATCGGATCCGACTTAGTTAAGGACTAACTCGGATTGTGTACACATGTGACTGTGTGTTAAGGTTAGCTACCTTGACCGGTCACGACGACTATGTGTAGGTGGCCACCTCCATAGTGAGCGAATGAATGAATGAATGATCAGATATGGAAACAACGTGGATGAAATAGTCAGGCCGACGCTTTTGGAAAAATGATAAAATGTTTGATAAGCATGAGTCTTTTAACTAAAATCCTCATGTGCTATTATGGGCAGTTCATTAACTTTTGGATAAAGAAAATATTTTCGGCAATGAGTCCACTGAGTACTTTTGTACGTAGCCCTGCATCTCGTTTTTATGTGCAGGTTGAGCAAGGATTGATGATGGGTACGAGGTGATGCAAAGTAGCAGTTGTTTTGTTGCTTATTAGAAAGGATTTCTAGAACCTTGGGCATGTATCGTCATATATATGTCCACACGTTTAATGATGCCTAACTATGATATTATTTTGATGTTTCGATTATAACTGCTTTCATACCGTATTGAACTTGAGATCGTACCTTGTTCCTTTAATTGCGCCCTGATTTGGTTATATTTGAACCTTGAACCTTTTGGCAAGTCCTTCTGTGACTTGAGTTGGTATTGAATAGCTTATCCCTTTTTAGTTCATGCGTTGATGAGTAGTTCGTTTGTTAATTGCATTGATTAGTTATGTTTATATCCGCTGCTTTATCATACCAGTGACGATCCATATGATCCGTACTTCTTTGAGAAGTCGGGTCGTCACAGAATGGTTTCACCCAGGATCCGACGGTGGCTATGTTCAAGGGATCGAGATCCGTTAAGGTCGCTGCCCCGGATCAAAAATGAATGTATAATGATAAGAGTAATACAGAGAGTGACACTTGGCGCCACAAGAAAAATTGAATTGTTTTACATAACTTGGAAGTGGCTTTAGTTTTGAAACCTTCTAAGTTATGTCGAGATATCGATAAATTGTTTTGATTATGGGAAATGTTTTAAAAGTTGTATGCCCACTGAGTACATTAGTACTCAGCCCAAAAATCTTTTCAAATATTTTTCGGGTTCTTGTTTGGTCTTGTGAGAGGCGAGGCGAATGTTCTATTCCACAATCTTGACTTCCGCTAAAGGACTAGTCATTATCTAGTCTTCTAAATCTTTCAAAACATAAGATTATTCTTTATTATCTCGTCATTCTATGTCGAGCTTGAACTCATAATTCTTCTTTTCTGTTTAGTTTGATATCCTTTGATGGTTGTTATCAGAGTACGAAACTAAACTTTTGATCTTGGGGACTAGCTTTATGTTATTATCTGAAATGGCATTACCTATTATTTCCCTTTCTCGAAAATAGGGTTTTGTCAAATTTTGGGATTTATTTTCCCTATTTTCTCTTGAATAAGTAAGGCTTCCCGTCATTTTCCCATTTTCTATTTAATTGAGTTTTGGGGTGTGACATTAACCATCATAGCATCATTTGCAATTAAAATCAAACTCATACTTAATTATTTTGTAATATTTTCGGTAATTAACAATAATTAGCATATGTGTCCAATAATTTTCAATAAAATCAAGTATGCTCATATCATACTATAGAATTTAATTACCAACTCAATATCATCAAATAAAATTTAAATCATGAGTTAAAACTAGAGGTGGCAAAGTAGCGGGTCGGGTCGGGCCGGCCCGACCTCGGCTCGTCGGGCTTTTAAATTTTTCGGGCCGGGCCCAAAATTTTTTGGGACTAAAAATATGAAGCCCAAACCAACCCCGGGCGGGCTTTCGAGCGGGCGTGCTTTTTTTAGATAATTTTTTTAATATATAAAATTAATATTTTATACTAAAAAAATAATTATTTAATTAAGATCTCATAACTCCTTAACTTAAATAAAGAATCAGTGATGAGAATATTTTGAGCTTACTTATTCTTATGATAATGCTTCTTGTATATCTTGACCTATTTATGTATTCATGCGATGATATTGTAATGCAGTATGATTTTAATTCTGTAATTTAAGGAGAAAAAATTAGTAATTACAAATCAAAGATAAATGATATTATTAAACGTCAATCCGACATATACTCATAAAATAATAAAATAAAATAAATTAATTATACTGTATATCTTTAAGATCAATGATTCAAAATAGATTTTACATACTATAAGATCATTAATCATCAATGTATATATTTTGGAGATCATTTCTCTTAGGAATTATTTTGAATGATTTATGATGTTATTATTTTTCCGTAATTTATTTTTCTTACCAAGATATGAATTAGTAAGAAAATTGTTACTATAAAAATAAATAATTATATAAAATATAATTAATATTATTAAAAATATAGATATGTATATTAAATAATATTATAAATATATATATTTAATAAATATCGGCGGGCTTTTTAGCCCAAAACCCCGGCTTTTTGGCCCAAAGTCCAGAGAGTCGGTTTTTTTCTAGGCGGGCTTTTAGTCCGATTTTTTCGGCTTTTAATTTTGAAGCCCAAACCCCAGGTACCCCTGGCGAGCTTTTCGGGCCGGGCTCATTTTATCGGCTCTAGTTAAAACATGACATAATTTTCAGTAATTTTGAATAATTGAACATTTGTGTTAAATAAAAATTCCACAAAAATCATATCATACTTATATCATCTACTAAGCATGAAATATCATTTCATATCATACATTAAAATTAAAACACATGCTTAATCACTTAGCATATTTTTCGGTAAATTCACAATATACACATTTTGGTTCAATAAATTCTACCCACTTCACAACATGTTTATAATATGCAATAAACATAGAATATTAACTTTAAAAGCCAACAAAATATTTATAATATGAACTAAATGCTTGAAATTTTTGGTCCTCGCACATATATTGTATATGTGTTCAATAAATTCCCTACAAAGCATAATGGATTCATATTATTTCTAAACATCATATTTCATATTATTTTTAATAAATAAAAATAAAAATAAACCTTAAATTATATTTAAAGTTTTCGGTCCATTTGAAAATATAGGAGTAGTGTTTCAATAATTTCAAGATTAATATATGATATTCACATCGCATATTAAACATTATATGTCAACTATTTTTCAACAAATAAAATCAAAATAAACCTCAAAAAATAATATAGGTTTTAGCACTTTAAAAAAAATAGGAGAAGTGTTTTAATAATTTCAAGATTAATATATGATCTTCATATCATATATTAAACACTATACATCAACTATTTTCAACCAATAAAAACAAAATAAACCTCAAAAATATATATGTTTAGGCACTTTTAAAAAAAATAGGAGAAGTGTTTCAATAATTTCAAGATTAATATTTGATGTTCACATCATATATTAAACACTATATCTCAACTATTTTTCAACAAATAAAATCAAAATAAACCTAAAAAATTATATATGTTTCGGCCCTTTTAAAAAAATAAAAGAAATATTCAAAAACTCTCATCTTTATTCTATATGCTCCTAACACATCAACTAACAACAATATGAACTAATATTCACAAAATCATGCTTTATCTTCTATTAAAAATAATTCTAACAAAATCAAAAAAATATCAAACATGCTCCAAAAATTTCTAAACTTTAAACACAATATTAACATACATTTCTAACCATATTTCATTTATGACTTGAGAGCATTTGATGGCTCAAAAGCCATGAAAAATGTAGAGGTCGAAAATAGGGTTTCTTAAGAAAAAAAATCTAAAAAAAAATTATACTCCATTAGGATTGAAGAGAATGATGAAATATACCTTTGTATGGTCTTATAATATTATTTTGAGGGTTAGAATGGTTGAAATGAAGGATTAAAGCTTAGGAAATGAAGAACAAAAGATAGAAAATAGTGTTCTAAAGAGAGAGAGTGTCACAGCCCGGTTTGGCTAACCCTTACTGGACCGCGACTCGGGTTCAGGTTAAGTGAATATGAACAGAATAAGGTTTTCAACTCATTTCATCTATGAAGAAATATAAATGTTTCAAACAGAAACGAGAATCACGATGGAGCAAAATAGCAAATATATATATATATATATATAGAATGTTTCAAGGGTTCAACCAACAGTAACTTTTACATAGTATTAAAAAAGATAACAGAGTCTCAAGAGGTCGACAGCGGAAATACGTGTGAGACATGCATGTGAAGATGCATTCTCAAGGTGAACCAAAATTCTCCATACTATTTATCAAAAAGGATTCCGCTCAACTCCAGCTCAGTTCCATCACCTGCTCAACCTGCACATTTAAAAACAAACATGCAGGGCTAAGTAAAAATGTACCCAATTGACACATGCCGAAAACATTTTTACTTTACGAAATATTGTACTGCCCTCACCACAGTAAGACACAAGGGTTTTAGTTGAAAAGGCCTTGTTCTTACAAAATACATTTTCTCATTTCTCAAAATCATCGCCTGCGCAGACATTTTCTCATCACAACGTATATTCCAAGTCGGCTATGGATAAACGCGCCGGGAGGGAGGCCTCCCTTCACCCGGACACACAACAAATGAGCGACCCAGCGCCTCAGATGTCTAAGAAAGTGAGCGACCCAGCGACTCAAATGCTTACTGTGTACACAATCCTAACTAGCATCTCACCAAGTTGGGACCCGAATTGTAATAACTTCCTGTTGCCCCAGGCAACCCGAATGGATATATACAAAACATAAAACATTTTTGGCAGACAATATCGTATTTAAAATTTTGCAGAAAGCAGTAAAGTAATAACAGTAAAACATTTTCCAAAAAGCTCGTAATTAGTTTTTAGTAAGAAAGCCCACAAAGGGTTTAGGTAAGAAAGCCCACATTTTGTTGAGATAAGAAAGCCCACATTTTGTTGAGATAAGAAAGCCCACCTCGAGGACTTAAGGTTTCTTAAGTCACTAGTTTCTATTCTCGGTTTCCGTTCTCCTTCGAGTCAGACCTTATCAACGTAAGAAACGAGTTTTTAGCATATCATTATGCTTCACAAGAATCATCGATCCGAACCAACGATCGTACTAATATCAACTTTATCACTAACGTTATTACGAACTATCGTATTAACATACTTCGTATTGTTATACTTTAAATCAACTTTTCTCAACGTCATTTCATGTATTCTTAAGTACAACTACTATTTTACACATGTATGCCCTTTTTCTATCGATTCCCAATCATATCCTTGTTATTCTTGATCTTTCACATAAACAACTATACGTACTTAATATATTCACATATACGAACCAATTTCCATATATATTGCTTTGTCTTTCATAATCTTACGTCACATAGATCTCGTATTATTGCATTTTGACTTGGTCAATCATTAGTCAACAATTTTGACTTTGGTCAACACAAGGTCAACATTTTGACTTTTTCAATTTCTTATGTAATTTTTGATTTTGACGTACAATTCTTGTTCCGAAAATTCCTATAAAATCATAATATGTCTAAAACATTATTTTGGATCATATTATGAAATTATATCTTATAAAATAATTTATAACATTAATACACATATCTCATAGTTTTCGAAAACCTTAATTAAACTAAGCAAACAATTTCCAAAAATTCCAATAACATCACATAACACATACTTATCTATAAGCATCCTTACTATAACATAATTTTTATTTATTGTGAACTATTCAATTTAATTTTCCTAAGTCACTTTTGAAAATTTGGACTTAGGTCTAATAAATTCTTAACAATTCCAATTAATTCATGCAACACTATATTATGATTCTACACTTTCAATATGTTATGATAACACTCAAACATGGATTATATCTCAACATAATATCATGTTCTATAATTTTCGAAATTCATAGACTTAGGTACTAAAGTTTTCCAAAAATTCTACATAAATTCTTATAAGCTTATTTAATACCCTAGATCATGATTTCATGCTCAAATTAACAATTAAAAATCATACTCATCAACATATTACTCCCTTAAGTTTTCGGTCACTACATAAAATTTAATATCATGCTTGATTTTGTGATATAATTATACTATATGCTCAATAACATTATATAAATACAATTTCTAAACATATTGGCACAAGTTTCATATTTTTCGAAAATCACACATATAACTTTAGCTTATAACATAAATTTTAACGTATATACGAAGCTTGTAAGGTTTCTAACCTCTTGATCGAATTCGATTGACGTCGGCGACGTATTCATTTATATGATCGAAGAGCACTTCGAAGAACACTCTCTTATTTTTTTCTCTCTATTTTCTCTCCTATTTCTTCCCTATTTTTGGTTATGAGCTTATGGGGGGGTGATCTCCTATTTATAGGATTTATGAGATGATCTTAATTATTACATTTTAAAATATCTAATGTACACTTGTTCAAAATTTTATCTTTATCCTTATCAAATCTTATCTAAATCCTTATCATATCTTATCTTTTAATAGGTACATTGAATCATTTATACAACTTGCATCACACTTTTCCTAAAATAAATAAATTACAAATTTTATAATATATTTGTGGCAATTTTCGGCCATTAGGGAGACAACACAATAGGTTACTTGTTTTAATTGCTAACCATCTCTACTTTACAACTCATATCCTTATCATAATAATCATAGCATTGCATTTAATTAAAGTATGATATTTATCTATAATATCCCATGCAATTATTAAAATTTTCGCCCCTTATGTATAATTCATGCTACATATTTTATTTTTCTTCAATTAATAGATATGTGACATAATATAGGTCTTAGATAATAAATTATATCATAGGAAAATTAATTAAGGTCATTTCTATGTACTATGGTAAAGTTATCGACAAATATTTCAAAATTAGGGATAAATTGTCAAGCTATTATTCTTTTTATAACCAATATTATTTTCATGATGAATTACATAAATATAATGATCTTATATCATAAAATAAATTTTTAGAATATTTCCAGCAATTTTCCTTATTTTTCGAAAATTAGGGTTTCTTTAGGAATTAATTTTCCAAAATTCCTATCTTACCTTAATTCATAAATTTCGAAATTTATATAGCTTCTAGATGAAAAGATTGATCTAGATTTCATGATATTTATCCAATAATAATGCTTAAATAATTAAATTATTAGCTATAATTATCACATAAAATCTTATTATTTTTCGAAAATTATAACTTCTAGAAACATAATATTATCTCTTATGATGTTTATCACTTTGCTACACATTTTAATGAGATAAACATTATCCTAAGCTTAGTCATAACCTAGTCATAACCTTATCTTATTATCATAGCATATCTTATCTTAAAAAGGTCATTTTCAAACCTTATCATTTTACACCCCATTTTCGAAAATCATGCCAAAATGTATAAGATAATTATCTTATCATATAATACAAGATAAACATGACAACTCATATCATAAAATCATGTGATCACAAATTAATTCATAAATTAATCCATATTTTTCCTAATTTTCGAGAATCATCCAAATAATAAGGAAAAATATTTCTTTTTTCCTTCTTAGTGTAATACTTAGCTAAATAATATCCCATATATGTTTAAAACATATATATTTATTACTAAAAATTATCTCGTTTGAAATTTTTAAGGAAATTTCGATTTATTTCAAAATCGACGATTACCGACGTTTACTTTCTTACTCGTTTCTATCGTACTGTTCCTTCTTTATTTTTGAAATTTTTAAGCCCAGAAATTCGGGGTATTACAGAGAGAGAGAGAGAGAGAGGTACAGTTTAAATGGCTGAAAAATGAAGCTAGGGCAGCCAATATGGCTTTCCTTGGTGGTAGTTGGATGTGGACTAATCAAAGTTTCCCGATTTGGTATGTTAATACAGGTTCTTTAAGTTTTATCGCGCTTTCGATTGATTTCTCGGGACCTTATGGTTTCATTCTCTTAAATATCCTTAAAATGAGTTATTTCATGGTTTATAATAATTTTATGAAATTCGGATTGGATTTGGTAAGTCAATTCTGAATTATCGCGGAAAAATAGCGTCCGACTATTAAATTAAGTTCCTTCGAATTTCTATCGAATTCTTGAGCTTTATTACTTAATTTGAGTCTTATAAATCATTTCTTATTAATTTAGACCTTTGGTTTGAGTTTTGTTTCATTCGGATCAGTTTAGGGTTTTTTCGGTATATATACCCAGCGTTCAGTTAAGTTCTTCAGGAATTTCGTTCAGAATTTGATTCTTATGAAATCTAAATTCATAATAATATATTTCTTCATAATTTTTATTGTTTTCATTAATTTCAATTATTAGCTCCAGAATTTGATTCTTATGAAATCTAAATTCATAATAAAATATTTCTTCATGATTTTTATTGTTTTCATTAATTTCACTTATTAGCTCGGACTGAAATTTGATCCGGCTCGTGAATAGTACTTTTGAGACTGATCGAGCAAGTATGCTCGAAAATTCTCACCCTTTGGCTCCTCACATGTTTTCTTGAGAAGATTCTAGAAACACAATCCATTTGTTGAGATTCATTCTAGATCTTTCATTCTATGTTCAGGCTATTCAAGAAACTATAATCAGTTGGACTAGTCACTAAGTTTTTTATTTCTCTAGTTTTCGATCTCGAGTCGATTTTAATTCGTTTCATTGGTCACCTTAAATATATTTAAGGTCTTAGCACCATAAATATTTGGTTTAATCTTCACTAATCAAAATTTTAAAATTTTTAGAGTTATTACACCTGATCAATGAATATAATTGGAAATACTGCACATCAAATATTATATGTGAAAATAACTATATATATTATGTGTCCATGAATAATGAATTATAATATAATATCACGAGATATAGTATCATTATCACAATTGCATTTTTCACAATTCCACTTAATAGGATGCAACAAATCACACGGAAAGAACCAATAGAAATGTGTGTGTTTTTTTAAGGAACCATGAGAAAATGTTCAAAACCATCGACTGAAAATTTTATTTAAAATTGTTCCAAGAAAACGAATCTCATTTAAAGTCTCTACCGTTGTGGAATCGATGAACATGACAAATTGAAACACTACTTATATGGATAGTTGTCATATTATGATTTAATTTGTAAATTCATAACATTTTCGAAATATTATTGAAATGTTTCAAAAACACTATCGAATTTATAAATTGGTTAAAAATCCTAGTTAAAATGGTGGAATCGATGAAAATGACAAATTGAATACCGGAAATGTTTGAATTTCGTGAGGCAGCTGCGGAGACTTTCATACATGATATCATTTTTCATTAATTGATTTAGAAGACCAAAAATATTAAAATTGTTCGATTTTATGTAGTCGCTCCTTTGAATTTCTCAAGTATTTTAGTAATTGTAAAATTTTTAATTATTTTGTAATCTAACTTTTTTGTGATGTGACCTAGTTGATTTACGATGGGATATGGCCCAACCGATTTGGGCCCACTATGCCCAAAATAAACAGTGGGCTAACGTCGATACTTGAGCCCACGCGGTCGAGCCCAAGCGAGACTTAATCATGCCAAACCCTAGCCCAGAACCGCTATCCTCGGCCAATGGAGAGGGCGCCCGGAACCAGGGCGGGCGCCACCCTCCACGTGGCGCACGTAAGCGAAAGGTCCGGCTCCGGCCAATGGAAGGCATGCGGAGGAAGAGTTACACAAGACCAATGGAGAGGTCGGGCGCGCCTCTCTGATGGCGATTGGGCTGTATAAATAGAAGGAAAAGCGATGTTAGAAGGGTTAGCAATTTATGAATACAAAGGCTTGTAACCAATACTCATCGAAAAGCTCTAGTAAAAGTATTGAGGAATCATTCCTCCGTGGGCGTAGATCTCATTAACGATCGAACCACGTAAAAGCACAGGTGTTCTTTATTGCTTTATATAAATCGCACACTCACATAGCTAGATTCATCATTGGCGCCGTCGTGGGAAGATTTGAACAAAAAGATCGTTTTCTACATTTTAATGGCGAGAACACGCACAACCGCCGCCAACAGCGGCAACAACCGTCTTGAGGGCGACCGGTGGTCACTCGGCGTCGCGGGAAGGAAATCGCGAGACGCCACGAAGCTCGCACTCGAGGGCAACATGGAAAGCGTCTCCATACACCCTCGGGACCGCCTCCCCAACGTAGGGAAATGCCGACCTCAGCGAGACGAACAAACAGCTCACTCGTCCCACGAGGTCCTTGGCGAGCTGTGGCCGAAGTTCCTCCACGCCAATCTTGGCCAATTCCAAAGCTTCTCAACGAGAGGACTAAAGGCGGGCCTCGAGGCTCCCGGACTGAACACCACGGCCGCCCGAGGCCGCTTCCCCATCGGCGGCCGGCCTGGCCACCTCGGCGTGATAGCCGAGAACGCGCATCACGCCCCGACGCGCGGAGCCGCTCACCGCGGCCGAGCCGCCGACCTCATTCGCGGAGCCGCTCACCGCGGGCGAGCCGCCACCACCAGTCGCCCCCTCGCCATTCGCGGAGCCGCTCTCCACCTCGTCATGCCGACCAGCGAGACGAGCGAAACAGGAGGGAAGAAAGGCGGAGTCGAACTCCCCCTCGGAGGGACGATAGGCGTCGCTATCGATCCCCCACCCCTCCAGAAAGAGATGGCAACGATCTCCCGGGGTTCGACCGGTACGGGAGAATCATCTCCCCTTTCTCCAGGGAGATTCTAGACACGCCCGCCCCCTGCAGTGACGGGCACCCAATATGGCGACCTCACGATGGCCTCGGAGACCCTCCGACTTCCTTTTCGCCTACACCACCAACATGGCGAATCAGGAATGGAAGATTTTCACATGTGCAAAATCTTCCCAGTCTTGATCTCCAACGCACGGCGTTGGTTCACCTCGCTCCGTCAGAACAGCATACACTGTTTCCAGGACCTCATGGATCAGTTCAAGTGGCGCTTCTATCAGAAGATGCCGCCCCAGCAGCCTTCCTCCGACCTACTCACAATCCGCCAAGGCGGGGCAGGGCGATGTCGAACTTAGGTCTCGAGGTTCATCAAAGAGTCGCTCAAAATTGACGACGACAGCGACCTACATCATCAGCGCGTTCAGCGGGATCCGACCGGGCTGAACAAAGAAATCACCGGGGAGAAACCAAAGGCGGCGAGTAAGCTTTGGAACCTGGTGGACAACTGTTAAGGGAGGCGAGTCGGATCGAGGCGAAATGGGACGGCGGTCCAGAGAGAAAAAGCGGACGACCGAAGTCGGCGCGGATCGCGGAGGCGCCGGCCGAATCAAGAGAGGGGGCGGAGTCTAGGCTCGGACCTCGGCCCAACCACCGACGGGCGCCTCCTGCTCAAATCAGGCGGAAATATTCGAGCTCCGCCGAGCTCTTCCGGCTTGCCCCTATGAAGGGGATCGAAGAGGTCCGCAGGACGAGTATTGCGACTATCACCAGGGTATGGTCATGATACCGAGGGCTGAAACACAGGCTCACGGATCGACGAGCTCGTTAAAGGTGGGGCCCTCGAAATACCTCGGACGAGTGGTCAGAAGAGCGAAGCGCGAAGGAATGGGGCGGCAACAAGCTGCGGACCGACCCAGTGGCGACCCAACACGAAGGCAGCGAGGACGAAGGTCCCAACGCTATGGGCGGTCTATGTTGTTACGGACTACCCCTCGGGACGGCAGGTCGTCCACAGAAGAACGACGCCCGAGGCCGGCCACGAGAGCACGAAGAACAAGCGACTCGGGATGGTGAGAACATAACGTTCTCGAGGAGGACCCGTGCCCAAGATCATGCCGCACTGGGATGCCATCACCATACAGTGCGGTGGGCAACAAAACGTCCACGGGTCTATATCGACGCCGGACCTCCGTCAAGCATCATCTTCCGTAGGCTGCGGATAAGCTTGAGGTCGGAGGCATTGGTACTTCCGCGCCCTCGGCCTACGGAGCTTCACTCGAGAAGCGGTCCGGCCGAGGGGTCATTACCCTTCCGATCACCGTAGGGCGGGCTCCCAGTCGGTCACCAAGGCCATCCGATTCTTCTGGTCCGGGCTCCTCTCCGCATAACATCGTCCTCGGGAGAGATTGGCTACATGCGCCACCAAGGCCGTCTGTTCGGTCTACCACTCACCATCAAGATTCCGCCCGGGTGAGTGCTCGGCATCGAGGGACCAAGCGGCAGAAAAGAATGCCTCGACTCTCAACTCGAGATCGCGGCCTCGCCCGGGCATAGCAATTATCGAGCCCGTGAGGCCGACACCCGGGACGACGGCCGAGGGCCTCCAACTATCGACAGCGATCCTCGAGGTCGTCCAGTCGGCACCAGGGCGGCGGACGTCCGGCGACACGTCATCGACCACGAAAGAATATAGGGGCGTGTTTGCTTGGTCCCCTCGATATGACGGAGTGTCACCGAGCTCATAACTCGCGCCTCAACATCGACCCGGCCACCAAGCGGTCCGGCGGAAGAAAAGGATATTCGGCGGCGCAGCGACCGGTCATAAGGGACGAGGTGACTCAACTTCCGAGGCCAAGATCTTGTTCGAGGTCAAATACCCGACTGGATGGCTAATCCGATCGTGGTCAGCTCCCGGAGGGTGGCGCGTGTGCGTCGATTATACCGACCTCAACAAGCGCCCAAAGATTGCTACCCCTCACGATATTGACAAGAAGGTGGAGGCATTGGTGGGCCACGAGATGTTGACTTCACGGATCTATCAAGGGTACCACCAAATCTGATGAGCCGGAGGATGCACCAAAGACCGCATTCATCACCGACTTGGCGTCTTTGCGTGCGAAAGATGCCCTTCGGCCTCAAACGCCGGGGCTACTTACGGAGGATGGTGGATGCAACATTCAAAGACCACATCGGGAGATCGTCGGGGTCTCGTCGGCGACATAGTAGTCAAAGTCGAAAAGCGGAGAGTGCGCCGGCGACCTCGGCACCATCCTCCAACTCCTCGGTCGGCCAACCTCAAACTCAACCCCGTAAATGTACATTTATGGTGAAGACCTGCAAGTTCTTGGGATCTTTGGGTTTCTCGGGAGGGCTCAAGGCCAATCCACCAAGGTGAAGGCGGTGCTCGACATGCGGTGCAAGGACCATCCGTGAGATCCACAAACTCACCGGGTGCCTAGCCGCCCTCGGTGATTACATCTCGAGCCGTCGAAGCAGCTCCCATTCTTCAAAATCTGAGGAGAGCTCGGACTTGCTGGCGGGAAGAACACCAGGCCGCCATACGGTGAAGGAGTACCTTGCCGACCTGCCGACCACCATCGCCCAAGCAAGGTGAATCTCTCTCTAATTTGGCCGCCTCGGATGAGGCCATCGTTGATCTTGATGCGAGATGAGGTGGGGACGACAACTCCCATCTATTTTATCGGTAGAGCTCTCAAGGACCGAAGACAAGGTACCGGCCTCGAAAAAGTAGCGCTATACTGGTGAGCAGCGCGACGCCTCGACCCTACTTCAAGCTCACTCCAGTCAGGTGCTAAGCGACTTACCCTTGAGACAAGTCTGTCAAAACCCGAGTCATCCGGACGTATAGCTAAGTGAGAGCCGAGCTCGGCGAGCACGACATCTCGTACTCACCGGGCCGGCCATAAAAGGCAAGCTCGCCGACTTTGCAGTCGAGGCCAAGTTCACCGAGGTAGGCCATGCCCGAGGTAACTCCGACTCCCGCCCCCACGCCGGAAGAAGCCGTCCTCGCACCACCGGATGGTTCTTTGGCGGATGTGCGTGGGCGGAGCTTCGTGCAAGGCAGGCGGCAAGGCGGGCATCCTCCTCCTCGGCGAGATAACCAAAAGTCACCTCGCCCTCCGGTTTACCTTCCCGACCACCAACAGCGAGGTGGAGCACGAGGCCGTAATCTACGGACTCCGCCTCGCGGCGGAGGCGAGGTGGACAAGATCCAGTCTTGGCGATTCCCGGTTGTGGTGAACGGTGTTAGGCAAATACGAGGCGAGGAGGAGCAGATGAAACAATACCTCGAAAAGCAAAGGAGATCTTGACCTCGTTGGTGCCGGCGTCCACGAATCCCGAGGGAAAACAGCGGTGACATCCTCGACAAATTGGTGCGTCGTCAACAAGTCCACCGATGGAGGAGGTCCATTCCAAGCGTCGCGAGTCCCCGTCGGCATCATCACGAGATAGAGCCAAATTGGATGTCTCACGAGGCTACACGGAACACGGCAAGACTACCTCAAGATCGGCTCGAAGCCAAAAAGATGTTGGCGAAATCGAAGTATCTCATGCATGAGGCGCTCTGCGAAATCTTACCTTCAACCCTCCCGAGGTGCCTCGGGCGGAAGAAGCCGACTACGTGCTCAGCGAAATTCACCGAAGGTCTTGCGGAAGCCACATCGGGTCTCGAGCTCTCAAAGAAGACGCGAGGTCGGGATATTCTTGGCCGCCCTCGTGCAAGATCGGCCGAGCTCGTCAAGAAGTGCCCGAGTGCGGATTCACTCCACGGTCAGCGCGGATCGATTTGAGCGACTGCGAGTCCATGGCCTTTCATGCGGTGGGGATCGACATCGTTGGCCCTTCCGACCGAGCACCGGTCGGCCGATGTAGTCGTAGCCATAGACTACTTCACAAAATGGGTGAAGCCAAGCCACTTTCGAGCCTCACGGCGGAAGGATTCGAGACCCCGTGTGGAAGAATATAGTCTGCCGACGCATACCACACATCCCGGTCTCGGACAACAAGACCTAATTCGTCGACAAAAACTTGAGGTGGTGCGAAGAGCTTCGGATCGATCAGCGCTTCACCTCGGTCGCACACCCGCATGGCGAATGGTCGGACCGAGGTGACGAACCACCTGTCGTAAGGATTGAAGAAGAGGTGGACCGAGCTAAAGGCAGCGGGCTGAAAATCTCCTCAAGTCCTCGGTCCTGGGACCACACCTCGGGCGGCGCGGGGAGACCCTTTTAGCCTGATCTCTGATGCCGAGGCCGTCATACCGGTGAGATCGGCGCACGAGCCCTCGCACTCTTCCCCGACCGGTAGGGAGCGAGGAAGACTGCGGGCCAACCTTGGCGCCTAGAGGAAGCGAGCTCGCTTCATAAGCGAAGCCAATACAAGGCCAGGTGCAGCGGTACCACAACAAAGGGTCAAAGCCTCCGCGCTCCATGTGGGCGACCTCGTCTAAGAAATAATGAAGCCGGTGGGTCGGCGTCTTAACAAAGTGGATCCGACATGGGAAGGCCCGTGCAGCGTTCACGAGGACCTCGGCAAAGGGGCCACTGGTGGCTCACTTGTCGGTGCACTTGTCCCCGAACTTGGCACATTATGCATTTAGGAGGTATTTTACATAGCTTGATTTAAAGTCGGCATCATGTTAGTTCCTTAATTGCTTTGCCAAATGCGATGTTGATTACATGTTCGATAAAACACTGTTTTATAATGAATATTTCACACGTCTCATACATATGTGAACATCTGTTTGGATACACCACATTTAAACCTTCACAGGGGATGCCCTTACGAAGATGAAAATCCCACCAAGTAGGGTAGCGTCACATTACCCATTAAGTTGGACGCGTCACACGCAAAGCGTCTGATTACCCATTAAGTTGGGCGTCACACATTAAGCATCTGATTACCCATTAAGTTGGGCGTCTACATGCAGCGACATCGAGACCGATCTCGCCATCTCATACCCTTTATTTGGGAAGATATGCACTCCGGTACAAAGTCAAATGCGTGCGACTACAAACAAAGTACCAAGCCATATACAAGACAACCGGGCTTGAGCTCGTTTATACCCCTTTATTTGGGAAAATACACACCTCTGTATACGGTATAAATACATTTACGACCAAAGCGAAGTCTAAGCTATGTTTGTACCTCTCGAGGGAAAATATACACTTCAAAGCAGTCTAAATACATTTATATCTACATCAAGGTCTATACTATACATGGCCTCATTCCGCCTCCGGCCTCCTTGCCAGGACTTCTTGGCTTGCGCACCAATTCTCTACAAAATCTCGGGCCGGCGGTGTATGCAGGAGCGAACTCAGTGCCTTCAACCCGGTCGATAAGGCGGAATCACCACGACTGCTCCCCGCGCCGGCGAGCTCGGGCGGCCGAGCGAGCGGCGACTCGGGGTCATCTTCACCTGCTCCTGGGACACTTCGAAGTGGCGAAGGCGCCAGTACGGGCATTCCCGGGAGTGGGGACGTACCCGAGGTCACACCCCGACCCCCCTGACCGCACACCGGACCGGGAGTACGACCTCGCCCCCTACCCGCCGCTCTCCCCTGCCGTCCTGAGGTCCTCGGTCGCCGGCCGCTCCCAGAGGATCGCCCCCTGGATAATCCACCCCCTGCCGGACCCATCAACCTCAGCACTTCGGCATGATCGGAGTAGCCGCCCTCCTCTGCGGGTTCTTCTATGATCGGGTCGGCGGAGCCCGCTGTGGCCTCGCCGCCGCGCCGGGGCATGCGACGTTTGCGGACGATATCATACATCTCCATAAACTTCACCACGGAGTTGACGCAGGCTTTGAACTTCTTGCTGTTGGGCCCCTCCTCATCCCTTAGCACCATGCCCTCGCCCGCCAAGCTCGGACTCGATCGTCGACCGGATATGGTAGTCACCGGCTCGGCGGACTGCGCCTCGTACTACTGCATGCTCCTCCGACAACCGAGCGAGCCTCTCATGATCAATTCAAGTTGTTTCGCCTTTGCATCAAGCGTCCTTGGATAGCGTCGGCGGATATGTCCGCACGGACTCCATACTGCGACCTTCAACTTCGCGCCTCGTTCTTGGAGGGGCGGCCACTTCCGATCAGCCTCGTCCAACTTCTTCTTGGATCGTGAGCCGAAGCGGCGACTTCCATAGTGGCCAAACTTGGGTCATTTCGGCACCGCTCCTCCGGAAAGTACCTCTTCGTTCTTCTCGGAGCACCTCGGACCTCTTTTAACTTTGTCGACAATTCATGGTCAAGTCCGATCCATTCGGTGTGGAATCTTGAAAATAAACAAGATAACACAAATCTTCAAAATATTGCGTTTATTACTCAAAAAGGGAAAATTATTACAAAGACCGAGGTCCTATCGACCCCGCGGTTCACGCTATTACATCAGGTCCAGCGACCTCGGGCTATGGCGGTCTCGGCGACCTCCCCGATGCTCCTGCGGCTGCCACCTCCGCCGGGAGCTCCAACCCCGCCTCCTCCGCCTCTCGCCTCCTCCCTCCTCGCTTCAGCGGGACCTCGGCAAGGAGCTCACTCGGCTCGCGATCCTCGTCCTCCTTACACCGGGCGGCGACCTCGATCGGGAGGGTGAGGCTGGATGCGAGCCAAAGCCTTTGGAAGGAGTCAGCCCCGTAGATCACCCGGGCGTAAGCTTTGTCCACCTCTCTTGGGTCGACCTCGGTCCACCCATGCTTGACCTTATCAAAATCAGGCATGGCGGGCCACCTTCCCAGTGATCCGACACCACCTTCGACTTCAAAGACGGCGAGATCGGCAATGAAAGCGAGAGCTCTCCGACTCGATGAGCCGGCTGGCAAAGGCCCTCAACAAGGGTCCCTGGTCGGCCAGCCTTGCACTCCTCTCGTCTGCGAGGTCCTTCTTCGCCCCGGCCAGCTCCTCTTTGAGCTCCTCCACCTCCCCGGCGGCTCCGGTGCAGTGTCTCTTCTTCCGGGTGGCTCGGAAGAAGCCTCCGGCCTCGAAGCCTGGCGGCCTCGGCTTCCGCCCTCGCGGCGGACGGCGGTCTCGGCTCCGCCAGCGCAAGCTAAGCTCCGTTCAGCGCCTCTTGCGGGCTAAGCTCGGACAAGCCCGGCGGCGACACTGCAGCTCACAAGGCGCTGCGAGCCCCATCATCGAGCTCCCACCCTGAAAAAGGAGATGCACAAGTCAATGACCGATTGCGAAGCAAACAAATCTAAATATGAAGAAGCCTACGTACCTCGGGGAAGGATGCGACCAAGCTTGGGGGCGGTACCCGTACTCAGCGGCCACGAGGCGCGACTCATGCCGGGTGGACCCGGCTCAGGCCCACTCATCAGCTGGCCCATGCTGTCCACCTTCTTCGGGCCCCTACTAGGTCCAGCCCGCCTCTGCTTTTTCTTCGCCGGCTCCCTGCCCGGCGATGGTGAGCCCACCTCGTCCTCAACTTCCTGCGTCGAAAGAAAGACACATTAGCACAAACAAAATAAAGCGAATAAGGACTAAGAAAGGGGATGCCTCACCCCGTCTGGACTTCGGTCCCGACGCTCCGACCGAAAACACTCGGCCCGGCCTTCGGATCGTCCTCGGTGTAACTTATGGATAAGATCTCACCAGGCTGCTCAACAACTCCTCCATATGGCCCAAGGGCTTGATTTTCGGGTCCACCGCGTGCGATACCCCACTCATACCTCGGTTCCACCGGCCCAGCGAGAAGAAATACCTATTCGCCAATGGGACACCTTGGAGGGGCGACTACCTTAAATTTCAGCCGGGGTGACGGATAGTACACCCCTCCTATGGTCTTCACGCTAAAAAAGCGCATCAATACCTCGAAGGACAACTCCTCGGCAATGCCATAACAAGAGAGCCCCAGCCCCACCAACGACCTAACGGAATTCGGGGTCAATTGACAAATGGGGATCTGGAAATACTCTTGAAGGCTAAGATAAATGGGGGAAGAGGGTACCTAAGACTGCCCTCAAAACTGTCTACATAGACAAGGTAACAAACCCTCCGGAGGGGCCATCGCCCTATCGTCCGGATGCGGCAGACACCACCACGCCTCCCCCGGAATCCGGTACTCCCTAACAACTTCAAAAAGTTCCTGCAACGTCAAACCCGACCTCGCCGCGCCCACCTTCATACCATCCCATACAGAGGATACCGGCGGAATACTAGAGCTCAGCCCTACAGACCTACCCAAACCATTGTAGCACATATAATCTCTTACAGGCAACTCACGCCCCGAACCCGAGGCGGAAAGGGAACTTTCAGAGCGAGAAGAAGATGAAGAAAACATACTTACTTTTCAGGCGAGTATACGGCTACTTCAGCGAAGATCGGGATCAACTCAGAGAATCTCTCAGAAATTCTCTCTCAGAATTTTTAAGTGTCGAAGAAGAAGAAAGTGAACAGTTGCCTCTTTTGCGCCTATGTATAAGACTAGGGGCGCCTGCAAATTGCCGTTTCAAATTCAACACGCGCCTACACGTTATTGGATGTGCGTTACACGCGCGCATGCGGTTCGAGTGCCCAACTACCGCTGGCGCGTATGACGACGCCGAGATAGGACGGGCCGCCACCGACCTAGCAATCATCATATGGACCGGCGCCCTCCGGATGGCGGCGCCAGTCGCACCCCGTCCTTCCCACAAATGCCAAGGAAATCCACATCGGACCTCGGCGCCCTGTCAGCCGGCTTCAGCCCTACGGAAAGCCTACAACCAGATCGGACCTCGGCTAACCGGGCCGCAGAGCATCGTATGCCCGAGACACACCACGGCGTCCCGAAAGGCGGTCGCTCGGTCGGACATCGGCGCCCACCACAGAGCTTACACCACTTCGGACCGCGCCTCGGCGTAATAAAACACGTGAGGCGCGATATCCGGGTCGGACCTCGACTTTCTTCGATACCACATCTCTCGATTCGGCACGAGAAGACCATCACACTAAAAGGACAACAACTCAAGGAACAACTTGACCAAGCCACACCTTTCGCCGGCGACGGCGCTTCACTCCACCTCGGCCTCGTTGTCCCTCGGCTATTCGGTGGCAATGATGGGATATGGCCCAACCGACCGGGGCCACTGCGCGAGCCCAAACGAGCTGGGCCTAACGTCGATAGCAGCCCACGCGGTCGAGCCCAAGCGAGACTTAATCATTGCCAAAACCCCAGCCCCGTAACCGCTATCCTCGGCCAATGGAGAGACCCCGGTAACTGAAGGTCGCGCCACCTCCACGTGGCGCACGTGAAGGCGAAAGGTCCCGCCCGCCAATGGAAGGCATGCCATAGGAAGAGTCACACCACGACCAATGGAGAGGTCGGGGCGGCCTACTGATGCAAGATTCTGAGTCAGATAAATAGAAGGAAAACTGATGTTAGAAGGGTTAGCAATTTACTGAATACAAAGGCTTGTAACCAATACTCTCTGTACGAAAAGCTCTAGTAAAAGTATTGAGGAATCATTCCTCCGTGGACGTAGATCTCATTAACGATCGAACCACGTAAAAAGCCTGGGTGTTCTTTATTGCTTTATATAAATCTCGCACACTCACATAGCTAGATTCATCAATTTCGATTAATCATTTGCGGCCTATTGATATATTGAATTTCAAGAAACAGAGTAAATAAACTAACGTGTCTAAATAAATGGACGGTATAAGCACTGTTGCAAGTCAAAAGGAAGATTATCTGCTGAAAATGATGAATTTCTAACTTGTGACTTACACTCATTTTTGGCACTATTTTCACTCTCACACATCTACGGAGAAGATAATAAGGCGGCCGTGATATGAATAAGCATATGAATATGATAGAGGATCGTTGGTGGACGGTGCCCGATAGCTCGACTCTAGCAAAGTCATGTGCGGACCAACACACACACACAGAGCCCTGGCTACCCCTAATTTTTTTTATTTTACAGTTGTAAATTCCATAATTTGTCAGATATTTGTTATATGGTCTTGTCGCTGCTAGAATATAGATAAGTATTTTAGAAGAAAACAATGTAATTTTTTAAGAAAATATAATAAAATTTGATTATGTAATTTAAATGATTTAACACTCCTGTAAAGATGAGAAATTAAATATAATGACATTTCAAAGCCCCCCTCAATATAAATTTATTGGAATAAATTGTATAAGAGCTTAGATTTGGAATCTACATTTTATGTAGATCAATTTAATGTATTTATATGTTCAAATCCGATGTGGGATGAATGAATTATTAATGCACAAAGTTAGCTTTTTAATGGTTGGAAATTATATATATATCCCACATTGGAAAAATATTGAAGTTCTAAGCTATATATAAATGAGTTCACACCAACAAGGAATAATCAAGTGTGCTCCATTTATGGTGTACCCTAGTATTTTTTAGCTAACCCAAATACTTTCACACCATCCGAGTCCGTGATTCCGAGCACAAGGAAAAACCCATGCCTCCCGTTATAGTGCATTGTGACAGCATGTCAGCCATAGGAAGAGCTATGAATAGCATGTACAACAGTAAGTCTCGACACATTCATCGAAGACACAATGCCGTTAGATAATTGATCACGAGTGGTATAATGTGTATTGACTATACTATGTAAGGTCAAAAGATAATATCGTTGATTCGTTTACTAAATGTATTAATCGTGATCAATTATACAACGCAGTAAGGGGAATGAGATTAAAATTCATGCTTAAAGAACGTTCACAATGATAACTCAACTATGATGATTGAAGATCCCAAAAACTTGGTTCAAAGACAACTAAGTTATGAAGGTTCAAGTTATACACTTGGAATCTCAATATTCCATTCTCGTAGCTGCCCAAGTCTAACCCTGCAGTTCGTGGTAAAAGATAAGTTTTAAGAACTTTTAGTGATTCCTATAGCCTTGTTGGTGGAGTATAGCAGGATACTCTTCATAGGAGATCACCTATGTAAGTGTGAAGTATGGGCTGCTTCAAATGAATAACGCTTATGAATTAAGATATGGTCCAAGGCCAAAATGGATACAATGTGAGAACAAAGATATTGTATCTATTATTGTGTAATGTTACTGTCTTGGTACAAAAACTGACTGGTTCAAGACACGTGATCACGAGCAGTGAGTAAATCAAATAACACTATACTAAGTAAGATTCAAAGCCAACAACTACCTATCTTGATGCAATAATAGGTAACCTGGACTTTGAAAAGCTTACATTTGCATTAATCTTCATTCATGTGGGGGGATTGTTGGAATAAATTGTATATGAGCTTAGATTTGGAATCTACATTTTGTGTAGACAATTTAGTGTATTTATATGTTCAAATCTGATGTGGTATGAATGTAATATTAATGCACAAAGTAGCTTCTTAATGGTTGAGAATGATATGTATCCCACATTGGAAAATATTGAAGTACTAAGTTATATATAAATAAGTTCCCACTAAGAAGGAATAATCAAGTGTGCTACATCTATTGTGCACCCTAGTGAGTTTTTAATGAGTTATTTTATAGTTAACCTAAATGCTTACGAGAATGGTACGAAACACCCATCCGAGTCCGAGAGTCCGAGCACGTGCACGTCGCACTTGTCACATTGGGAGGTTTAGAGGTACACTTTGCATGTACACATCGTCTCCATGAGCTTTGAGGAGAGAAAAAAGTTTTGCTAACATGTCACCTGGTGGCGTGGCACCTGGTGACGGCTAGGGCGACACGTAGGACTCGACCAAGTGACAGATCAGATAGAATCAGCTGACGCACACATGATCAAACTATCGTGACGGTTCGAGTCAGCCTTATCGGTCACAGACCAATGCACCTATTCGGATCGACAGTTTGGGCCTTCGCACCACTTCACGAACAGCCACCTTAGGCTATTAAATGGACCCTGTAGAAGACAACTGAACACACCAATTCGAAGATAATCAATCTACTTCATACATATTTCAAATCCTCTCTGTCTCGGGTATCTAGTAGTTCGTCGAAAATACATTTAGTATCTTGGAGACAAATACTATAGAACCGCGTGCACTGTAGTAGAGCAAATTTGTCTTGTGAAAATAGTCCAACTTATGTCTCGATTTTTATCCTATATTTTTTTTGTTGTATTCGTATTTCTACTTACCCATTATTAACAAAATCCATGCGTCTATCCTTGAGTATAGTTCATATATGTATTCCTTTTCTTGCACTATAACAATTTTATAGACTTACATTCGCTATAGAGTTTTTCTCATTGAGTTTTCGCTGCAAAGATTTTAGTGTAACAGCCCTCTAACCCTAAGGACGGATTAACGAGGACTGGAACTGGGAACAGTAATTATAGAACATTTAAATAGAATTAATCAAAGGATTATAGGATAACCAGCAAGCAAACTACGAAGTTCAACCCATATATACAAAGCACACGTAATTTACATATAGAAAGGGGTTATAAGTTCTTAACCAACAATAGTTCACCGTTCTAGAGGGATTCAACTATTGATATCAAAACACATCATAACATTCAAAACTTGCAGCGGAAAGCATGTGAATACACATATGACGATGTGTATTCAAGGTTTCAAATAAACATACTAATAACAAAAGTACTCCAACTGCTCAACACCTCCCCATCATCATCTTCACCAACCTCGCACATTTAAAACAAACATGCATGGTCGAGTACAAGAATGCACTCATGGACTCAATGTCAAACATTTTATTAATTTAAATTACATCGCCCTATCACAAGAATAACACGAGGTTTTAATTCAAATGCTCGTGTTTACTAAACATTTTCGTCATTTTCCATAAATGTTCGTCTGCCGACATTTTTCCTTGTATGTATGATCCATATCCTATCCTACATATCTCAATAGTTCCATCAATTCATCTCATAACCATTTCTCAAGGCTTCGGAGTGAGGCCTCTCACGAACGCCGTGACCGATCGAGCACCCTTTCAAAGACACAACACAAAATTAGTGCACAAAATCCTTGCCACTCCCAAGACAGATACGATTCTCGCTCATCCTTGTGGGTACTTACAAGGATACGAATTCAAACATTTCATATGTTGGGAGCTACCCATCAACATTCACAATTCAATATGGATAGGATACATACATAAAAACATAAACAGTTTTAAGGTGTAATTAAATAAACCGGTTCATCAAGATTTCTTGCTAATAAAGCATCGTAAATAAAACATTTGATCTTTTGTAGAGTAAAGCCCACCGGACTATCGCTCTTCGATTATCAAATACGATTTCTTTTCCACGTTGCTCGCTCACGATCACGCCCCACCTTACGTAAAACTATGTTTAGTACGTCACGTTTTCGAGAATATCAAAGTTTAACTAAACTTTGATAATTTATAAAATAATAACTCGAATTCCTTAACTCATTTTAATACGCCGCTTCAAACGCAGATTTTAACTAAACATTTCTCGTGATTGATAGAGACGAGATATGTTCTACTATCTCATTTCAACCCTTTAGGTTAAACGTTCAACGTATAATCACGTAAATTGATAACTTTATTAATATTTTACTTTAATATTAATTAACTTATTCATTATTCTTTATTTTTCATTTATAACGTTATTTAATATAACGTCATTATAAACATAGTATACTACGCTTATAAAATTCCATAAATTCTTAATATGTCTAAAATAATTTCTAGACATATAATGTGTTATTTTTCTTAATTAAAAGGATTTAAAATCCTTATTCCTCCAACTAATAGCTCACGGTTTCTAGGCAACATATACTAAACATTTTTTTTTATAAAATTTCTACAAAATTACACCATGCTTAAATACTATCATGTAACACTAATACATCATAATATTAAACAATATTAACTCACAAACATCAAACCACAAAACTAAGGCTCTCGGCCATTTAGAAAAATTTTAGCATATATATCTCAAAAATTCTAATAAATTCACATATCACATAATCAATACCCTAGATCAATAATATACTATCATATCATTTAATTAAATTTTGTACATCAACAAACAATTTTTATTCATTCTCGGCAGTTTTCCAAACTATAGCACATGATCTTCAAAAATTCTCAAATAATTCCTAAGAACTCTCGCTAATATATAACATTAATCCAACATTAAAATACATCCTAGAATTTTTGATCATAATCCAACAATTAATAAAACATGCTTAACTTTAAAATAAATCATCAACATGAACATATAATCATATGTAGTACAATTAGTAAACAATAAAACATGCTAGCATGATTTTATTCATAAGAACACATGCTCAGTATATTAAAATTGAACCATGGATATTAAAAATTTTAACATACAATGGAAGCTCGTTCGATATCTAACCTCGTTAACGGTTTGGATTAATTTTGCAAGGATTTTAGCTCAAGCTTTGGTGAAGAAGAAAATGAAGAACTCAAGGTGTTCTTGCTTGGTTTGCTCTCGGTTATGTGTGTTGAATAAGTGAGGAATGAAAAGTGTTCTATTTTCTACACTTATGTATTAAAGGAATTAAATTACACACTTAGCCAACTTTCCTCATTCTCTCTCTCGGTTATTACTCTCTCTCAATGTAAGACAAAATAATTTTTGTGAGTTACCATGCATACATCATGGTAGTAAAATATCTCTTACAAGAAGTTACTATATGATAAAGTTTTTGAGAACAACAAAATTGTTTGACCAATTTTTATTCATTACCGGCGACACACACAATGAAGAAGGAAGAAATTCAGATTTTTCATTGTCTATACATGAATATATATCTTACACTCTATCCCAAAATTATATGTAATCATGAATTAAGAAAAATCATGCTTTCAACCCCTATTTGGAGTCAATTATTACGGCTAAGACACAAAAAATTCATCCCACTTGTTTCATGTAATTATTTTACTAGGTAAGTGTGTATTAATACTACACTAAGAGATAATACAATTTGGGAGATAAAAAAAAACAATTCTATGTTGTATATACCTATATATGCTCACGGCACTTTTGAATAATAATGGCCAAAATTTGATTTTCATGCCATAAGTAGTTATATATCATAATATATGTCTTAGATGATAAATTATATTATAGGAAAATTATTAGAATGATTTATAGGTGAAAACCCTAATTTTCGAATTATGATTTTCAAAATTTAGAATTTGTTCAAAGATAATCCTTAATGCTCTAGCATTATTTTAATGCTAAATAATACTATAATTAAATATAATAATCATAGGAATTTAAATATTATAATTCCTTGATCATTTGACTCATTTTTCTATTCGCTCTCTAACGCCGACGTCAAACGCCTCAAAACGCTCATTATCGACCTATCTCAAAAAGGTCGAATAAAGTCGTAACCATTTTATTAAATCATTCCATTAAAAATTGGAAATTAATTCTAAGCTTCGTCACTTAGAAAATGTTACGAAATTTTAACTATCGATACTCAATCGACGTTAAAATACTACTGCCGAACACTTTATAAAATTCTATTCCTTAATTCACAATCCTTAGTGAATATAAAATAGGAATTCATTATATCATAATTGATCGAAATCATTATTCGATAATTTACTAATTCAATTATTTCGGCGAAATCCTAATTTACGAATTTTAAATATCGTAATTAGGCCTTTAATTCTTCGGGATATTACATTTAGTGAGACACGATCTTACGTATTCAGCTTGCTAGTCATGAGTTGTTAAGTTTTCTTTTTTTTTTCTTCATTTCATAAATCACTTTTCAACTTTTCTCACTTCGCATTATCTTTATGGAACTTCTCGTAGTAGAAAGTATGGATAAAAGAACACGAGAATAGTCAAAATTAATATATCAATATATGTCATGTTTGCTTGGAGAAATTATGAATGTAACTGAATAATGATGGGATGTGGCCCAACCATCAGGCCCACTAACAGGCACAAACGAGCTGGGCCTATCGTTGGTAGCGGGCCCACGCGGTTAAGCCAAGGCGAGCCCTAATCACCCCCAAAACCATAGCCCCGTATCAAAGTCGCGCCACCTCCACGTGGCGCACGGAAGCCGAAGCGCCCCGCCCGCCAATGGAGGACACGCTGTGGAAGAGCCCCGCCAATGGAGGCACGCCAGGAAGAGTCCCGCCAATGGAGAGATTGGGCACGCCTTTAGCGCATGCTCGATATGTATAAATAGAAGGAAAATTGATGAGAAGGGTTGACAACTTATCAATGCTAAGAGCTTGTAACTACACTCACCGTACTCAAATCATAGTGAAAGTATTGAGGAATCACTCTCCGTGGACGTAGATCTCATTAACGATCGAACCACGAAAAGCCTGGTGTTCTTTATTGCTTTACATAAATCTCGCGATACCACGTAACTAGATTTATCATTGGCGCGTCTGTGGAAATGTCTCAACAAGAAAGCTTCGTTTTCCTCTACAACTTAATGGCAAGAACACGCACAACCGCAGTCGACGCTGGCAACAACTGCGGCGAGGACGATCAGTGGTCACCCGTCGCGTGAAGGAGATCGCAGACGCCACAGCGTTCACACTCCTGAGGGCAACATGGAAAACGTCTCCATACACCTCAGACCGCCTCCCCAACGTAGGGGGAGATGCCGACCTCAACGAGGACGAACAAGCAGTTCATTCATCCCACGAGGCCCTCGGCCGAGCTGTGACCGAGTTCCTCAACGCCAACCTTGGCCAATTCCAAAGGTTCCTCAACCAGATGACAAAAGGAGCGGGCCCCTCAAGGGCCCCCGAACTGACTACCACGGCCGCCCGAGGTCGCTCCCCCCTCCGAAACAGCCAGCGCCCACCTCGACGTGATAGCCGAGAACGTGCATCACACCCCGACATCCGGAGCCGCTCACCACGGCCAAGCCGCCACCCCCATTCACGGAGCCGCCACCGCGGACGAGCCGCCACCACTGGGCCGCCTCGCGCCATTCATGGAGCCGCCTCCACCTCGTTATGCCGACCTGAGAGCCGAGCAAAACAGAGAGAAGAAAGGCGAAGTCAAACCCCTGAGGGACGAGCAGGAGCCGCTTATCGGTCCCCACCCTCCAGAAAGAGACGGCAACGATCTCCCGGTTCGACCGCACGGAGAATCATCTCCCATTTCTCCGTGGAAATTCTAGACACGCCCGCCCCAAACGATACCGGCACCCAATATTGCTCACGATGGCCTAGGAGACCCTCCAACTTCCTTTTCGCCACACTACCAACATGGCGATCAAGGAATGGAAGATTTTCACATGTGCAAAATCTTCCCGAGGTGCCGATCTCCAACGCCCGACGGGTTCACCTCGCCCGCCGTATCAAGATACACCGCCTGCAACCTCATGGATCGGTTCATGGCGCTTATCGGAAAATGCCACCTCAACAACCTTCCTCCGACCTGCTCACAATCCGCCAATATGGACGAGACAATGTCGAACTCGCCTCGAGGTTCATCAAAGAGTCGCTCAAAATCGACGACGAGAACGATCTCTACATCATCAACGCGCTCAAAACGGATCCGACCCGCCATTGAACAAAGAAATCACCGTGGAGAAACCAAAGACGGCGAGTAAGCTTTGAACTGGTGGACAACTTCACAAAGGAGACGAGTCGGATCGAAGAAGATGGAGATCCGGGACGAGCGTAAGTCCGAGAGAAAAGCCGATGATCAAGTCGAGGCGCGATCGCCAAGCACCTTCGATGTAATCAAGAGAGGGTTGCTGAATCTGTGCTCTGACCTCGGCCCAACCCCTCGGCGGCAGAGCCCCCGCTCAAATCAAGGGCGAAATATTCGAGCTCCGCCGAGCTCTTCCCGAAGCCCCCTCCTATGAAAGGAGGATCCAAGAAGAGGTCAACCGAGGAGTACTGTGACTATCACCGGGGATATGGTCACGATACCGAGGATTGCAGAAACCTGGGCACGCAGATTGACGAGCTCGTCAAGGGAGGAGCCCTCAAAAAATACCTCGGCCGAGCAGGGCCAGGGAACAGGAAGCGCAGGGGGAGAAATAACGGTGGCAACAACTGCGGGCCGACCTTGACGGCGACCCCACCCGAAGACGACGAGGACGAAGGTCCCAATGCTATGGAGCAGGTCTATGCCATTACCGGGCTCCCTGTAGGAACGACGAGGTCGTCGTTGAAGAATGAAGCTCGGAGGCCGGCCCCCGAGGAGCCGAAGAACAAGCGACTCCGAGCTGGAGAAGACATCGTATTCTCCAAAGACGACCTGGTGCCCAAAATCATGCCCCACCAAGACGCCATCACAATACAGGCTGTGGTGGCAACAATAACGCCCACCGGTCTACATCGACATCGGTGCCTCCGTTAGTATTATCTTCCGTAGCTGTCTCGGATAAACTCGAGGTCGGGATTGCAATACGCCCGCCCCTCCCGCCATGAGCTTCAATCAGAGGCGGTACAACCCGAGGCATCATTACCCTTCCGGTTACCGAGACGAGCCCCAGTCGGTCACAAAGTTCATTCAATTCTTCTGCACGAGCTCCCTCTCCATATAACATTATCCTCGGCAGAGATTGGCTATACGCCACCAAGGTCGCCTCGCCCAGATACCACCTAACAAATAAGATACCCACCCCGGTGGGGGTGCTAAGCATCCGGGGTGACCAAATGGCAGCAAAAGAGTGCCTACGAGTCTCAACCCAGGATGCAGCCCTGCCTCAAGCATAGCAATTACAGAATCCCCAGAGGCCGCCACCTCGGGACGACCTGACCGAGAACCTTCAGCTATACGACGACGACCCCTCCAAGGTTGTCAAGATCGGCATCCAGGGCCCAGCTGATATTCGGCAGCAGTGCAGCTTCTGAGGGAGTATAGGGACGTGTTCGCATGGTCCCCACTCGACATGACGGTGATAAGATATGGCCCAACCTCTCGTGCCCAACAACAGGATATGGCCCAACCTCTCGTGCCCAACAAGCAGTTCTAAACGAGTGGGCCTAACCTAATGTCGCCCTACCGGTTACGCCTAAATGACGATCCCCAAACCCTAATTATGGGTAACGGTAATGAGGTAACGGTAGTAATCATGGGTAATAATGGTGGAGATCATGGTCATTATAGAAGAATGATGGCCCGCCAATCAAGGGATTCGTGGCAAGGTTTACGCTTGTGTATAAATAGAGTTAGATTGAAGGTAAAAGGGTTAGCAAATTCATCAATACTAGAGCCCTTCGAGATACTTGCAGAATCGAATTATAGTAAACATCTTGAGGATCATCTCCTCCGTGGACGAGATCTTATTCTCGATCGAACCACGAAAAGTCTCTTGTGTTTTTATCGCTTTATAAACTCGCATACTAGATTTATCATTGCGCCGTCTGTGGGAAAACTCTTGAACAAAAAGTCGTGTTTTCTACAATCTAATGGCAAGGACACGTGCAACGCTAGTACCGCTGGCGATGTCGGTAACAATCGTGCAGAGGACGATCAGTGGTCACACAACGCCGGGAAAGGGAATTATGGATGCCACCAGTCACACACACCGAGGGTCACATGGAAAATGCTTCCATACACCCTCGTGATCGCCGCCCAACGAAGGAAGACACCGACCTCAAGACGGTGAATGCGAGGTTCACCGCCCCACGAGGTCCTCGGTCGAGCAAAGGTCCGAGTTCCTCAACGCCAACCTCAATCAATTCCGAGTTTCCTCAACCGTGAGGATAAACGAGCGGGCCCTCAAGAGTGCCCGGTGGTGGTTACAGCAATCGAGGTCGCCACCTCTCCGAAACAATCAACGCTCATCACGACATAATGATCGCCCGATACTGTGGTTCATTCGCCCTCATACCTCTCAAGGAGTCGTTTCTCCACCTCGACGTGATACCCATGAAAATGGACGGGAAAGAAGGAGGAAAGGAAGTCGAACTCCCTCAAGAGACGATGACGTCGTCATCGATCTCCCACTCCCGAGAGGGATGGTAACGAACTCCCTGATTCGACCGACACGGACTAATTATCTCTCATTTTCAAGGAGATTCTCGATACACCTTGCCACGCACGATACCGGCCCGAATATTGTCGTGACACGATGGCCTGGAGATCCTTTCCGACTTCCTATTCGCTTATACCACCAATATGGCAAACCAAGGATGGAAGATTTATATGTGAAGGTCTTCCCGAGGTGTTAATCTCCAACGCCGACGTTGGTTCACCCGCTCGCTGCATCAAAGATCCATTCCTTCAAAGACCTCACGGATCGCCTCAAATGGCGCTTACCGTAAGATGCCGCCCAACAACCTTCGTCCGATCCGCCATAACCGCCAAGGACGGACGACACAATGTCAATTTCGCTCCAGATTCATCATGGAATCCCTTAAATAGATGAGAGTAACGATCTCTACATCATCAACGATTCAAGAACCGGATCCCACCGAGCTCAATAAAGAGATCACCCGTGAATGTACCAAAGACAGTTTAGTCGCCTTTGGACCCGTTGACAACTTTGTCAAAGGGACGAGTCTGACCGGAAGAAGAGAGAGATCCGGGACGAGCAATGGACCGAGAGGAAGCGGAGGATCGGGGCCGAGGTGTCGAACGCCAAGTCGCTCGAAGAATAAAGAAGGGACCAGAATCAAGGCCGGACCTCGCCAAACCTCGGTAATAACGATCGCCTCTATTCAAATCCAGTATGAAATATTTGAGCTTCACACCGAGCTCTTTCCAAAACCTCCTATGAAAGCGAGGATCCAAAAAAGTCAACGGAAAGTATCAGGACTACCACCAAGGTACGGTCACGATATGTAAGATTGTAAGTCCTGGGCTCATGATTGACGATCGTCAAGGAAGGAAAGGCTGAAGAAGACACCGCCGACCGGGCCGGTAATAAAAGCGCAGAGGGAAAATGGAGGTGGTAACAATCATGGACCGACCTCAACGGCAACCCGACCTGAAGATGACGAGACGAAGGTCCCAATGCAATGGAGCAGTTTACGCTATAACCGGGTTGCCATTGGTACGACGAGGTCGTCGCTAGAAATGAAGCTCTGAGGTCGACCTCAAGAGCCGAAAACAAGCGGTTATCGAGATGGAGAAAATATCGTTCTCCAATGACGCACCCAAGACTAAGATCATGCCCCACCAGATGCCATTACAATACAAGCCGCGGTGGTAATAAAATGTACATCGGGTCTACATTGACATCGGAGCCTGCTAGCATCATATTCCGTAGCCACCGATAAACTTGATGTCTGAGGAATTAGATACACCCGCACCTTCCCGCCATGGAGCTTTACTCAAGAGGCGGTTCAACCCGAAGGTGTCATTACCTTCCGGTCACCGTAGGGCGCGGCCCCGTGTCTGGCCACCAAAGCTATTCAATTTTTCCCCGTCCGAGCTCCCTCTCCATACAACATTATCTTCGGGAAGAGATTGGTCAGATGCAACCAGAGTCATTCGCCCGCGGTACCACCTCACCATTAAGATACCCACCCCGTGGAGTGTTAAGCATTCAGGTGACCAAACGGCAGCTAAAGAATGCCTACGAGTCTCAACTCCAAGACGCGGCCTTACCTCAGGCCTAGCAATTACATAACCCTCCGGTTGCCACCGGATGATCTCGACCGAATCTTCAAATATACGACTACCTAATTCTTCCAAAGTTGTCAAGGTTGGTACCCAAGGTTCACCAATATTCACAATAGGTCTTGCAATTTTAAGGGAATATAGAGATGTATTTGCATGGTTCCATTGATATGACCTGGTCTCGCCTCGAGCTTATAACTCATCGCCTTAACATTGATCCGCCACTAAACCGGCTCTCTAAGAAGAGAAGTTTTGGCTGAGCGAAGCCTGTCATAAGAGACGAGGTAACCCAACCTGTGAGGCTAAATCTCAGACGAGGTTAAATACCCAACTTGATGGCTAATCCTGCTAGTTCGGAAGCCGAGGAGGATGGCGATGTGTGTCGACTATACCGACCTCAATAAACACCGCCTAAAGGGATCACCCCTCCCGACATTGACAAGAAGGTGGAAGCATTGGTCGGGCATGAGGTCTTCGGCCTCTGGATTTATACAAGGATACCACCAAGTCTTGATGAGCCCTAAGACGCCCAAAACAAATGCTCATTATCGACTTGCAGAAATTTTTCACCGAAAGATGCCTTCGTCTCAAAACGCTGGAGCTACCTACCAAAGAATGGTGGACGCGATCTTCAAGGATCACATAGGAGAAATTGTTGAGGTCTATGTCGATGATATAGTAGTCAAAAGCAAAGTCGAGAGTCAGCGCCATCGACCTCAAACTATTCTTCACTCCTCAGTCGGCCAACCTCAAGCTCAATCCCCTGTATGCACATTTGTGGTGAGGACGGTAAATTTATGGGTGCTGGTTTCAAGAAGGCCTGAAAGCCAATCCTACCAAGGTGAAACGGTGCTCGACATGCGCATCCCAAAACCATCCGTGAAATACACAAACTCACCTGATGCCCGCCGCCTCACCGATTCCTATCTCGAGCTACCGAGAAGCAGCTTCCTTCTTCAAGATCCCGAGGAGAGCTCCAGATTCACATGGCAGAAGAACACCAGTCGCCTTCACACCAAGGAATATCTTGCCGACCGCCGACACCATCCGCCCCCAAAGCGTGAAACTCTATCGTTATATCCGCCACCCTGACGAGGCAATTAGTGCTGCATGGTGCGAGATGAGATGGGACGGCAACTCCCATCTACTTCATTAGCCGTGCTCAAAGGACCTGAGACGAGGTACACCAACCTCGAAGGTAGCTCGCCTTAGTGAACGCCAAACGACGCCCGCCTTACTTTCAAGCTCATTCACCAGTACTAACGGACATACCTCTAAGATAAGTCTTATCAAAACCAGAGTCATCTCGGACGTATAGCCAAGTGGGCACTAGAGCTAGGCGAACACGATATCTCATACTCCCCTGTGCCGGGCTATAAAAGGTGCCCTTGCAGATTTCTGGCGGAGGTCAACCACCGAGGCTACTAATGAGGTCACTCTCCCTCACAACTGGTGAGGAACCCGTCCTTGCATCACCCGCTGATTGTTGGCGATGTATGTGGATCTGTGCCTCATGCAAGACGGCAATGGAGTGCATCCTCCTCCTCGCCCGTATAAGCAAGAAGTGACATACGCCTCGGTTTACCTTCCCGACCACCAACAACGAAGTGGAATACGGCATTGATCTCGGACTCACCGGCAAAGGAATTGAAAGTGACAAAGTCCAGATATTTGAGATTCCTGTGTCGTGGTAAACTGTATTAGGCACATACGAGGCTAAGGAGGATCGAATGAAGCAAGACTTGAGAAGGCAAAAGAGACACGGCCTGCTCAGATACTTCAAGATAATCAAATCCCACGAGGAAAACACCGAGCTGACATCCTTAGCAAATTGGCTTTCATTATCGCAATCCGCCAAGAGGAAGTTCATTCCGTAGATTGAGGCGCTCATATCAACGTTATCTCGTAGGTCGAACCGAACTCGACGACATCCCTAAAAGCATATCCGAAGGCACACTACCTCGGATCGATCGGAGGCCAAAAAGACGATGGTGAAATCCTGTATATCTTGTGTACGAGGGCTCTCTCATCGGAAGTCTTACCTTCAACCCTCCCGAGGGGCTCTCGCCGTAAGGTTCACCACGTGCTCAATGAAATTCACCGGTGGTCTTGTGGAAGCCACATCGGGTCGCGAGCTCTCTCAAAAGACGCGAGGTCGGGATATTACCGCCCACCCCGCAAGATTCGCCGAGCTCGTCAAAGTGCCCGGCGCCGATTCACTCCACGGCCAAAAGTCAGATCGATCTAAGGTACCGCAGAGTCCATGGCCTTCATGCAATGGGATCAACATTGTTGGTCCGCTCGACCGAGCACCGTGTCAGCTTCGATACTTAGTCGAGCCATAGACTACTTCACAAAACGGGTCGAGGTCGAACCACCATCGAGCCTCACGAGGTGAGAATTCTGATCTTCGTGGAAAATATAGTCCGCGCCGCATACCGCACGCTCGTCTCGACAACAAGCACCCAATTCAGAGATAAAACTTCAAGGAGGGTGCTAAGAACTTCAGATCGATCAACGCTCACCCTATCGCACACCCACAAGCGAATGGCCGCACCGAGGTCACCAACCGCACGATCGCATAAGGATTAAAGAAGAGGTTGGACCGAGCTAAAGGCGATCGGGCCGAAAATCTCCTCAAGTCCTCTCGTCCCACAGACCACACCCTGACGTCGACGGAAACCCTTTCACCGGGTCTACTGCATCGAGGTCGCCATACGGTTGAGATCGGCGCTAAGCCGCAGACTCTTCACTTCGATCGTGCCGGAACGAGGAAGAATCATGGCAAACCTGACGCCTCAAGAGAAGTCACGAGCTAGCCTTCATAAATGAAGCCAAGTATAAAGCCTGTGTCGCACGGTACTACAAAAAAGGGTCAAACCTCCGCTGCTCCAAGTAGGCGACTCGCCCTACTTAAATAATGAAGCCAAGAGAGCCGAGGCCTTAACAAGTTGAATCCAACATGGGAAGGCCCATACCGTGTTCACGAACCTTGGTAAGGGGCTTATGTTATCTCACTTATCCTAAAGCGCTTATCCCTAACTCGCATATTTCTCATTTAAGGAGGTATGACATAGTTTTGATTTCAATCACTTTATGTTAGCCTCCTTACTTGCCTTTGTCAAGTGCGATGTCATATATTTGTTGAATAAAATATTTATTTTTCTAATGAATATTTCATTTCGCTTCATTTTATTCAGTATGCGAACATCTATTCGATATACAAGATTGAACCTTCACGTAGGACGCCTCACGAAGATAAAACCCACTAAGTAGGGTACTCACTAAGCGCAAGGCCGCACTCGTAGATTACTCATCGAATTGAACGCTCAACAGGCAACGCACATGCACTACTCACTAGTTTGAAAGTCTACACGCATGCATACAGATTACTCATTAAGTTGAAAAATCTACACGTATAAGACATCCAAAATCGATCCCACCAAATTATGGTAAGTATACATGATAAATACATTTACGATCAAACGAAGTTCTAAGCTATGTTTATACCTCTCAAGAGGAAAACGACACTTCAAACGAGTCTAAATACATTTATACCTACATACAAAGTCCTACACCATGTACGCTCATTCGGCTTCCAGGGCCCGCCGAGACTCATTAAGTCGAGATAATTTTGAACGAAATCCCTGTGTCGGCGATGGATACCCGGAATGAACTCGTGCCTTCCACCCAATCTACGAGGACGACACCACCTCGGCCTGCTCCGGGAGTAGTCTGACTCGACGCGAGCGGATTCCGGCCTGGGGAATTCAATCCTGCACCCGAGGCCACACCTCGACCCCGTGAACCCGACGCCGGACCGTGACTATGCCCTGTCCCCGAGCCCAGCCCTTCCACGCCGATTTGCCGCCCGCCGCCCTCCCTCCGAACCGCCGAAGCGCTTGGCCTCTATACGCCCACCGCCGATGGACCCATTTGACGGAGCACTTCGGCGTGATCAGTAGCCGCCCCTCTTCGTGCTCTTCATTATGGGATCGTTGCCATCCTGAGATGCTGTGGCGGGCGGGGGCATGCGCTGCTTATGAACGATCTCATACATCTGCATGTATTTTAGTGACGAGTCGAGGCGCTCTTTAAAATTCTTGCTATTTCGACCCTCCTCATCCTCAATACCATGCCTCCGCCAACAAGCTCAACTCGATCGCCGGCTTCAGATATAGTAGTTCCCCATCCGCGGATTACCTTTTGCACTCTTCATGCTCTTCCGAGATCCGAGCCTGCCTCGTCGCCTCAAGCCGTCGCTCGCGGCATCGCCGTCCGTGGATCACATCTCGCAGATAAATCAGCCCCCCGACTTCGAGATGTGTAATCCTTAACTTTAACGCCTCATTTTCAGCAAGGAGGCGGGCCACCGCAATCGCCTTCATGCAACTGCTTCAGCCGGCCGACGATGCCGAAGCCGACTTCCATGTCGGCTAACACCGAGTCACCGCACCGACTCCTCCAAAGGTGTCACCTCTTCATCCTTCTCGGCTTAGAGCACCCCTGACTTCTTTCACTTTGTTAGCAATTCATGATCCAAATCAAGTATCGAGTGAAGAATGCTAGAAATAAGACAACACGCAAAGCATTTTAACAAGATATTTCTATTATTCAAAATGGAAGTTTGTACAACATGTGGTCCTATCGACCCCGCAAATCAGCCTATTACATTAGGTCCACCGACCTCGTGCTCATTGCCGACTCTCCGACCTCCCCGCCGCACGCTGCCCTCCTCCGTGGTCGATCTCCGAACGAATGTCCGAGCTCGACCTGCCACCGATTTGCCTCAACTCAAAGAAGGAATGCTCAAGCTCCAAGTCTTCATCTTCCCAGACCGAGTTACGGCCTCCGCCGTCGGGAGTGAGGCGAGAAGATGCCAAGGCATCCACCACGGAAAAGAGGTCGCCCGCCGACATGCGAGCTGCACTTCTTGATACCTCCGTGATGGATGACCTCAACCCAACCGTGTTGGGCCTTGTCAAAATCTGGTCTCTCGCCGCCGCCTCTAGGTGGGCACAAATCACCGCGCCTCATCACGGCAGAGCCGTGTCGGAGATGAAAGAGGAAAACTCTCCGACTGATAAGCTCGCTAGCGAGGCCCTAGCATAGTCCTCGCCTGGCCAAAGGCGCTTGTCTCGGCTGCCAGCCTCCTCTCGACCTCGGCAGCCTCCTCTTGGGCGCCCGCCTGCACGGCCACCTCGCAAGATCCGTCCTTCTCTGAGGGCACCTCGCGCCATCTTTGCCACTGCTCCTTCACCTTTCGCCTTAGCAAGTTCGGCGTCCGCCTGGCAAAGATCTAGCGGATTCACCGCTGCCCTCGATCGTCCTGCAGCAGCCCGCCTTCCTCTCCATGGCCTCATATTGCGAGGCACCTCAACAATAAGCTCCGGCCATGCGGTGCATCTCACCCGCCATCGAGGCGCGATCCCGAATATGGAACAATTAGCAACACGTAACAACAAACTTATGAGGAAGGGTAGCGACTTATACCTTTGGGAAGGATAAGGAGGCTGGAAACCGCACTCCTGCAGAGGCCGGCCATGGACCTCGATCTCCGCCGGGCCCGGGCTGTCTCGAGGACCGGCCATCAAGTCTTCAGTATGCCCACCACCACGGCTGTCAGTGGACTCGCTGTCTCGCCTTCTTCCTCGCGGGCCCTTCGCTCAGAGGATGCAGGCGCGGCGAGATCGGCACATCGACTTCTCGGTAGGGTCAACCTTCACCGCATTCAACATGAGAATTTCATTAGCACCACAAAATCGGGCGAGGGAAATAAAGATAAGAAGGTTGCCTCACCCAAATCGCACCTCGACAATCGAGCTTCGACCCATAGACACTCACCAAAGATCGCTCAAGTCATCCTCAGATAGTTGATCGACAGATCTCACCCATATCGCTCAATGACTTCTCCATAGGCCTGTGATTAATTTTCACGTCCTTCATCGCCCGAGGCCCCACTCATACCTGATACCCCTCAGCCCAAAAAGAAGTATCTATTTGCGGTGGGATACCTTCGATGGGAAGCTATTTTAAACTTCGCACGACGAGGTGACAGTGATATACTCCTCCCATAGACTGATGCTAAAAACGCATCAAGACTCGAAGAGAACCCCGCCTATGCCATAACAGCCAACCCTAGCCCAACCGCCGACCTAATAGAATTGGAGGTCACTGGCATATAGGATACGAAAATACTCTTGAAAGCTAAGGAAAATGGGGCAAAAGGAAATCTAAGCCCACTATTAAGCTATCTACAAAATGGTAATAAATCCCTAGAGGCCATCGCCTCTATCATTGGGTTTGGCAAGCACCACCATGCATCCTCCGATGTGGTATTCTCAAAGAACCACCGTAAGCTCCTCTATCGTCAAAGTTGATCTCGCCCACCAATCCTCGAGGCCATCCCATACCCAAGACATCGTGAAACCCTAGAACTAAGTCCCATGGATTTACCTAGGCGGTTATGGCATATATAATCTCACATCGATCTCGACGCCGTAACCCGTCGAACCAGAGTTATCGAGGCGAGAAGAGGAATGAGAAGGTGAAGAATACATACTTACTTTTTCCGGAGCGGGATTTCGATTTCTTCAACAAAGTGTGAAAGAGGAATTGGGATTTCTAAGGTTATACTCTCCGGATTCAAACGTCAAGGAGAAATGAACAGTTGCCTCTTTTAGACCTATTTATAGGATAAATGGCGCTAAAAATCTGCCGCTTGCTTATTACACGTGCTCATTTACGGTTGGATGTGTGACCGACGCAGCGACGCTTTTTGAAGTGCCCAACTACCGCCGGCGTATGACGACTCTACGGAAAACAGATCGCCACCGATCACGTGATGATTACAAGTTCTGACATCTGACCACGCCCATGTCCTAATACCGTATATTTCAGTCGGACTCGACCTCCTCCCGACATCGGATCTCGACTTCACCAATGATTTTGAGTTGGGCATCGGTCATGCCCCATGTCCACCTCGGACCGGACGTATATTTTAGGTCATACAACAATGACAAACCTTCAACAAAACTTCACTAAGAATATCCCGCCTCGGCAAAGCACATTCTCCGCTCACCCGGCAAGGCTATTCCTCGACTTTTCTGGGCTATGATAGGATATGGCCCAACCTCTCGTGCCCAACAGCGTGGATACGGCCCAACAACAGGGCTCAAACGAGTGGGCCTAACCTAATGTCGCCTACTCGGTTACGCCTAAACGACGATCCCCAAACCCTAATTATGGGTAACGGTAATGAGGTAACGTAGTAATCATGGGTAATAATGGTGGAGATCAAGGTCGCTTATAGAAGAACGATGGCCCGCCAATCAAGGATTCGTGGCGAGGTTTACGTCAGGTATAAATAGGAGTTAGATGAAGGTAAAAGGGTTAGCAAATTCATCGAATACTAGAGCCCTTTAGATACTTGTCAGAATCGAATTATAGTAAACATCTTGAGGATCATCTCCTCCGTGGACGAGATCTTATTCTCGATCGAACCACGAAAAGTCTCTTGTGTTCTTTATCGTTTTATAAATCGTGATACTAGATTTATCAACCGGAGTGTCGACCGAGCTCATAACTCACCGCCTCAACATCGACCCGGCCACCAAGCCGATTCGCGTAAGAGGAGGGTGTTCGCGGCAGCGCAGCCTGTGTCATAAGGACGAGTGACTCAACCCGTATGCCAAGATCTTGTTCGAGGTCAGTACCCGACCGGATGGCCAATCCAGCCAGTGGTCCAAAGCCAGGGGGAGGGTGGCGCATGTGTCGACTACACCGACCTCAACAAACACCGCCCGAAGATTGTTACCCCTCCCGACATCGATAAGAAGGTGGAGGACCGTGGGCCACAAGTCTTCAGCCCGGATCTCAGTACAAGGATACCACCAACTCGATGAGCCTTGAGGACGCCCAAGACGCGCTCATCACCGACTTTGGCGTGCTTTGCGCATCGAAGATGCCTTTCGCCTAAAGAACGTTAGGGCTACTTACCGTAGGATGGTGGATGCAACATTAAAAGATAACATCGGGAGATTGTCGAGGTCACGCCGACGACATCGTAGTCAAAAGTCGAAAAATGGAGAGCTACCGATGACCTCTAAGACTATCCTCTAACTCCTCGTGTCGGCCAACTCAAGCTCAACCCCCAGAAATGTACATTTATGGTGAAGACCGGCAAGTTCCTGGGATGCTGGGTTTTTCAAGAGGGCCTGAAGGCCAATCCCACCAAGGTGAAGGCAGTGCTCGACATGCAGGTGCCAAGGACCATCCGTGAGATCCACAAACTCACCGGGTGCCTAGCCGCCCTCAGCAGATTCCTATCTCGAGCCGCCGAGAAGCAGCTTCCCTTCTTCAAGATCCTGAGGAGAGCTCTGACTTCGCCTGGTAGGAAGAACACCAGGTTGCCTTCGCACAGCTGAAGGAGTATCTCGTCAACCCGCCGACCCCGCCCCGCCCAAGCACGGTGAACTCCTTTCTATACTGGCCGCCTCTGACGAGGCCATCAGTGCTTGGTATTGGTGCAAGATGAGGAGGACGACAACTCCCCATCTACTTTATTAGCCGAGCTCTCAAGGGACCAGAGACGAGGTACACCAGCCTCGAAAAGGTAGCACTGGCCTTGGTGAACGCCAAGCGACGCCTCCGACCCTACTTTCAGGCTCATTCTGTCTGTGTACTAATCGACCTACTTTTGAGAAAAGTCTGTCCAAGCCGTAGTCATCCGGACGATAGCCAAGTGGGCATCTGAGCTCGGCGAGCACGACATCTCGTACTCCCCTGCACCGCCATAAAGTGGCAGCTCACCGACTTCGGTGGAAGCCAATTCACCGAGGTCGGCTCACCAAATGAGGTCGCCCAATGCCCGCCCTCACACGGAGGAATCCGCCCCTGATCGCCCGATAACCGCTGGGCATGTACGTGACTGAGCTTCATGCAAACAGGCAGCAGAAAGGCATCCTCCTCCTGGCCCGACAAACAAGAAGTGACCTCACGCCCCGGCTTACCTTCCCGACCAACAACAACGAGGTGAGTATGAAGCGATCTCGTGACTCCTCACCACAAAGGAATCGAAAGTGGACAATGTCCAGATCTTCTGAGACCCTGTGTCGTGGTAAACCAGGTCCCAGGCAGATATGAGGCCAAGGAGGATCGAATGAAGCAAAGACTCGAGAAGGCAAAGGAGACATCGACCTCATTGTGTACTCCAAGATTCATCGAATCCCACGGGAGAAAATAATGAGTCGACGTCCTCAAAGAAGTTAGCTGCGTCACACAACAAGTTCACCAAAGGATGAGGTTCATTCCGAAGCATAGCGAGTCTCACATCGGCATCATCACCGAGATAGAGCCAATTGATGTCTCCCATAAAGGCCTATCCGGAAGATGGCGCTACCTCAAGATCGGCTCAAGCCAAAAGATGATGGCGAAATCCCGTAAGACCTCATACACGAGGGCGCACTTCATCGAAGTCTTACTTTCAACCCTCCCGAGGTGCCTCGGCCGTAAGGCCGACACGTGCTCAATGAGATCCACAGAGGATCTTGCTGGGCCACATCGGGTCACGAGCTCTTAAAGAAGACGCCGAGGTCGATATTACCGCCCACCGCTCAAGATTCGGCCGAGCTCGTCAAAAGTGTCCGGGCGCCACTTCACTCCACGGCCAAAAGCTACCCCAAACCGATCCGAGCACCGCAGAGCCCGTGGCCTTTCATGCGGTGGGGATCGACATCGCTGGTCCGCTCGACCGAGCACCGTGTCACTTCGATACTTAGTCGTAGCCATAGACTACTTCACAAACGGGTCGAGGCCGAGCCACTTTCGAGCCTCACAAGGTGAGGATTCTGCACTGTCGTGGAAAATATAGTCTCGCCACTTGCATACCGCACATTCTCGTCTCTGACAACGGCACCCAGCCTGGTCGACAAAATTTTAAGGAGGTGTGAAGAGCTCCAGATCGAAGAACGCTCACCCGATCGCACACCGCAGCTAATGGTCGACCGAGGTGACAAACCGCACGATCGCATGTGGATCAAGAAAAGGCTGAGACCGAGCTAAGTGGTGATCGGGCTGAAAATCTCCTCAAGTCCTCTGGTCCCACAGACAACACCTCGGACCTCGCACGGAGAAACCCCTTTCGCCCGGTCTCACGGTACCGAGGCCGTCATACTGCCGAGATCGGCGCACCAAGCCTCGCACTCTCCACTCGACCACGCCAATAACGAGGAAGACCGTGTACAACCTTGATGCTCTCGAGGAGAAGCGCGAGCTCGCTTCATAAACGGCCAAGCACAAGGGCCAGTCGCACGGTGCACTACAACAAAGGGTCAAAGCCTCCGCGGCCCAAGTAGGCGACCTCGCCCTACGAAATAATGAAGCCAGGAGAGCTGAGCGTCTTAACAAGCGGGATCCGACATGGGAAGGCCCATACCGCGTTCACGAGGACCTCGGCAAAGGGGCTTACAAGCTAGCTCACCTATCCGGTGCACTTATCCCCGAACCTCGCACATCACTCATTTAAGGAGGTACTTTACATAGCTTCGATTTTAGATCGACATCATGTTAGTCCCTTTATTGTTTTGCCAAAATACGATGTTGATTACATATTCAATAAAACATTTGTTTTTCTAATGAATATTTCACTTCGTCTCATATCTATGTGAACATCCATTCGGATATACCACATCTAAACCTTCACGTGGAGCCTCACGAAGATGAAAACCCACTAAGTAGGGTACTCACTATGCGTGCGCCGCACTCGCAGATTACTCATTAAATTGAACGTCTCAGTGCAAGGCATACAGACTACTCATTAAATTGAACGTCCACATGCACGCATACAGATTACCCATTAAGTTGGAATATCTACATGCAGAAGACATCCAGATCGGATCTCGCCAAATTATGCCCTTTATTTGGGAAGATATGCACTAAGATACGCCTAAATGCATTAACGACTACAAACCGAGTTCCAAGTCATATACAAGTCAACCGGCTTCCGAGCTCGCTCATACCCTTTATTTGGGAAGATATACATCAGATACTGCCTAAATACATTTAAGACCAAAACGAAGTCCTAAGCTATGTTTGTACCTCTCAAGGGGGAAAACATACACTTCGAAACGAGTCTAAATACATTTACGACTACATACTAAGTCCTAAGCTATATACAAACTCATTCGGGCCTCCGAGCTCCGCCTCGCCAGGTCTTGCCGAAGCTGCACCAGTCCTGAATAAAATCACCAGCTCGGCGATGTACACCTGGAATGAACTCGGTGCCTTCGACCCAGTCGATGAGGTCGGCCTCCGCTGCCTACTCCTGTAGCAAGCCAGGCGCGTGAGACACCCCGACTGAAGAGGAGACCTGCACCCCCACTGCCCGGGGACACTCGGTCTTGGCCGGGTCACCCCGACACAGAAAGGACGAACTCCCACCCCAAGGCTTGTCGCCCACCGGCGCGACCACGCCCGACCTCCTCTCCTTCCTCGCGGACTGGAGCACGGGCCGAGGTCCTCGCTCTTTGAAAGTGGGCGTGCCAAACAATCGAGCACTTCGGTGTATGATCAAGATAGCCGCCTCCCACCCCGGGCGCCTAATGCTTGGGGCTGCCTCGTTGCGGGAGGGGCAAGCGTCTTACACAAGTTCAGATGCCGGGCATACTCCACGATGGAGTCGAGGCGTCTTTAAAGCTCTTGCTATTAGGCCCTCCCGTCCCTCAAAGACCATGCCTCGGCGAGCAAGCTCAGACTCGGTCATCGGCTCGATATGGTGACCCCACCAGATTAGCGGATCACCTTCTCATATTCAAGATGCTCCTCCGAGATCCGAGCCAGCTTCTCGTCGTCGGCTCGAGCTGCTCTTCAGATTCAGATCAGCGCCACGAATCACGCCGGCAGATAATCTTGCTCGGCCCAAGCCGAGCGATCCTTAGCTTAAGAGCCTCGTTTTCGGCCGTGAGACGAACCACTTCGCGATCGGCCTCATGCAACTTCCCTATCGATTCGATGATGCCGAGTCGACATCCATGCTTGGCGTAACTGGCCGCCTCGATTCGCACCGACCTCCTCCAAGGCCACCTCTTCATCCTTCTCGGCAGAGCACCTCTGACTTCTTTCACTTTGTCGCAGGTCGTGATCAAGTCCGATGTATTCGTAGTGAAGTGCTAAAATAAACAAGACAATACACATTTCAAAATGTTGTGTTTATTACTCAAAAGTGGGAAATTATTACAAGGGCTCGGGATCCTATCGACCCGCGATTCAGCCTATTACATCAGTCCACCGACCTCGGGCTTGTTGCCGGACCGCCGACCTCCTGCTGCCCTCGCCGATACTCCCTGCGGTTGGCCCCTCCACCGGAGCTCCAAGACCGCCTCCTCCTCCTCCCGCCCGGCCCACTCGGCAAGTAGCTCCCGGAGCTCGGGATCTTCGTCCTCCCAGACCGGGCGACGACCTCGGCCGTCGGGAGGTCGGACCGACGCCAGGCCTCCAAAGACCGGAAGGAGCCAACCCCGAGATCACCCGGGCGTAAGCACTTGTTCGGCTCTCGGAGGTCGACCTCGGTCCAGCCATACTTCACCCATCGAAGTCGGGCATGGCGGCCGCCAGCCTTCCTGTGTGATCTCGACACCACCTTCGGCTTGAGCAGGCGGCAAGATCGGCAATAAAAGCCGAAACTCTCCGACTGATGAGCTCACCGCAAAGGCCCTCGGCAGTGGTCCCCGATCGGCCCAAGACCCTCTCATCCGCGAGCTCTTCGCCCGGCCACCTCCTCGAACCTCTTCGAGCTCCCCCGCGGCCTCAGTGCCCAAGCCCTCTTCTTCAGATCGGCCTCGGCAGCAGCCCTCCCGGCCTCGGCAGCCTTGCGGCCACGGCCCGCCCAGCCGGCCACGCGGCGATCAGAAGCCCGCGCAGCAGAAGCTCCCCGCCAGGCGCCTCATACCGGGCTTAGCTCACCTACCAGCCCGGTGGCAAATCAAGCTCCCGGCAAGAACACGCTGCGGGGCCCCATCACCGAGCTCCCACCCTAAAAAGAAAAGACTAGTTAACAGATCGCAGAGCGGACAAATCAAAATGTGGAAGAACTTTGTACCTCGGGAGGTGCGGCCAAGCTTGAGGCGGTACCGAACTCGAGGCAGCCCCGAGGTCGCGACTCCGATGCCGGGCTGGACCCAGCCTGAGGCCGCGACTTCGATGCCGGGCTGGACCCCGCCTGAGGCCCAGTCATCAGTTGGCTCATATTGTCGACCTTCTTGGACCCTTGGTAGGTCCAGCCCGCCGCCTTCTTCTGCAGCTCGCTTGCTCGGCGATCGTGAGCCCTCCTCTTGCCCGTCGCCTTCATCGCATGACGTAAGAAAGTCGTGTTAGCACAAAGAAAATCGGACTTATAAGGACTAAGAAGATAGGGATGCCCTCACCCCGCCTGCGGACCCGATCCCGACGCTTCCGACCCATAAACACTCAGCCCGGCCTTCTTTCAGTCATCCCTGTAACTTATGGATAAAATCTCACCAAGGCTGCTCAAGACCTCCTCCATGTGGCCCAAGGGCTTGATTTTCGTGTCCGTCATCGCATCGAGGCCCCACTCATACCTCTGATGCCCCTCGGCTGGCAGGAAGAAATACCTATTCTACCAATGGGACACTTTAGATGGCACCGCTACCTTAAATTTCAGCCGAGAAGACAGATAGTACACTCCTCCTATGGTCTTGACACTAAAAAAGCGCATCAATACCTCGAAGGAGAACTCTTCGGCAATGCCATAGCAGGAGAGCCCTAGCCCCATGTAACTGCCCACTATTCCTAAGGACGATTAGCGGGGACTATTACTGGATCGAGAATTAAGAAACGTAACAAGGTCATGGAACATCGAATTTTGAGACATATAACAGAATACTTCTAGAACTTCAAAGCATTTAAGATTAAGCAAGCATGATTTACATATGAGAGATTAGACCATCGGATCCTTAACAAAAGTGGTTCAACTAAAGCGAAGGAATCTATTTCTCGATCAAAACATAACTTAGTATTCTTGCAATAAAAACATGTGAATTACACATATGACGATATGCACTCAAGTTACTAACTTTCGTGACAAAGATTCCTACCGCTCAACATCGCTCCATCGCATCATACCAACCCGCATATTTAAAACAAACATGCGGTCGAGTACAAGAATGCACTTAATGGACTTATGCCGAAAATATTTATCAACATCAATTACATCGCCCATCGTTAACACACGAGGTTTTATTTGAAATGCTCGTGCTTACTAAACATTTTCGTCATTTTCATAAACTTTGTGCGCCGGACATATTTTCTGTCTGTATGATCCATATCACATCTCATATAACATCATCTTGCGCCGTAGAAGAGGCCTCCTTCCACGGACGCCGTGACCGCCGAGCAAACCTTTCAAGACACAACATCATGAATCGGCCGAGCAAACCTTTCGACAAGTGCGGTTACTATTAGTGTACACGTTAATCCTAGCTGTGAATTGTCCTTCCAAAGATAGGATCCGAATTGATTTCATTCATAGTTGGTAATAACCAACAAACTTCATTATCATTCATAGTTAACCAACATCGATAGATTCATACATAAAACATAAACATTTTGGGCGTGTAATTAAATAACATTTCATCATCATTTCTCAAAGAAAAGCATCGTAAATAAAGACTTTTCATTTGGGAGAAAGCATTATAAATAAAGCATTTGTCATTTAGAGAAAAGCCCACCGATATATACTTTTAGCAATACGGCGATTCTCCTTTCTTCTTCTTGTTACCTTCGTACTTTACCTTTACGTAAAAGAAAGGTTTAGTACTTCATTCGTTCTCGGATAACGTCGATTATCACCATCGAACTAGATAACTTTTAATATCTTAGGAATTTGCATCATCATTATTGAATAAGAGATATAAAATATCTCAATTTGGTTTCACTTGGTCATAGTGGAGCTACTATTTTCATCCATTTATTATTCATCGCCTTAAACTTTATTTATTCTTAGCTTGAGGACAAGCTTATTCATTAACATCGAACCACATTAAAATCTAAGTCCTCGTTTCATTTCTCAGATCTCATGTCTATTTCAACTATTCGGAGAAACCATATTTAACTAGGCATAAATCATAACTCGTATGATAATCATAACTCTACGCACACGTGTTCGAATATTAATAACAAACTATTCTCGATTTCTCACACTTAACTAAGCAAACGCCGATCAATTTCTTCCAAACTTTAATCGCTTACTTATTATACATTGTCTAACTCATATGTCACATTACATTTCAGTATAACATTTACTAGATCCTCGAAGCGCCAACTTTAGATACATGACATTTTAGGAAAATACCTAACATACCCGTAAAATTATGATAAATTTATATGTCATGCTAGATATATTCTAGAATCTGATATGTGATAACATTTGACAAACAAAGATCGGATAATCCGAACGTGGAGCTTTAGATTTTCAGCCAAATAGGTTTCTGTCCTAATGCACACGAAAATTCCAAATTTAATTCTATATGCTAGTAGCTAACATAGATCAGAATATGAAGTCACTTCATTCCATAAAATCGAAAAATCGACTATAGCTCGGCTTTAAAATGAGCAAAACCTAACCTTAATAACTTTTAACCATATTCATAATCCACAGCATATATGGAGTATCTGAACAACATTAGTTCTCGACTTCTAGAATTTGGCATCATCTCCTTATTTTTAATACATTTCAAAATAAATACACAAATACAAATCATGCACCAAATTTAAATTTTAAACCATAGGAATGTAGGTAATGGCGAGACTAACCTTAGTATCGGTTTCGATTTAACGAAAGATTGAAACGAGTCGAGAAATTGAGAAAGAAAGATTGCGTGAACGAAGATTTTTTTCTTCTTCTTCGTCGGTCGTATGAAATGCAAATGAGAGTAAACAATATCTTTGTTTGATCAGAACTTACATTCATTTCTTGCTCATTTTTTTTATTACACGCACTCAAAGAATGCATGCATACACGTAAACACACACTACTTCACCTTTTCACACACATACTATATATATATATATATATATATATATATATATATATATATATACGACACACACACTATAATCTATTAGCTCACATATATTATTATATATATATATACACACATTATTACACATACATATTAATATTATATGTATAACTTGATTAACCCACTTTTCGGTACCACTATTAACTAAATATGTATATTTTACTTCTTTTTTTTTTTTTTTCGTTTTACATGTATTATATATATATATATATATATATATATATATATATATATATTGCAATAGTATAAATCCATTTGGGATAAATCCCCAAATCTTGTCAACTCAAATAATTCTTATACATATATGTGATTTCTATAATCTTTATTATTATTATTGATGCAAAATCCTAATTTCAAAATTAGGTTCATTCTAAACCAAGTTTAGACGGTGGGATATTACACCCCACCACCGACCTAATGGAATTCGAGGTCAATTGACAAATGGAGATCAGGAAATACTCTTGAAAGCTAAGAAAAATTGGGGCATGAGGATACCCAAGACCCGCCTCAAACTATCTACATATACAAGAATAAATCCTCCTGAGGGCCATCTCCTATAATCCGGCCATGCGTGCACCACCACGCTCCTCCGGATCCGGTATTCCTTTAATACTTGAGCTCCTCCAATGTCAAGCTCGACCCGCCACGCCCACCCTAAGTCCGTCCCATAGCGATGATATGGCGGAACCTCAGACTAAGTCCTATGGACTTACCAGCGATTATAGCACATGTAGTCCTTTACATCGGGAAGCAGGCGGCCGGAACCCGAGGCGTAAATAGAACTTTCAGAGCGAGAAGATGGAGAAGAAGATGAAGAAAACATACTTACTTTTCACGGGAATATATGGCTCCTTCAGCGAGATCAGGAAGAAGTCGGAAAATTTCTCAGAATTTTTATCTCTCAAACAAAGCGTCGAAGGGGAAAGTGAACAGTTGCCTCATTTGGGCCTATTTATAGGACAAAAGGCGCCTAAAAACTACTGGTTCAACTTCCACACGTGCCTACCCGTGATTGGATGTGGAGTCCACGCGCGCACACGGTTCGAGTGCCCAACTACCGCCTGGTGCGTATGACGTACGCTAGCGTAAGATAGACCGCCAGTCTGACCTCGCAATCATCACACGGACCCCGGCGTCCTCCAGAAGGCGGCGCCTCAGGTCGTACCTCGGCCTTCCCACAAATAACGAGGTCATCCAGATCGGACCTCGGTGTCCTATCAACGGACTTCACCCCCTACGATAATATCTCCATCCAGATCGGACCTCGGCGCACCAGCCCCCAGATTCGGTGCCGCTCAGGCCACACCTCGGCATCCCTGGAAGGGCGGTCACTCAGGCCGAACCTCGACACCATCCAGCATGACTTCTCCATCTAGATCCACCTCTCAGATCGGACCTCGGCATCCTCCAGAAGAGCGGTGCCGCCCCAGATCGGACCTCGGCGTAACCTACGCAGGGGGTCGTTATCCAGCGACATCTTTGTCCTTCTGCAGCACATCTTTGTCAAATGACGCATAACTCACCGGTCTTGACAAGCGGTGCATGCCCGTAACAATGCACCACCCAACTCGATTCGAACCAGATCGCCAAATAAACCCTCACGTCGAAAAGACAACACCTTCGACAACATCTTCACCGAGCAACACCTCACCTTTCGGCAAAGCGCTCTTCACTCCACCTCGGCATGCGTTACTCGACTATTCGGGAGGGGCTATGATGGGATGTGACCCAACCGATCAAGCCCACTAACAGCCCAAACGAGTGGGCCTACCATTGGTAGCGGGCCACGCGGTTAAGCCAAGGCGAGCCCTAATCACCCCAAAACCAGCCCCGAGCAAAAGTCGGGCGCCACCTCCACGTGGCGCACGAAGGCGAAGCGCCCCCGCCCGGCCAATGGAGGACACGCGGGAAGAGCCCGGCCAATGGAGGCACGCCAGGAAGAGTCCCGCCGATGAGAGATTGGGCACGCCTTTGGCGCAGCTCGAATATGTATAAATAGAAGGAAAATTGACAGTAGAAGGGTTGGCAACTTATTGAATGGTAAGAGCTTGTAACTACACTCACTGTACTCAAATCATAGTGAAAGTATTGAGGAATCACTCCTCCGTGGACGTAGATCTCATTAACGATCGAACCATGTAAAAGCCTTGGTGTTCTTTATTGCTTTACATAAATCTCGCATACTCACGTAACTAGATTTATCAAATAACTATTTCAATTTGTTTTTCACTGGCCATAAAAACATTCGTGCATATTATAATCAATTAGAACTGCAGTAATATTTTTCTTTTCTTTTTTCCTTTTCTTTAAAGTTGGTTGTTCTATGGCTTGGGCATAGGAGCGTGGTGATGGTGAACTAAATAGCTAGGGCTGCAAAAAAAAAGGTTATTGTTTGCACATAAGTTGAGTCAGTTTTGGGCTACAAAAAAACAATCAGTTAATCGAAGTTTTGATTTATTTTGCGATTTAGAGGACAACGATCCAAGGTATGCGAATAAATGTTATTTTATAAATATATAGATATATTTATACAACACAAACTTGAGCCTTTTGTTGAAACAGTTTAAATTTTGTATGATTTTTTAGCAGTTAATATGGTTTTTCTTTAGAAGGACATAGTAGTGTTATTTACTAATTTCTAAAATATTAGTTTCTGAGGTTGTCTTTAAATTGCCGATTTTTTTAACGAGTATTATATAAATAATTCAAAAATTATTTTATTGTTAAAATTAGTTCCATTAATAAATAGTGTTAATGTTCAAACCGAAACTAATTTTTTTTTTAATTAATCAAATCAATACTAAATCATTTCATCCTTTCTTAGCATGGTTATGATTGAGTTATATCTCAATCTGATAGGGAAGTTGGTTTAATATTTTATGAATGGAAAGTGACAAGAAGTTGAAATGATTAGGTATTAAGGCGTCCGGCCAGTGGCTTACCATCTTTCTTCCTTCTTTTACAGTAAATACGTATAGGGATATTTTTTTTTTAGTTTCGAAAATAAAGGTTTTTTTGTTAGAGTTGAAGTATAAATAATACAAGCTGCCATAAGTTATTCAAATTTTGTCTAAATAAAAGTTCGTTTGAGCTCGTTTAATGAAGCTCGTTAGTTAAACAAATCAAATTTGAGCATTATAAAATTGGGTTCGTTAGCTCGTGGACAAGTTTGTTAATAATTTAATTTGAAAATATAAAACTATTCCTGGATACCATTTAAATCTTTATAATATAATTAGCATTTTGTTTAAAAAATATTATTAAAGAAAGAAAAACACACTCACATACATTACCTTTAGGTGGTTGCATTAAGTTTATGACTAGCTTTTTATTGTAAGAAAATAATGAATATATTATGTTCTCATGGATAATTTTTTTTTAAATAATAATTATTATTTGAAACATATACCTAAATTTGGAAAGCTTGTTGAGCTGATTAAGCTCGTGGATCTTAAATATTCGATAATTGAAGCTCGAGGCTCGACTTGACAATAAACGAACCAAATTTGAACATAATAATATTCGATGTGGTTCGATTTAGTTATACCCCTAATTAGAAATGCATAGCTTTATCAATGTTTTTCCATAATATGACTCCAAATCGGTTCCTAGTGTTAGTCAATAAAGATTCGCCATCAATTATGTGTTCACAAAAACTCTTATATATCCATCCGTACCGTATGGACAGATAAAGTATCATTTGTTGTTAAGAAAAATATAATTTATTTTTTACCCTATAATTTAGACAGTATCATTTATATTGAAGAAAAACATCATTTACACTAAAGAAAAATATTAAAATCCACATGTATGACCGGATGTACAGGAGACCAACTCTTGTGTGTCATGTTGTTGGTGAGAATATGAAGAATTAAATTATGATTGTAATTAACTAGCAAAGTTTCTTTGTAAATACTCGCTAAATTACACGAGGGAGACATATTGAAAAATAAAAATAAAAATTCGCCAACATAAAAAAGAACTTATATTGGACAAATTATGTAAGAAGAGCTTACCTAATAGATATTGGTAAATTTCAAACGAGCTTACATATACATTCATCCGTACAACAATTTTGGTATTTTTCTTCAATATAAATGATATTTTTTTTAACGTAAATGATATTTTTTTAACAATAAATGATATTTTTCTTTAACGTAAATGATATTTTTTTAACAATAAATGATATTTTTATCTATTTACACAGTACGGATGGGCATGGATGTACCAAAGTTTTTGTGATTTCTAATTCGTAACTTAATTAGTCATGAGCTCACTCATTTCCCTGACTTCATAAATAGAATGTCTAATTAAAACTTTTTTTTAGGGTAGATGCCCGCCGTCCAATGTGAAAGGTACCAATCATTAGTTGCAGTAATTAGACCACAGATAAGGACACTATACAATTTGAATCATAGGTAGGACGCAATTTATTATATCTTTCCATGGTGAGTGGGGCAATGCACACCCCTCACTATTCATTAAAATATATCTAGCGATGAATAGATGCACCCCTCACCATGGAACCTTTGCCAATTACTACTAATTTTTCTTTTCACATCATTTTCAGCTCACATTTTTGTTTTCTCTTCAATTAACTCCCGAAGTCTTTACTACCGACCATTCCAATTCATGATTCATTTTTGTTTATTTATACCTGCAGCTGTCTTCAAACATACAATGCCAATTTTGTCTAATAATTGTACTAGGTTTTGTTTATTAAATAATATGTTTGGATGTATTATCATCTCCAATTTTTTCATAGAAATTTAGACTAATTAATTGTATATTATTTCTATTTTAGTGGTCTACTAATTATCAGCAATCTATTGACTGTTAGGTATTTGATATATATATTTCATAGCATACATGGGACTAAATGTAATCATATTTTATCATGGATTAAATAAAAATTCAAAATAAGTCCTAGAGTTTAAAAAACAAAAAAACATTTTAGTGCAAGATATTCAAAATCGCTACAATTTTTTCCCAAAGATTTTACATGTATGATGTTAGTTAAAGTTTCATTGAGTCCAATGAGTCTCATCTAAGTATTTCAATCACTTACTATCATCATCTCCAACATGTTAGTTCATTGTTATTTTATTTTTTTATCCAGAATAACCATTTTCAAGCTCAAACTTTTAGTAATCAAATTTCAAATCGCAAGTTCATTTTGGGATGGTCCAATAGTAAAGTGGGTTTATTGACCAAAATGTTATATGTTCGAATTTCACTATTGCCTCATAGATAGGGGTGGGAAACGGTTTGGGTTCGATTAATCGCTCTGATATGTTTGGTTAACTGAATCAAAATTTTATAAATTCCAAAACTGAAACCGACATGTTTATTAAGTTTGATTAACCAAAAACAGCATCGGTTATTACAGTTTGGTTTTCGATTAATCCAAAAATCGAAAAAAGAATTTATAACTTTTTTATTTTAACTACCCAACTATATTTAATAGTCTAAATATTATAAAGTTACTATTAAACTAAATTATGATAAAATAATTGTTACTTTATTACCCAATATATTATGCACTTAAAGTTTTCATATCCTACGGTTCGACTAATTACAAATTTTCTAGACACTAAAATTAAAAAGGTCACATGCTCACTATATACAAACATATCATTTTATTTTTTGGTAAATCTATTGAATTTTACCTACAAATAAAGACTCGTATTTTATTTATTAATCTTTTATGATGAAAACATAATTACAAAATAAAAATAAAAAATAGATTTTTGATTTTTCGGTTATTAACCGTTCGATTATCGGTTAACCTCGAAAAAAATAATTTTTTTTACCGCAAACCGAATATGCAACGTTCGATTAATCGAATAGGGTGCGGTTTCTGTTCGGTTTGGTATTAATCGATAACCGAAAACCTTTTTCGCAGCCCTACTCATAGGTCTCAGTTTATCACATCTGATTTTTGTGAAGTGTGGTTTATTATCGATTATGTATGATTTGCAGGTTATTACATAGAAATTTGTGGTTTACTCAATACATACCGAAAATAGTAACTGCATGTTCTCTATAAATTTAAAAAAAAAAAACCGAAAACGTTAAATTAAATTTTCATGCTCCAGCTAAAATTATCATGAAGGTCCACGTTATTAGCTTATGTTTCCAAGACTTGTCAAAGTAGTTAGGCCGGACTGGGCCCACAAGATCATTGCGATTTTCAGCCTGGTCGAATTCGAACTTCGGCGCCATCCCTATTCTAAAATGGGCTGATCTGACCTACATTGAAAGTTACCGGGCCGGGTAAAAATAAAGTTCAGTAGTCTGGCCCACCTTCAAAACGGGCTGATTCAGGCTGGGCAAATCTCATATTGCCAAATTGACAACTCTCATGACCAAAAAAAACAAAGCTAGGAGCCCAAAAACCATGATGAGCATTTTTAAGTATGCAATTCTTGCAGCCAAATCTATAATTGAATAAAGAGAAGAATAAGGATGATTCTATATATAGCCCTTCAATTCAAAAATATATTATAGAAACTATTTTATCTCTACGGCTCCTAATAAAATTTTGATAAAAATAATTATTACATCGGTAATGATAGGATACGGCCCAACTACCGGGCCCAAGCAACAGGCCCAATACAAGTAAGCCTGACATCAAGCTCGGCCCAGACAAGTTCGGCCCAAGAAGACTCCTAAATCAATGTGAACGCAGAAGATTCGGCCATATATAGAAGAATCCTAATTTGAAGAGAGATAGGAGGAAGATTCGATCCTAGAGGAAATCTCGGATTGAAGATCTAGGTCAATATATTTGTGTATAAATAGAGGATAAATTAGACGGAAAAGATGATCTACACTTCTTGTAATCACTCCTCATATTATCAACACGCAAACTCTCTCTCTCTCTCCGTGGACGTAGATCTTATTCATAGATCGAACCACGTAAATCCTTGGTGTTCATTGTGCATTTATTTCCCTAACGAAATTAAGATCGATCTTTGGCGCGTGCGTGGGAGCGAAAATTTTGTGTTTTCGATCAACCTTCATTTCTGGGGAATCAATCACGACGATGTATACCGAAGTCACGCATCCCGTCGCCGCCCGGCAACAACGGCAAAACGGCGGTCGGACACGCCGAGCTCACTTGGAAAAAGCCGGTCCGGAATCGACCCTCAAGAGCATATCAAAGCCTCGACGAACAAGGAATCCCGTCCCGCATGAAGAAGCGGGATACCAAAGCGAAGCGAGATCGCATAAAGAAACGAGGAGAACCTCCGGCTCGCCGGATAAACCTCGGCGGCGCGTCGAGGGTTTCTCGAGAAAACAAGAGAGCTTCCTCCAATACCTCGGCGAGCACAAGGTCGGCCACATCCCGAAGAAAGGAACGCTAAAGCCTCGTCTAAACACGAGGCACCGCGACAGTGGATCCCTGAAGATCTAAATCATGGGCGCCACACCTCCGCACAAGTCGGGGCCCAAACCCACCACGAGAGGGACGAACAGCGAGGGAAAGGACGTCGCGACCGCCGCGAGGCCAGCCCTCACTACCAAAACGAGTTCGGTCGACGAACTCCGCCTCACTCTCCGGAGGCGGTTTCGGCGGAGTGCAGGAGGATAGTTACCCGTTCTCAAAGCGAAATACTCAACACCCCGCTCCCAAACAAATATCGGGTGCCGAGCATCACCCCCTATGATGGACTGAGGAACCCGCAGAACTTTCTCTCGCAGTTCCAGTACAATATGATCAACCAACGCCTCGGCACAATACATATGTGCAAGCTCTTCCCAGAATTGCTAGTCGACAACGCCCACCGGTGGTTCGACAGTCTACCTCCTGGGAGCATTGGTTCCTACCGCGATCTGATGAAGGCCTTCCATCGAAGGTTCTTCCGAAGGCCGAGTCAAAATGACTTCGCACATCTCCTCACCTCGAGGCAAGACCAAAGCGAGTCCATCGGCGACTTTATGACCGTGTTTAATAAAGAAAGCACGAAGGTCATGACGTGAACGACCTCCTCATCATCTCGACCTTCCGAGCGGCATCCGGCCGGGGCTTTATATAAAGAGATCGTCAAGTACGAACCCCGTACTGCCACGGAGCTATGGCGCATAGCCGATCGGTTCGCCAAGGCGGACGAGGCTAATAGAATGAAGTGCGAGGTAGAAAAGGCGGATCCTCCGAAAAGGAAGAAGAGAAGAAGGACGAGGAGTAGCGAGGCCGACCAAGCGCTTGGAAAGAATACGCCGCCCATAGAGTCGAGGCTCGGACCGCGCAACACCTCCGAGCGACCTCAATACACTCATTTGACGGCCAAGGGCGTAAATCTCTGAACTCCACATGGATAAGTTCGAGAAACCTCGACCAATGACGGTGGGTTAAAACGCGAACAAAGGACAAGCATTGCTCCTTCCATGAAGATTACAGGCACGACACGGAGTGTCGAGACCTCATGGAGGATATCGAGGTGTTAGTACAAGACGGGGTCGAGAAAATACAAAGGTCATGATCGACGAGCTGGACTTTACGAGGCCCCTCATCGAAGCCAGAAAAGGAGGAAACAGGCAAGAAGGGGGAATTGTGCCCCTAACAAGAAGACGAAGCGCGGTGAAGACGAAGAAGGAGATGACGAACCGCAATATGACGGAGTCATCTCCACTATTACGGGGCTCCCCCGCGGAGTTACGAAGTCCTCTTTGAAAGCCGAAGCCCGAGGTCCACATATCGACGAACCGGCCAACAAGAGGTTCAGAAGGGACGAGGCGATCACCTTCTCCGAAGACGACCCTGTACCTACGGTAGTACCCCACCAGGATGCGCTGGTAATCCAGGCAGTGGTCGCAAACAAGTTGGTGAAGCGCGTATACATCGACAGTGGCGCGTCGGTAAGCATCCTTTTCAAGGAATGCTTTGATAAATTAGGAGTAGAGGAGGCGCGCCTCGCACAAGCACCGCTGCCACTCCGAAGCTTCATTCAGGAGGAGACACGCCCGGAAGGGATAATCGAGCTACCTGTCACGGTAGGGAAAGCTCCAACAAGCTCCACCAAGGTGGTACACTTCTTCGTAGTGAAGGCCTACTCGCCGTATAACATCATCTTTGGGCGAGATTGGTGAGCGATGTAGGGCGGTATGCTCAACATACCACCGACGATGAAGATCCCACAAAGGGGTGTAGCCGTGATCCGGGGATCGAGCGAGGCAAGGAATGCTTACAAGTCGCCCTACGAGGTGCAGGGGCTCCAACCCAGCACCCACAGGCATAGCAACTAAAGAAACCCGAGGAGTTGGAAGTAAAAGAGACAACGCCTATCTCTGGCAGCCCGGTGGAAGAGGTCACGCTATACAAAGACGAGCCACTCAAGGTCATCAAGATTGGCTTTACCGAGGCATCTGAATTGAGAGAACAAGTTATCCAACTCCTGAGGGAATTCCGAGACGTGTTTGCTTGGTCGCCCCTCGACATGACCGGGGTCTCCCCGGGTATCATCACCCATAAGCTTAACATCGACCCGAGCACAAAACCAGTTCGGCAGAAGCAACGAATTTTTGCAGCCGAACGGAACCAAGTCATCCATGACGAGGTAAATCAATTATTAAAAGCTCGCATATTGTTCGAAGTTAAATATCCGACATGGATAGCCAACCCGGTGATGGTGAAGAAATGAGGAGGTGGATGGCGAATGTGCATTGACTACACTGACCTCAATAAACATTGCCCAAAGGATTGCTGTCCCCTTCCCAATATCGATAAGAAGGTCGACGCATTGGTCGGGTTCGAAGTCTTCAGTTTCTTGGACCTATATAAAGGGATCATCAACTCTTGATGGATGACGAAGATGCGGCCAAGACAGCCTTCATTACAGACTTGAGTCTTCGCATACGTGAAGATGCCATTCGGACTTAAGAATGCAGGAGCTACCTATCAAAGAATGGTAGACAAAATATTTCAGCCCTACATAGGCGGAATGTAGAGGTGTCGTCGGCGACATCGTAGTAAAAGCATGGAGGAAGCCGCATGTGTCGTCGACCTCGGATCGTCCTCGCTTACTTCAAAAGTCAACCTCAAATTGAACCCCGTATGTGCGTTTGCGGTTCGGTCAGGAAAATTCTTAGGATCTTTGGGTTTCACAAGAAGGGTTAAAAGCCAACCCATCCAAGGTTCAAACCATTCTAGAAATGAAGATGCGAAGACCATTCACGACGTGCAAACCGACGGGCTGCATAGTCGCACTAAGCCGTTTTTCTTTCAAAGGCGCGGACAAGCGGCTACCCTTCTTCAAGGTACTCAAAAGGCTCCGGAGTTCTCACGGAATGATACACATAGTCCGTTTGAAGATCTCAAAACTACCTCGCCAAACTTCCTACTCGCCCGTTCAGAAAGAAGGAGAGGTCATTTCCTATACCGCGCCGCCGGACGAAACAATAAGTCTGATCTTGAGTGCGAGAGGAAGGACGTCGACTCGGTATACTTCATCAGCCGAGCATTAAAAGGCCCAGAAACAAGGTATCAACCTTTGGAGAAGCTCGCCCTAGCATTAGTAAATGCTGCAAGGAGACTACGTCCATACTTCCATGCACATCCCATACAAGTCCTCACTGACCATCCACTTCGAAAAGTGTTGACGAAGCCAGAAGCTTGGGGGAGAATTGCGAAGTGGGCAATAGAACTAGGCGAACATGATATATCTTTCTTCCCCCGTAAAGCCATCAAAGGTCAAGCCTTAGCGGACTTTCTTGCCGAGGCCCATTTCGTCGAGAAACCGAAGCCCCCCGAGTCCGTATCAGACAAAGCCGAGGTCGAACCAGTGGAGAAAACACCGGAGGATTCTTTGGCAAGTCGTACGCTGACGGGCTTCGGAAAAGCAGTAGCGGGCGGCATCTTGCTCCTTGGATCGGATGGCCAAGAGATCACGACGCTGCCGGTTCTCATTCAAAATACGAACAACAGTAGAGTATGAGGCCTTGATCGCAGGACTTCGCGGCTCAAAGTCTTGAGATCTGACGAAGAAAGTTCATAGTGACTCTCAAGTCGTCAGTAAGCCACATGTTGGGAAGCACGAGGCAAAAGGCGAGAGGATGAAGAAATACCTCGAGAAAGCCAAAAGCTACAACAAACTTTCTCCCACTTCCGGATAATTCGCATCCCGAGGGAGCAAAGCAGGCGGTGACATCTTAAGCAAATTGGCCTCGTCAACAAGCCCGCCAAGATGAGGAAGTTCAAACCGAAGCATAGATGATGCTAATGAAGGAGCGAAGTCAGCGTAGTCTCGAGACGAAGAGCCTAATTGGATGACTCCTATTCAAGAATACCGAGAAAGGCGAATCGCCCATGATAAGCTCGAGGCCGGGAGGATCTGAACAAATCTTTGCGATATGTCTTTGGGCGGGGAGTTCTCTCAGAAATCATACCTCCAGCCTCTCCTAAGGTGCTTGGGTCCGAACCGAGCTGATTACGTACTACGGGAAGTGCACGAAGGATCATGCGGAAGTCACATCGGACCCCGAGCCTTGTCAAAGAAGGTCATGCGATGGGGATACTATTGGCCGACAATGTTCGAAGACTCACTCAACCTTGTGAAAAGGTGTCCAAGTGTCAAATTCACGGGGCGTGCCAAGGCTACCACAGGTGACCTCGCCTCCGTACAAAGCCCTTGGCCATTTATGCAATGGGGATCGACATCGAGGCCCTTTCGCAAAGCAAGGCAACTCAATTCGATTGTCGCGATTGACTACTTCACGAAGTGGGTAGAAGCTGAGCCCTTGGCAAAGATCACAAGCAAAACGCCTCAACTTCGTGCGGAAGAACATAGTATGTCGATTCGGCATCCATCATATCCTTCTTTCGAATAATGGGACACAATTCATCGATAAGATATTCAAAGGCGGTGTCGAGAGCTTGGATCAACAAAGTTCACCTCGATCGCCCATCCTCAAGCAAATGGTCGGGACCAAGTCACCAACAGGACAATTATGAAGGGTCTCAAAACCCGTCTTGACCGAGCTAAGGGTCTTTGGGTGGAGAATTTACCACAAGTCTTATGGTCATACCGAACAACACCTCGGACGGCAAGCGGAGAAACGCCCTACGATCGGCGTATGGAACCAAGCGGTGATCCTGTAAATCGAATACCGAGCCCCGCGACCATTCACTCTCTGCCGAAGCAAATGGGAAAATCTACGAACTAATCTAGATGCGCTCAAGAAAAAGAGACCTCGCCTACATCGAGGAAGCTCGTACAAACAACAAGTAGCTCGGTATTACAACCAGCGTGTCAAGTCCCGGCAGGTTCGGTGGGCGACCTCGTGCTCAAACAATGAAGTCGATAAAGCCGCAAAGCTCGGCAAACTGGAAGCCACATGGGAAGGACCTTGCAAGGTCGAAGAAGTCCTCGGAAAAGGAGCTATAAGCTCGCCCATTTGTCCGGTGAGCAAATACCCAACACATGGCACATCATTCATTTGAAGAGATATTTTGCATAAGTGTCAAAAGTTGAGTCTTGTTAGTCTTTGAGTCTGTTAGGTCGAGTCCAGTCTTGTTCGTCTTGTTCCATTATCTTTTATCAATAAAAATCTTTTCTTTCTCTATCTATTTCTTTGTCTTGCATGTTTTCATTTGTCACTTATGCGTATAACTCTTATAAAATTATTATACCCTCTTGGAGGCGAACTATACCCTCGACGGAGGACAGACTACCTTCGTTTAATATGAAGACGAACTATAAGCGTGCGTAAGGGACCACCCTCCCGATAAAACTTGGCAAAACAGGAACCCATACCTTCGTACGAGGAAGGATACCTTCGTTTATTTCGAGGGCGGATACCTTCGACGAGGACGAATTACCCTCGCTTATTTCGAGGAAGCTTCGTACGAGGACGGATACCTTCATTTATTTCGAGGGCGGATACCTTCATACGAGACGAACTACCATCGTTTATTTCGAGGAAGCTTCAGTGCGAGGGCGGATACCTTCGTTTATTTCGAGGGCGGATACCCGTGCGAAGACAAACTACCTTTGTTTACAGCAAGGGCGAGCTATCTTCGCCTAAACAAGGGCGACCTACCTTCTTATTGGTTACGGTAATTAAAGACAAGTGTTCTCGAAGAGTTAACACAAAGCAAAAATAATTTTATTTCAAAGTATACGGTTTGTACATCACGAGGATGAAGAGGTCCGGGAGGCGGGAAAAGGCGAGCGATCCCTAGCAAAATCGGGATTCAACAGAGCATCTATACTAATCCTACCTCTACCTCGTCCTCGATCTACGCTATGAGCCCTGCCAGCTCGACCTCGGCCACTTGACGACGCAGCCCTGCCAGCTCGACCTCGGCCACTCGACGACGCAGCCCTGCTAGATCGACCTCGGCCGCTCGATGACGCCCGACTTCGGCTCCTTGAGGATCCACGTCTCTCTTGGGCCATAGCGCGTCTCTCTTGAGCTCGCCAATCCGGATCTTCAAGATTCGGAACATTTAGTGTAGTCCTGGCAGGCAGAGAAGCCCCGGCAAAAGAAGAGGCCTCTGTATCCGGTTGAAGCAGTTCTTCGAGCTGTGGTTGTCGAGCAATGACAGTCTTATATATGCCTCCGAGTCTTTTCAATTCGTGACCGCTCGATGGCGCCGGATTTCTTGCCGTACTCACGCTATACCTCGCCGACGGCGGCGGCGTCAACAACCTTAGCCGACCTCGGGGATGGTCATCCCACCACCGGTGGATGACTTCCTCGTACTGGAGTGCTCCTCGCCCTCTTGTTCTAGCCTCCTCCTTGGCAATTTCGAACTTCTCCTCTAACTCCAAGAGGCGAGCACGAAGCTCGTCACGGCTCTCTGGGCGACCTAAGCCGTGTCGGCCTCTCCCGCACATGGTCTAGCTGTTCCCTCAAGCGGAGGAGTTCGATCTCTTTTGATTCAAGAGCCAGCGTCGAGGCTTGATGTGATTTAACGAGGGAAGCATCGGGCATTTCGGGAGAAGGCGAACAAAGAAGAACAAGAAGGCAAGTCTATTCGGATGAACAACGAATTTTATTAAGGCCTTTAAGGCAAAGTCAACAACAAAATATGTATATTTACAAGTTGATCCAAAAAAAAAAAAAGAGAAAAGAGGAGATCAACTGACCCCTCCGAAAACTTCGCCCTCAGCCAGCTCGGCCCCCGCCTGGACTTGGGAAGCGGCGACCTCCTCCTGCCGGCCTTCATCCACTTTGGCCACCTCCTCGGCCCGAGCGGCTCCATCCGCCTCCTGCTCCCGAGAGGCTTCGGCTTCGTCGTGGACCCCCGGAGCTTCGACATCCTCCAAAGCCTTAGCTGCCACCTCACCCGATCCCTTCTTAAGATCGGCCATCATGGCGTCAAGCATGGGATCGCGGTCCATCGCCCGAGCACGGACGATTCGCGGTCGGCAAAAGCGATGGCGAGGGGGCTCAAAGACGGCGACTCGTTCGGACCATGAGCAAGGACCGCGGAATAAGACCGACAAACTTCCATCCTCCATTACCACATACCCATATTTGGATTTATCGACTCGGGTAATCCTCGACAACTTCCTCGATGGCGTCGAGGCGCTCATTTATTGACACCTCGGCCACGCCGCGGCCAGCCCGAAGCCCGGACGGGGTAACCTCTCGCAAAGCGCGGAGCATTTCACCTGCGAGCTCGCTACCTCGGCCTCCCGACGCCGAGCTCCCTCCAATTCGGCCTTTATCTGACCGATTTCGACCTCGGCCGCCCTGGCCCTCGCCTCCGCCACCTCCTCGACTGCCCTGACCCTCGCCTCCGCTGCCGACTTCGCCGCCTCAGCAGCCGTCAGGGCCGCTGCCTCCCTCCTCGCAGCATCCCGAGCCTTGTCCTCGGCTTCGCACACTTCTTTGATGAGGAGATCCTTCTCCTCCTCCTCTCGGCGAAGCGAGAGACCTCTAACCAGGCAGCGGCGCTTTCAAGTACTCCGCCACCCTCGCCAGTTCGGCCATCACATCCTCGACCCCCTGTACAATAACAAATCAGGTCAGGAAGCAAAATAATAATTTACTCTACAATGCATAAGAACATACACTACCTCGGGAAAGATACGAGGTGTAGATTGAGAGCCAAGGATCTCGCAGTCCGGATCGGCGGGAACTGTGGACTCAGGGGTCGCATGCCCAACCGCGGACTCAGGGAAAGCATGCCTAATCCTCTTGAACCGCTTGAGAGGCACGACCGGAGGAGATTTCGGCTCATCCCCACTCCTCTCAGTAAAGTCCTCCGCGACGTCCTTCAACGCCAAGGTTGGGATCTCCGAGCTGGAGCTCGATCCTTTCCTTTTCTTCTTCCCTCCTAGCAAGTTCACTGCAGGGGAATAAGTGTCAGCGCAGAACAACAAAAAATATAAAACAACGATATAGCAAGTTCGGAGTAAAGCCACCCTCCATGGCTCCACCACGGTAGTAGGGTCATAAGGGCTCGGCCGGAAGTAGAAGCTCGGCCTCGGAGAACTCTTCATCTGAGGCCGACCTTGTCAAAAGCATCCTCAAAACTACCAAGGCTAACCTCGGAGGTTCGTCCGCCAACTTCTCGGTTTTCGGATGAACTCGAGGGACTCGTCGAACCGACGGAAGAAGAACTCTTACGCGGTTAGAATCTTCGACTTTGTCTTTACTTTAAAGCGCGACGGTGATAAGTAATACCACCCGAGTTGGCTTTAAGTTGGAAAAACCCAAGGGCGAGCCCTAGGGAAAAGGAAAATTATGCTATGGCGATGAGACACCAAGGCGGTTAGATGCCGAAAGGAATTGGGCATTATTTGAGCAAGAGGTATGCCGAACATCTATTGAAGTTCGACATACACAAAAGAAAAAGGAATACGAAGACCACCCTTCAGGCTGTCCTCGTAAACCGTCACAAAACCCACCGGTGGGGAACATGCCCTATCCACCGGACGGGGAACAAGGAACTCAACAGATTCCGGAATAAAATACAAAGAAGAAAATTTTGATATTGTAGAGGCATCTAACATTGAAGGAATGGAAGACACTTTACCATAATCCACGAAAGAGGGGAACACTACTCTACGTAAAGATGGGGGAAGATGGGTGATGGTATAAACTCTTAAATCCTCAGACGACGACACTGAAACCACACGGCCATCATGACCGTGGGAATCTTCGAAAAGAAGAAGAAGAAGAAGCCGTTAAACTTCTGGTTTTTTATATGAATCGAGGAAGATGATGATGAACACCATGAGATGCACGAATGGCGGCAGTTGGGCGCGTTTTGCGAAGTTATTTTGGAGTTTTGAAATCGGTATGGCTAAGAGTGATAAGGAAATTGGCGTGTCGAGGAAGTTATTCCCCGATATGCGCTTTATCGGGAATCGACACTGCCGCATTAAATGCACATTAAATGCATATCCGTATCTTGTGCATGACATCGGAAGAAAATCCGTGTTCGGCCTCGGCGGGGCGTTCGCATTCAAATAAGAGCGCCGTATATCCGACCTCGACTTGGCATCCCGGCGAACTTGGCAAAATGCCGGAGAGGTAAGCGAGCGATGTACAACCTCGGCATGAAGCCTCGATAAGATGATGTCGACAGCGACCTCGGTATAACGCCTCGGTAAGTCGAAGCCGGCAACGCGCGACCTCGGCATTACAACGAAGTGAACCCCGCGGTGCGCGACCTCTGCACGACACCTCGAAAAAGTGAGTCACTCGACAGGCGAGCTCGGAACATTGCTTGAGCGCCATCAGACAAAGACGAAGTCGGCACCAAAAGGGCCCGATTCACCACTCACATACATCGGCAAACCACAAACCCCAAACCCGTTACGACCTCGCTTTTGCGTCTTTTTGGGGGGGGATGTGATAGGATACGGCCCAACTACCGGGCCCAAGCAACAGGCCCAATACAAGTAAGCCTGACATCAAGCTCGGCCCATGCAAGTTCGGCCCAAGAAGACTCCTAAATCAATGTGAGCGGAAGATTCGCCATATATAGAAGAATCCTAATTTGAAGAGATAGGAGGAAGATTAGATCTAGAAATCTCGGATTGAAGATCTAGGTCGATATATTTGTGTATAAATAGAGGATAGATTAGACAGAAAAGATCATCTACACTTCTTGTAATCACTCCTCATATTATCAACACGCAAACTCTCTCTCTCTCTCCGTGGACGTAGATCTTATTCATAGATCGAACCACGTAAATCCTTGGTGTTCATTGTGCATTTATTTCCCTAACGAAATTAAGATCGATCAGGTAATATAGTGTAGGTCCATAAATCGATGAAACAAAAACTTTCAACCCCCAAAATCTTAGAAATCATCAACATCCTACAACCCTTAAAAATATGAAGAAAAATATAAACGTGTAGAAGGCCGAAGTTTCTTCCCAAGGATTGTCCACTGTAATGATGATTAATAATACATAAGGTGGTCACTTGTGCGGACGTTCGCATGTGTGATTATTGATATTTTTTCATAAATGATATGTTTTTTCTATATAAATGATATTGTCTAATTATACGGTAAAAAATATATGATACTTTTTTTAAGAATGAATGATATTTTTATCCATCTGTACTGATTTTGGAGTTTCGAAGGTTGAGCAGATTCTTCTGCACGATGCCGCGGTGTCGCTTCTAACCTTTCTCACACCATATCTCCAATATCCAACAGGTTCATTTGCTCCTTTCGATGATCAACTCATCAAACTCCGATAACATAGAATTGTAAGCATCAATATATTTTTTATTTTCCTAACTATTTGTTTCCCTCAAAATCACACTGCTGATCCGCACTCTCAAATGGGATGCTCAAATCAATCAGGAAATTCCTCACAACAACACAATTCTTGGCATGAGATGCAGACGTTGCCCTCCTTCTCTAAGACTCTAAATCTATGTGGGACATTTTCTGAAGTAGCTGTTTTTGCTTTTGTTTTTCTTCACATTTGGCGGCTATGCATTTTTACTAATCTTGCGTCAGATTTTTAGGCTTAGAGTGGTTATTTTTTATAAATACAATTTAGGCTATACAAGGGTAATATAGTATTTCTATTAATATTTTTAATACTTTTTTAATTAAGGAGTTAAAAAAAAAAGGAAAATACACAATTTTAGCTTAATAAATTTACTTTTTGATAATTTTAACATAATCAATCAATAATACCTTAATCAAGTCTAATGAATTGATTTTGTGATAATTTTAGCTCGTAAGTGATTTTTTGGCATCGAAAAGCATAATTGGCATCGGTAACATTTATTCCAAAGTCCACAACTGCATTCTAAATCTATGTGGGACATTTTCTAAAGTAGTTGTTTTTGCTTTTGTTTTTCTTCACATTTGGAGGCTATGCATTTTACTGAATCTCACATCAAATTTTTAGGCTTAGAGTCAGGGGCGGAGCCAGGCGCCCGAGAGTTGGGGGTGCAAAATATTTAGAATAACTAAAAAATTCAAAAAAAATTGTCCATTATAGAAATATGATTACAAATTATAATAATTTCCACTTGCTACTCATATTCTAAAACTCACGTAATATCAACTCATTATCAATTGTATCCAAAAATTCCTTTTCAATATAAGTAATCAAACAATCTTTCATTCGACTATGAAGCTAATTTTTCCACGTTGATAATTTTCTTATGACAAATTTATTCACTCATGTTTGATAACAGTATTGAACTATGAATGAATTAAAATTAAAAATATGACTAATAAAATTTATTCATTCAAAAATTGGCATGTTCCCAAATCCCAGAGACCCAAAGCACGTTTTCAAATTCCAAAATTATATCATCAAACACAACAAAATTAAGTTAGAAAACTAGTAAATAATAAAATAAATTCAAGTACTTGACATGTACGATTTTTAATCTAATATTCTATAAATTTCTCACTGATTTTTATTAAATTATTTGACTAAGCTATCCAATTGAAATCAAACTAAATAGATAAAATATATTTTATCTCTAGATATGAAATAGATTAAATAGATATGAATTTTATCTCAAGATATGAAATAAAAAAGTAGATATGAATTACATCTCCATTCTTTGTACACATTTGGAACAAGAGTAAAGTAATTATGAGAACCTCTCAATTATTCAATCTGATTTTGTTTTATCTTTGTAATGACCTAACTTCCGCATTGACGGCTGACCCCACATACCAACACGAGTCTTTTTAGTGTGCTTTGTCCTCACTTACACACTCCCCGAGAAAACTTCACAAGCGGTCACCCATTTCACAATTGCTCCAAGCCAAGCACATTTAACTTTAGAGTTTTTATGAGATGGACTTCTAAAAAGAAGATGCATCTTGTTGGTATGAGTAGCACATATCAAATCATTTAAGCTCTCCTCGAATATGCAGTCTCATACTTGCATATTCTTGAAATCCCTCTCATTCCGGTGTGTTTCGATTCTTGTGCCCTTCTGCTTTGAAGCTTTAAGGAGTCGCTCCTTGTCCATGCATCCGTACCGGCGATCACTCCATATTTCTACCCCTGACGTCACATGCCCACCAGCTTCATCTTGGTTCATCCACGAACCACATCGTACTGGGAGAGGTTCGGCTCTGATACTATCTGTAATAACCCGACTTTCAGATTGATGGCTGATCTCACAGACCAACACGAGTGTTTTCAGTATGCTTTGTCCTCACTCACACACTCCTTGAGAAAACTTCTGGGATCACCCATCTCACAATTGCTACAAGCCAAGCACGCTTAACTTTAGAGTTTTCATGAGATGGATTTTCGAAAAGAAGATGCATGTTGTTGGTATGAGTAGCACTTATCAAATCCTTTAAGCTCTCCTCGACTATGCAGTCACATACCTGCATATTCTTGAAATCTCTCTCATTTCGGTGCACTTCGATTCATTCATGTACCCCTTCGCTTTGAAGCCTTAAGGAGCCGCTCCTTGTCCATGCCTCCGCACTGGCGATCATTCCATACTTCTACCCCGTACGTCACAATTTTTGTTCTTTTTTAAAAAATTGTGAGGCAAAAATTAAATATATTTATAATTTAAAACATAAAAAAAGATATATAAAAGGTATAATTTTTTTTTTGAGGTAGGGCACCCTATCACTTCAAAGTGTGGCTCCGCTCTTGTTTAGAGTGGTTATGTATTATAAATATAATTTAGGCTATACAAGGGTAATATAGTATTTCTATTAATATTTTTTTAATTAAGGAGGATAGTTAAAAAAAAAAGGGGTATGTATTGTATCACCCGAAGTATAATTATCGAGAAAATCATCTTCTATTTTATTTTGTAAAACAGAGAAGAACTTGAAATATTGTAATTACACCACTGTGTCTTAATTTGTTATAATTAAAATATTTCTATTTTTTCCAGCCTGCACATGAAGGGTCAAGGCTGTTAAACGGTTCGATTTCGGTTAACCGAACCGAATTTCTCCAAAAAAGTGGAACCAAAACCGAACAGTTTTAAATTTTCGGTTAACCAAAAACCGATCGGTTCCGACGGTTCGGTTTTGATTAACAGAAAAATCGAATTAAAATTAAATAATGATAAAAATAAATAAAATAATAATTAAAATAAAGAAAATAATAATTAAAAAACTGAAACTTATTATAAATAAAATATTTAACAAATAATTAAAATAATTAATAAAATAATAATTAAAAATTAATTTTCGAATTTTTAGTTAATTAATTAATAATTAAAAATAAAAAGCAGTTTTCGATTCGAACTGATTCGGTTATCGCTAACCAATAATCGAAATTTTTTCAACTCGAATCAAACGAACCGATAACCGAATTTGTCGGTTTTCGGTTAACCAAATTTGTCGGTTTCGGTTCGGTTCCGGTTCTAACAGAAAATCAAAAACCGTTTAGACACCCCTATGAAGGGTTTTCACGTGTACTAGCCACGCAGACACAAAACAATGTGTTTGAGATCCGCTAAACTATTCCCAAAACTTCTTTGAAATTATGGAGAAAGTGTGGCCGAAAAGTAAGGCATGTGCTCCTATCCTCTGTGCTCACATTACAACATTGAACATACAACCCCCGAGACTATACATCACGAATGTTGGAGAGAGATGCTAGTAGTTTTAACTTTACATTCTCGTACATACTCCCTCATAATACTGATATCCTCATAATACTGATATCTGACGCTGTATAAATTTTTATTGATGAAGATCAAATTTAATTAAAATTCATACTTGATGATGACCTAATTAAGTATTGTTTGATATTCTAATTAAACTTGATCTTCATCAATGGAGATCTATTGACTATCACGTATCAGTTTGATAACGGAGAATATGCAATAAATGAGGGTATTGCATCAAATATCCTGAGAGAGAGTTAGAATACTGTTGTTTATTGCTTGGCCTAATTGCAGCCCAAGCCCATTTTCTCCCCCTAATGTTTACTTAAAAATATAGAAAATACAAGCCCCCTTTCCTATTCTCTGGAAAGTAGCGAGAAAAAGCAACTTGCTGCTGCCGTTCGCCGCACCTGCTGCTGTTCGCCGAGAGACAGAGCAAGAGAGGGGGGAACGAGGTGCACATCAAGGGCTAGCCTTTGTGGGCTGTGATTGTCGAGCCGACGAGAAAGCCACTCCCTTTAATGGAGCCGTGGTTGTGCATGTGCGTCAAAGCGAGGAGCCGCACCTGAGCCGAATTATTATCTCTATTTTCTATATTCTTTCTTTGTTGTGTGCAGGTCTAGAAAACTGTCAGAACGAGACGTTGAGGTATTATCGGGTTGCTACCGGGGTCGACAGAGGTGCTGCCCCACTGCGCATTGGCGACGACGAGGCTGTCTGGATTCTCAACAGTGGTATCAGAGCGATGTGTGTCTCGCTGTCGTGATGCGTTAATCAGCGATTCAGATCGTCGCAGGTATAACAGTGCCTCGATCTTAGGCACCGTTCTGGTAAATTGGCTTAACCTCTCCGTAATTTAAATTCCTAGAGACTGTAGAGTGGCGCAACATAGATTGTATTTAAATTCATAGAAAACTGCCGACTGACGTAGTATAGGTTTTGGCATTTGTTGCTGTTTACCAACTTGTGTTTTTTGCTACGTGAATTGTGTGGTGTTTTCGATCCGTTTTATTTGTCGTGTTTCCGTGTTAGCTTTATCTTCCGCTACCATATTCATTTGTTGAATCTCTGCTTTGTACAATGGCTACTAACGCATGCAACATGTCTTTTTTTAATGGAAAATCAGATTTTAGTATATGTAAACAGAAAATAAAGTGTGTATTAGTTCAATAGAAAGTATTTCGTGTTGTCACTCAAAATTATGAAAAAATTGATAAACATGATGAAATGAATGAACTTGCATCCTTCACCATTATCCTTAATTTGTTTGACAATGCGTTAAGAAAAGTTGGTATGTTGGATTCTGCTAAGGAATTGTGGCAAAAACTTAAAGAACTCTATACTGAAACGTCACTTCCTTCTAAAATGTTTTTGCTTGAAAGTTTTTTTCGGTTTAAGCTTGATTTGTCTAAAGAGATTGATGAGAACCTTGATGTGTTTACTAAGTTAATACAAGATATTAAACTGACTGGTGATAAATAGATTGATGATTATGCTCCTATTATGCTTATAAATGTCATACCTGATTCTTACAGTGACGTGAAATCTGCCATTAAATATGAAAGAGATAATGTGAGTCTTGATACTGTTGTGAATGGGTTAGAAAGCAAAGAATTAAATTTAAGAGACAATAAGGGTGGAAAATCTTCTGGTGAGGTTATGCATGTGAGAGGACGAACTCAACATAAGTTTAATAATCACAAGCATGTTAGTGATGAATCAGGGGGAAAGAAGAAGTTTCGTGGTAAGAGTAAGTCTAAGTCTAGGCTTAAGGGAAGAAAGTGCTTTAATTGTGGTGAAGTTGGTCACTATATCAAAGATTGTCCACACCATAAGAAGAAAGAGCATGGTAATGTTGTGACAAATGGTGAAATTATGGAAGATTTGTTCATGGTGTTCTCTGTGAATTCTATGCATTCCTCTAGTCTATGTGAAAATGAATGCCTTGTAGATTCTGGTTGCACTTTCCATATGTCTCCGTTCAAGAACATGTTTTCAAACTATAGAGATATCAGTGATGATTTTGTGTCATTAGCTGATGAGAAGAAATGTCATGTGCTTGGTATTGGTGATGTTTAGTTTGATTCTGGTCATGTTTATACCTTGAAGAATGTGCGTCATGTGCCTGCTCTTCGTTATAATTTGTTGTCTTGTGCTGCTTTAGAAGATGATGTGTTAGAAGGTAGATAGGGAAGGGGGCAAATAAAAATCTTGAAATGCTCTCTTATTGTGTTTAAGGCTGAAAAATGCCATAACTTGTATATATGCCTTGCTAATGCTATCATTAATGATGCAATCTATGTGAATGTTGTCCAAGAAGATAAGACTGTGCTTTTGCATAAACGTTTAGGGCATATGAGCAATAGAGGTCTAGAAATCTTGCATAAGAATGGTGCCTTTAGTGATGATAAGTTGTTGAGCATGCTTTTCTGTGAGTCGTGTGTGTCAGGCAAACAACATAGAGTCACTTTTCCTATGTCTTTTTTGAAGAATAAGACTATGTGTTCTGATGTTCTTGAGTATTTTTGCATGCTGATGTATGGGGTCCTGCTAGTGTGCCCAATCATGGTGGGAATTTGTATTTCCTGTCTGTGATTGATGATTACTCGAGAAAAGTTTGGATTTTTCTATTTAAGAATAAGTCTGATGTGTTTTATAAGTTTAAAACTTGGAAAACTCAAATTGAAAACCAAACCGGAAAGAAGATTAAGGTTTTGAGAACTGATAATGGCCTTGAGTTTTGTAATGCTTTGCTTGATGATTTATGCTCTTTATCTGGTATTAAGAGACATAGAACTGTGCCTTACACGTCACAACAGAATGGGGTAGCTGAACGTATGAATAGGACTTTGTTAGAAATGAACACGTTGTTGATGAAAATGTGCCTGTAGTAACCCGAAAATCATTTTTGTCTTAATTAGAGCCTAATTAAGTATAATTAGGGGTTTAAAAGCATTTCATTCTTAAATTTATAAAGAAGTGCATGATAAATTAGAAAGCGATAGAAATTTGATTAATTTCTAACCGAAAGATTAGGTGTTAGAAGAAGTAGAGATTATTTAGAAACAAGTTTTATTATGATAAAATAGTAAAGATAAGGTTAATATTGTATGTTTGGATGAAAATTTTCATTAAATAGAAAATGTGCTAAAGAAATGCATTAATTATTTTTATGTGGGATTTAATTATAAAATGAAATAAATTAATGTTTAAGCTATTAAAAGCTTAAATAAATTTATTTTATTAATATCTAGTGATAAAGAAAATATTTTCTATGAATTTTGAATTTTATGAATAAATAGAATAATTATTTGATTATTTGTATATGAAGCATTAAAGTTATATTTATATGAATTTAATTCTAATAATGGATTTAATTATTTTGGATCTTTATATTAATGATAAAATTGAGTTTTTACTATTAAAGAATATTAATGTTCAACATTAGTAACTGTAGAAAAATAATTAGGCCATTTTCGAAAATAATAAAGAAAGAAAATGAATAATTAAATGAATAAATCTATATATATATACATTTTCTAGAACCATAAGCATGAGAGATCATCCTCAACCTCCCTCATTTCTCTCTATTTTCGGCACCTTCACACACTACACACACAAAAAAAATTTCTCCACTTTTAATCCATAGTTTAAGTGTTGAATTAACTGGAAAACACTGCAAAAGAAGGTAAATACTTTATTTCATCCAAGGTTTTGTGATTAAAATTGAAAAATATGATCTTCTCATATATGGTAGTTTTCGAAAATTTGAAATTTAATTTATGGTTGAATTGTTTAATTTTTGTTATGTTTATTGATTTCTTTATGTTTATGACGTTTAAATATCATGATCTATGGATTAAATTCTTGAAATTCATGAAGTTGGTGAATTAAAGTAAGCATGCATAAACCCTAATTTTGCATGTTAATTATTTGATATGATTTGATTAAATTGAGTTTAGATATGTGTAATTAAGTAGAAATAAACATGATTTGGTAAAAGAAATTGGAATGAATTTAATATATATATTATATCATTTTCAAAATTTAAGTGCTTCGATGAACATTGAGTTCTTGATTTTATTTGATGTATTTGATATGATTTTTGAGATCTAAGATATAAATAATGCTTAAGTTGAATTTATGGGATTTTATTGATTTATAAATTGAAAGTTGAAAAATTAAAGTTTATACTAAGTTGTTGAATTTATATGATAAGTTTGATTAAGATTGGATTTGTTTATGGCTTGATGATCATTCATGATAAATGAGTATGAATGTGAATTGTTGGAACTAAATTGGTTGTAGATTGAAAGGTTTAATTATTTACCTATACATATGGTTGAAGGGCATAGTATGGTTATGGTGTAAATGGATGAGTTTGAATTTATTTTAAGTTGTTAAGTGTATATTGAAGCATATGGTGATGAATTGGGAAAAATTTGAATGAGTTTGGGTTGATTTGGATTGAAATGGCGATTCATTTATAAACCTTACTCTGCCGAAATTTCGTTAGAATTTGTTTATTAATAAGGTGTTTTGAGGATTTAATTGGTAAACTTATTATAAGAATATAGTGAGATTAGCTTACTTGATTACCTTAAGTTAAGATTTAAATGTTGTACATTGGTGAAATGTAGAATTTGGTAAAATCAAGAATAAGATGTAATATGCTCAAGTGAATAAGAATGTTGCTAAATTCAATAATTATTTTATTTACAAGGACCAAGTAAAGACAAGGGCATCCTAAAGGACGAGAAGGAAGACATCATAGATTGACGACATCCAGGTATGTTTTCTTCTCTTTAATATGTGTTGAATATTGAATATTTCATTTATATCTTGTACATTCCTATTTATTGAAAATAATATCATGTTATATGTTGAGCATAAGATTGTATACTTTGTTGAGTACAAGATTGTGTTATTTGCTGAACATAAATTCATGTTGTTTGGTGAACATAAGATTATGTTATTATTGAGAATAAGTTCATGTTACCTATCTATGGAGGAATTTTGTTAATGACCAAAAAGTTATAATTGCAAAGATCGGAAATGACCAGGAAGTTTATAAATATACCGTTAATGATCGGGAAGTTTAAGATTATATAGACCGGTCAAAGTATTGAGAATGAGGCCTACTTCTCATTACCGAAAAACGTAGATAGGGCAGGACTGTGACTTGTAACCTTCAGGTCCAACACAGGACGATAATATCAGTATAGCACAATATCACATTAGCTTGCATTGTTACAATGATATAAAATCTATTATCACTAAAAAGCTATTCAGGTATTATTTATTTCAACTCTTACGTTGAGAAAGTTCGGTAAGTTGTTAAGTTTAATGTTTATTAAAAATCTATTGAGTACTTGTTGATACTCATGCTCTGTATTTTTATTTATGCAGGTTGAGCTCGGAGATGACGATGGAAGAGGATGCTGAGCTAGGGTTCTTTTGTTGTAAATTTTGTTATGCCCTGAATGTCATGTCTTCATACGTGACATTCATCCATCCTTCCGTTGTCAAACTCATATGATCTTGACGTTGACTTTTGATTACTTCTGGTGTATGTAGAAGATGTATATGAAATCTTTAATTATTAACTTAGATCTTTATGTTGGTTGTTAATTAGTTAGTTAAACTCATTTGATTTTGGAAACATTTTAAGTTAGAAGTTAATACGTTCTTATTCTAACCTAGTCATAGTCTGATTACTTAGTTAATTATTTAATTAAGTAATCAGGTCGTGAAAGGGTGGTATCAGAGCAATTGTTCGCTCTGGACCTGTGAATCTTTCTTTCTTGAGCCGACATTTCTTTGCAAGCCTTGAGTCTTTAAATAGAAAGAATTTGATAGTAGCTCAGCATTCCAATTCCATCTCTCCAGCTCAACCAGGTAAGATAAGTTATGATGTGTTATGAGTAGCATTGAATATGCATGTATGGAAAAAGTTTGATGAGCATGATGTAAAGTTATGTGGTGTGATATGTTTGAAAAAGTAAAATGAAAGATGAATATGTTGTAAGGAAAAGTGAGAAATTTTGACCTAAACAAATGTAGTTATATATATACATGTGCATCTTTGGTCAGTGTTTAAGTTATATTTTTGTTATAGGATGGCAAGAGCGAAAACTACGACAAGGAAAAGCATAACGATTAGACCGAATGCTAAAGAAAGAAGGGATCAGGTTTATTCCTTTAGAATGGGTGAGCATCGAGAACATGATCCGTTTCTCAATTAATATATGCATTATGGGGATTGGTAAAAGCGACATGGTGTGGTGAGCTAGACGGGTTACTTCAGTTAGTGCAAGCATTACCTCCTAAATGGCGTGGATGGGCTTCTGTGGCTGCTTTGGATTTTGTACATCCAGATATGGAAGCCAGAGTCATTGGTAATCTTGTTGGTTTTATTAACCTTATTAAAAACAGTTTAGTTTGGTGAGAATCCTCATCACAGTCGGTACCTTTCCTTAGATTGTTTTATTCTTGCAGTCCATCAAATTCTTGATGACATCCTAGCCCCAGATACGAATAGGTATGAATCTGAGACTGATGAATCCAATGAGCATAGTCCTGAATTGGATTCAATCATTGTATCGGACTATCCTTTTGATTATGAATACTGTATAGAATCTGAACTGACTTCCATTGACCTGAATCTGTATGATCAACCCTTTTCTTTAAGAACTCCATCACCTCCAGTCACTCCCTTTATCCCTCCTCCAGAAAGTAGTTCACCATCTCCTCCAGTTAATACAAATATCGAACCTACAAGTCAGTTTTCCATTAGTACTTCGAGTCTGCAGCCTGTGCCCATCAGTGAGATGCCCTCCATTATTGATCCATCCCTACCCACTCCTGAAGAACCTACTGGCTCATCCACTGGATGCTGCCCTGCATCAGAAGAATCTAACCCAGAGACACCTGAGGATTATAGGAAATTAACTAGGGATGATGATGCGAGTTAAGATTCTAGTTATTAAGACCGGTTAAAAGTTAGCTAGATAAAAGAATAGTGTTATAATAAGTGCATCTAGTAATTAGTGTAAAGAGAAAGGTGAAGCATGGTGTATATAAAATCATGTGTGCTATAACGTACTCAGGAAAACAATGTTATCAGCTCAAGTATCATTGAGGCCTATTTTGTTTTTGTAAAAGTCCTCGGGGAGGCAATTTTTCTTTGATATGAAATGTGAATTATTCAGCATTATTGTTTGTTATTGTTGAGAATGAATGACTTATATGCTAAACTTCCCTACACATGAATTTAATTATAAATGAACTTTTATTCCTTTACATTGATGTTCAGCCAATTATTGCAAATATTATATTCTTCTTTTGAATTTAGTATGCCGCCCCGAAGAAGAACCCCAATCTCTGAAGGTCAAGGGAGTGAAACAACTCCTCAAAATATCCCTGATACTACATCTCCTCAACCTAACCAAAAAATAGCTGAACTCTTTCTTCGGCAAAATCCGTCAAATTTTACTGGGGCTGGTAGCCCTGTAGAAGCTGAAGAATGGATACGAGTGATAGAAAAGATATTTAAATTTCTAGAATACAGTGATCAAGAATGTCTTCTATGCATATCCTTTTTGTTGAAAGGACCTGCAGATTTCTGGTGGGAAGCATGACAAAAGACTATTGCACCTGAACAACTAGCAAATTTTACTTGGGAACAATTCAAGGATGAGTTATATCGAAGTTGATTCCACGGAGTTACCGAAAGCAAAAAGAAATGGGTTTATGAATTTGAAGCGGTGCAGGAGTGTAGCGAGAATATGATCGAGAATTACGCACCTATCTCGATATGCACCTTACAAAGTGGAAACCGACGAGAAGATAGCTGAGATGTTCCGTTCTGGGCTGCGATCGGAAATTAGGGTTATATTGGCTGCTCAACCACCTATGTCATATGCTGAAACTTCGAACCGAGCATTAGACATGAAAATGGAGATGCAGACAGAGAAAACTACTATGGAAGTTAACCCCAATTTACCTCAGAGTCTGGCTCCACCAAAATTTTCTCAAACGGAACATAAATTCAAAGGTAAACGGAAATGGGAAGGTAAAGGATTCCCAAACAAGAAACCATTCTTGAGGCAAGGGCCAAATCAGCCGAGACCATTTCGGCCACCATTTTCTGGGCAATACCAACCTTTACAGAATCCGGCAAGACCGCCCACTTGTCCACAATGTAATCGAGTACACTCAGACGTCTGCAGGTTTGGAAGCAATAATTGTTATACTTGTGGACAGTTTGGTCATTTCTCGTCCACGTGTCCCTATAAATCGAAATTATGCGGGCGTGGTGAGCGGCGAGATCCTCGAGCCAATCTGACGGATGAAAGCTATTCTTGGATACCCTTAGCAAATCCAAGATCCGTTTCCTCAACCACCTACGCTACATAGTCCGGATGCTTCCTTTTTACAAATGCAGATTTAACCTTCTCAACCACAATCTCGACATCGAAAGTATATACTTTAAAGCGAAACAACACGAGAAGAGTTACGGCAATTTGCGAGATATGGCTCGACTAAAGGTGTGCTATCATTGTTCTATTTGATCTTGGAGCATTGCATTCCTTTATTTCAACTACATGCATAGACAATCTTGAAATTCCTGTAGAACAAGCTGATATGAGTTTTAAAGTGCTTACCCCTTTAGGTAGGACGACAGTGGTTAACCAAGTGTGTCCTAACTTAGAATTTGAGTTAGGGTCACTCAGATTGAGAGGTGAATCATTACGTATTTTATGTATGAGAGACGTGGATATTATTTTAGGAATGAATTGGTTAACTAAGAATTTTGCAACAATTCGTTGTGAACAACGAGAAATAAGCGTTTCAACCGCGAGGAAGAATCTCTGCCTTCTACGAAATTGATGAAAGGAAAAGGCGAGTACCCATAATTTACGCTCTTCAAGTAGATAAATTGATGAAAGGTGAATGGAATCACGTTTATCTTGTACATTTGAGTGATGGGGGCAAGATAGAAAGGAAAATAGAAAATGTACCGATTGTGCGATAATATCAAGATGTTTTCCCAGAAAAACTACCAGGATTGCCGCCGGAGCGACAGTTGGACTTTGCTATTGATCTTGAACCTGGTTCAGTACCAATTTCAAAGGCACCATATCGAATGGCTCCTAAGGAATTACAAGAGTTGAAAATTCAATTGCAAGAACTTTTGGACTTAGGATTCATTCGGCCGAGTGCGTCACCTTGGGGACCGCCTGTTCTTTTTGTTAAAAAGAAAGACGGTACCTTACGAATGTATATTGATTATCGGGAGCTAAATAAATTAACTTTAAAGAACAAGTATCCGCTTCCTCGGATAGATGATTTGTTTGTTCAATTAAGGGAAGCAAGTGTATTTTCAAAGATCGACTTAAGATCGGGTTATCATCAAGTGAAGATTAAATCAGAAGATATACCCAGCGCATTTGGACAAGATACAAACACTACGAGTTTGTAGTGATGCCGTTTGGATTGACCAATGCTCCTGCTGTGTTTATGGATCTTATGAATCGTGTCTTCCATGAATATCTCGATAAATTCGTATTGGTGTTTATTGATGATATTTTGATATATTCAAGGAGCGAACAAGAGCATGAAATGCATTTAAGAACCGTTACGGAGAAGTTGAGGACCGAAGCTATATGCGAGTTCGATAAATGTGAATTTTGGTTGAAAGAAGTAAATTTTAAGGGCGTATTGTCTCGGCGAGAAGGAATTAAAGTTGATCCTATGAAAGTGCAAGCTGTTCAGGAATGGAAATCTCCTACAACTCCGAACGAGATTCAAAGTTTTATAGGCTTAGCCGGTTATTATAGAAGATTCATTGAAGGATTTTCTAAAATAACTAGGCCGATGATCAGCTGTTGAAGAAATGAGTGAAATTTCAATGGACTCATGAATGTGAAGACTGTTTTCAAGAACTCAAAGATAGATTGACAATTGCTCCTGTCTTAATAGTACCTGATCCAGAGAAAGGATATACCATTTATACTGATGCGTCGAGAAATGGGATAGGATGTGTTCTTATGCAAGAAGGAAAAGTGATCACCTATGCTTCACGACAATTAAGACCCCATGAACTTAATTATCCCACTCATGACCTGGAGTTAGCCACAGTGGTTCACGCATTGAAGATATGGAGACATTATTTATATGGATCGAAGTGTGAAATCTTCACCGATCATAAAAGTCTGAAATATTTCTTCAAGCAAAGAGATTTAAACATGCGGCAACAAAGGTGGCTCGAGTTAGTCAAGGACTATGATTGTGAAATTAAATATCATCCAGGAAAAGCGAATGTCGTTGCTGATGCTTTGAGCAGGAAAAGTCAAGAAATGTTAGGATTCATATTAACCGAGAAGGAAGAGTTGCTAAAAGAATTTGAAAGAATGAGGCTAGAAGTGATAGTGCCACCTGAAACCACTCAAGAAATTGTAGCAGCATTAGTAGTGACACCAGATGTAACACCCCGGATTTTCATAGCTCTAGTTAGGCGCTAATTATATAATTAATTAGAGATTAATTATGTAAGTGACTAGGGACAATGCATCCTCAGATAAGATTTAAAAAAGTTTTAACTCAAAGATTTATTTTAGAATTTTACAGTTGATTGATTGATCAATAAATCTTTAAGTTATTATTTTATTTCAATGTTTATTTTAAAAAGAGTAATTTATGAAAATTTCAACTCGCTAGAAATTTCTATATTTCTATTTGCTTTATATTGAATTAATAATTTCAAAACATACATTATATCATTATTTTTAAGTTTATATTATAGCTAAAGAAATTTCTAGAACAAATAGCTTCTCAAAGAAGCTAAAATATTAGCTTATTAAAGAAGATTTCTAAAGGCTTATCAAGGAAGCCATTTAGTAGCTTATGAAGGAAGATTTAAATAGTATCCTAGGACTTCTATATATATATGTAATAAGCTTGCAAAATACTCCATTTCCATTCCATTCTTCCTCAAATTTTCGAGAGCTATACACACACACACACACTCAATTTTTCTTCTTCCAAGTCCAAGATCCAAGCTTCTAATCTTTTTCAAGTTGGTAGATCAACGTTTTAAAAAGGTAAATCTCTAATCTTATCCAAGTTTTGATGTAGAAATCAAGATGAAAACTCATTCCCAAACTCCCCAAAGTTTCCTCCATTTAGGCCTTGTTCCCTACAAATTTTATTCTTCAATCTTTTGTCTATTTATACTTAGATCTACCCTTTTAGAAATGATTTATGCTTGAGTTATGGTTTAATTTGTTTATCTTCAAGAAAATCCCAAACTTTGTTAAGAACCCTAATTCTTACCTTGAGAAAGTGTTGTTGATTTCTTAAATTAAGCTTATATCTATGTAATTAGAGACGTTTGAGCATGTTTAGAGTAGATGTTGGGAACAAAAATCGAAACCCTTCATTTTTCCTCTTAGGACCGAAAACTAGGGCTTGGATTTCAAGATGATTTGGCTCTTGTTAGTTTAAAATAAGTTAGTAGTTATGTGATTATATATATATGATCTTGTTTGGTGAAAGAATTTGGAGTCAAATCCAACTCATGCGAAAATCCCTAATTTAATATGTTTATGGAGTTTCAAGAAGTTATTATTTTGATTTTATTTAATTAGTTTGATTTCATAAGTATGTTCTAGTATATGAAATTAGCCTATTTTGAATTATTGGGATTTTTCTATACTAGTATGTAAAATTTAGATTTCGTTAGTTTGCAAATTTACGAAGGACCTTGTGATTTTGGCTTGATGTTTGTAATTTGATTTCAAAATATGGATTCTTGTGATTATGTAGCTTGATCAAGACTAACTTGATCAAAGTTTCTAATGGAAAAGATTAGAAAGTTAAGATGTTCCTATATTTGGTATTTCTTATATATATAAGAAATTTAAAGATTTAAGTTCTTTTAAAATACTTTTCAAAATGAGTTGAATAAGTAAGTATGGATGCATTGACCTAGCAGAGCTTAGCCTACCCTTAGTGTACCAAGAGTTTTAGTAGAGGCTCAAGAGTTAGAAACTCTTAGTTTCTCTTTCCCGTGTTTATTCTTCTTATTTCTTAATTAAGGAGCAAGTGGAAGCGGGATAGAGATCAAGAAAGGAAAAGCTGAAAGTCTCGAGTAAGCCAGATTTCCAAGTGGGCTTTCTAAACTAAAATATGTGTTTGCACAAGTTCATGATAATGAGCATATACTATTTTGCAAAGTTAATTGACTTGCTGTTTTGAGCATATTGCATATTGCCTATCTACGAGAGAATAGCGATATCGACCTATGCTGGGCAGCTGCTAGTAAGGGTATGTGTACAGGTGGCCTTTGGCGAGGTGTTGAGGAGGCACCTTCTCAACACATTTGTGCGTAGATATGGTGTTTATTGATGATTGTCTCTGACATGTTATAATTAGAATTGTTATACGTGCATTGATCATGAAGTAAGTGATTTCATAAAGTTTGATTCATAGGATATTTCTTAAAACCCCGTGAATCTAATAAGTGGCAAGTCGATTATATATCTCTAAGAGCATGTTTGATTGTTTTCGTGATTTGCTTGAGTGCATCAAGTACTCACGCATGCATGTATTTCTAAATATGCAGGTTGTGTAGGAGGCGATAGCGGAAATTGAATCTTGGCGAAGACTTATTTTGTCATGTGATATGTTTTCCCTGGGTTTATGTCCTCACACATAAATTCGGCTAATCTTTTGCTGCCAACTCTTATTATGGATTGTGATGTGTTATGGTACATAGTCTTGATGGGTTAGATATTTGTTAGAAAAGTATAATCTCGAACCGAAAGTTTTTGAATTCACTTGCTAAATAGTGATTAATTAATGTTCGACGTTTGATTATTAGTTGATCACAATTTCAAAGACTCGTTTTTTCCTGAAATGATAATTGTTTATTTCTGTGAGTCTTTAAAGTTAGTCAATTATGTTATTTCTTTTCCCCAGTTGCGTCCCGGTTAGTTAGCTAATCCTTGATTAATTAGCCAGGGCGTGACACCAGATTTAAAAGCTCGAATAATTGAGGCGCAACGACAAGATGCACAACTTGAAAAATTGCGAGAGAGGATTAGAATTGGAGACCATCAAGGATATCATGAAGCTAGAGATAATGCGATTATGTTAGGTAATCTTATATTCGTGCCCAATGATGAAAAGTTGAAAAATGAAATTCTGAGTGAAGCCCATAATGTTCCGTACGACGCACACCCGGGAAGTACGAAAATGTATCAAGATCTCAAGCAAAGGTTTGTGTGGACAGGAATGAAACAAGAAATAGCGTCATATGTTGAACGATGCTTAGCTTGTCAACAAGTTAAAGCATTGCATCAAAGGCCGTATGGAAAGCTGCAACCCTTGAAAATTCCTGAGTGGAAGTGGGATCATGTAACTATGGATTTAGTAATGGGATTACCTAGATCTAAACGGGGAAACACAGTGATTTGGGTGATAGTTGATCGGCTAACAAAGAGTGCTCATTTCATTCCGATTCCTGTGACATATGGAGCCGAGAAACTAGCACAAATTTACATTCATGAAATTGTTAGGCTACATGGAGTGCCAATCTCGATTACTTCGGACAGATATTCTAAGTTTACATCCCGATTTTGGACGAGCTTCCAAAAGGAATTGGGTACTCAGTTGAACTTCAGCACAACATTCCACCCACAAACTGACGGCCAGACTGAGAGAACAATACAAACGCTTGAGGACATGATTTGAACCGTGGTGCTCGAGAGTGGAGACCAATGGGAACAAGTTCTACCGTTGATCGAATTTGCTTATAACAATAGTTATCAGGCAACAATAAACATGGCTCCCTACGAAGCATTATATGTTAAGAAATGTAGGTTGCCTCTTTATTGGGATGAGGTTGGAGAAAGAAAGGTCCTTGGTCCTGAAGCAGTAGAAGAGATGATTCAGATAGTGCGGCAAATCAAGAAAAAAACTGCAAGAAGCTCAAGATAAACAAAAATCCTACGCAGACAATCGTCGAACGGAGTTAAATTTTGAAGTAGGAGACAAAGTATTTCTGAAAGTTTCCCCTACCAAAGGAGTTCATCGTTTTGGAATTAAAGGGAAACTTAAGCCGCGATTTATCGGACCTTATGAAGTACTGGAAATGATCGGGCCCATAGCATATAGATTAGCGTTGCCACCTAACTTCGCTAACGTTCATAATGTGTTCCACGTCTCCCAACTCAGGAAGTATGTGTATGATCCTAAACACATTCTTCACTATGAGGAAATAGTTCCCGCACCTGATTTAAGCTACGAAGTAAAACCAGAATGTATACTAGACCGAAAGGAGCAAAAGCTAAGGAATAAAGTTATTCCTTTAGTCAAAGTGCAGTGGAGGCACCATGGTCTAGAAGAGGTGACTTGGGAACTAGAAGACCAGATGAAAGAAAAATATCCAGAATTATTTAACCAGGTACCAAATTTCGGGGACGAAATTTATTTTAAGGGGGAGGGAATGTAGTAACCCGAAAATCCTTTTTGTCTTAATTAGAGCCTAATTAAGTATAATTAGGTGTTTAAAGACATTTCATTCTTAAATTTATAAAGAAGTGCCTGATAAATTAGAAAGCGATAGAAATTTGATTAATTTCTAACCGAAGGATTAGGCGTTAGAAGAAGTAGAGATAATTTAGAAACAATTTTTATTATGATAAAATAGGAAATATAAGGTTAATATTGTATGTTTAGATGAAAATTTTCATTAAATAGAAAATGTGCAAAAGAAATGCATTAATTATTTTTATGTGGGATTTAATTATAAAATGAAATGAAATAATATTTAAGCTATTAAATGACGTAAATAAAATTATTTTATTAATATCTAGTCATAAAGAAAATATTTTCTATGAATTTGAATTTTATGAATAAATAGAATAATTATTTGATTATTTGTATAGGAAAGCATTAAAGTTATATTTATATGAATTTAATTCCAATAATGGATTTAATTATTTTAGATCTTTATATTAATGATAAAATTGAGTTTTTACTATTAAAGAATATTAATGTTCAACATTAGTAATTGTAGAAAAAATAATTAGGCCATTTTCGAAAATAATAAAGAAAGAAAATGAATAATTAAATGAATAAATCTATATATATATATCTTCTAGAACCATAAGCATGAGAGATCATCCTCAAACTCCCTCATTTCTCTCTATTTTCGGCACCTTCACACACTACACACAAAATAAAAATTCTCCACTTTTAATCCATAGTTTAAGTGTTGAATTAATTGGAAAACACTCCAAAGAAGATAAATACTTTATTTCATCAAAATTTTTGTGATTAAAATTGAAAAATATGAACTTCTCATATATGGTAGTTTTCAAAAATTTGAAGATTTAATTTAAGATTGAATTGTTTAATTTTGTTATGTTTATTGATTTCTTTATGTTTATGATGTTTAAATATCATGATCTATGGATTAAATTCTTGAAATTCATGAAGTTGGTGAATTAAAGTAAGCATGCATAAAACCTAATTTTGCATGTTAATTATTTGATATGATTTGATTAAATTGAGTTTAGATATGTATAATTAAGTAGAAATAAACATGATTTGGTAAAAGAAATAGGAATGAATTTAATATATATATATATATATATATATATATATATATATATTATATCATTTTCAAAATTTAAGGGCTTGGATGAACATTGAGTTCTTGATTTTATTTGATGTATTTGATATGATTTTTGAGATCTAAGATATAAATAATGCTTAAGTTAAATTTATGGGATTTTATTGATTTATAAATTGAAAGTTGAAAAATTAAAGTTTATACTAAGTTGTTGAATTTATATGATAAGTTTGATTAAGATTGGATTTGTTTATGGATTGATGATCATTCATGATAAATGAGTATGAATGTGAATTGTTGGAACTAAATTGGTTGTAGATTGAAAGGTTTAATTATTTACCTATACATATGGTTGAAGGGCATAGTATGGTTATGGTGTAAATGGATGAGTATGAATTTATTTTAAGTTGTTAAGTGTATATTGAAGCATATGGTGATGAATTGGGGAAAATTTGAATGAGTTTGAGTTGATTTGGATTGAAATGACGATTCATTTATAAACCTTACTCTGACGAAATTTCGTTAGAAAGTTTTGAGGATTTAATTGGTAAACTTATTATAAGAATATAGTGAGATTAACTTACTTGATTACCTTAAGTTAAGATTTAAATGTTATACATTGGTGAAATGTAATATTTGGTAAAATCAAGAATAAGATGTAATATGCTCAAGTGAATAAGAATGTTGTTAAATTCGATAATTATTTTATTTACAAGGATCAAGTAAAGAGAAGGGCATCCTAAAGGACGAGAAGGAAGACATCATAGAGTGACGACATCCAGGTAGGTTTACTTCTCTTTAATATGTGTTGAATATTGAAAATTTCATTTATATCTTGTACATTCCTATTTATTGAAAATAATATCATGTTATATGTTGAGCATAAGAGTGTATACTTTGTTGAGTATAAGATTGTGTTATTCTTTGAACATAAATTCATGTTGTTTGTTGAACATAAGATTATGTTATTATTGAGAATAAGTTCATGTTACCTATCTACGGAAGAATTTTGTTAATGACAGGAAGTTATAATTGCATAGACCAAAGCATTGGTTGGGAAGTTTATAAATATACGGTAATGATCGGGAAGTTTAAGATTATATAGACCGGCCAACGTATTGAGAAGGAGGCCTACTTCTCATTACCGAAAAACATAGATAGGGTAGGACTGTGATTGGTAACCTTCAGATCTAATACAGGAAGATAATATCAGTAAAGCACAATATCATATTAGCTTGCATTGTTACAATGATATAACATCTATTATCACTAAAAAGCTATTCAGGTATTATTTATTTCAACTCTTACGTTGAGAAAGTTCGGTAAGTTGTTAAGTTTAATGTTTGTTAAAAATCGATTGAGTACTTGTTGGTACTCACGCTCTGCATTTTTCTTTATGCAGGTTGAACTCAGAGATGACGATGGAAGGGGATGCTGAGCTAGGGTTCTTTTGTTGTAAATTTGATTATGTCCTGAATGTCATGTCTTCATACGTTACATTCATCCATCCTTCCGTTGTCAAAGTCATATGATCTTGACATTGACTTTTGATAACTTCTGGTGTATGTAGAAGATGTATATGAAATCTTTAATTATTAACTTAGATCTTTATGTTGGTTGTTAATTAGTTAGTTAAACTCATTTGATTTTGGAAACATTTTAAGTTGAAGTTAATATGTTCTTATTCTAACCTAGTCATAGTCGGATTACTTAGTTAATTACTTAATTAAGTAATCGGGTCGTGAAAGTGCCTGTTTTTGATGGAAATATGCTTGATAACCCTGCAGATAATGCTCTTGATTATGATATGCATGAAGATGATACGCATGATGATGCTATTAAAAATGATGATATTCATGATTATCAACTTGCTAGGGATAGAGGTAGGAGGACAACTAAAATGCCTACTAAATATAATGATTTTGAGTTGTGTTTGCTTGCCTTCAATGTGTTTGAATCCCTAGAGAGTAATGCTCATAATACATATCAAGAAGCATTAAAATCCGTGAATGCTAATAAGTGGCTGGAAGCTATGCAAAAAGAGATTAACTCCCTTCAATCCAATGTGACATGGATTCTTGTGTCTGAACCTGAAGATTTCTCTATTATAGATTGCAAATGGTTGTTTAAACTGAAAGAATAAGTTGATTCTATTCGTTATAAAGCTAGGTTAATTGCTAAAGGATTTACTCAAAAAGAGGGGATAGACTACAATTAAATTTTTGCTCATGTTATGAAGTTTACCACTATAAGAATGATACTTGCTTTAGTTGCTCACTTAATTGGGAATTAAAATAAATAGATGTGACTACTGCTTTCCTACATGGTGATTTAGATAAACCTATTTACATGAGACAGCCCGAGGGCTTTGTTGATCCTAAGAAACCTAATCATGTGTGTCTCCTTAAGAAGGCTTTGTATGGTTTGAAACAATCACCTAGGCAATGGAACATAAAATTTGATCAATGCATGAAATCTTTAAAGTTTACTAGAAGTGAATTTGATCATTGTCTCTATTTTAAAGATTGTGATTATGTGCCTATGTTCTTGTTGTTATATGTGGATGATACGTTGTTAGTTAGTCTATGTGCTAAGACTATCAAGCATGTGTAAAAGTGTCTAAGTGATAACTTTGAGATGAAAGACTTAGGAGATGCAAAGTGTAATACCCCGTCCTTCCTAAGCTTCAGGTTTGCATGGCATGTTTTTCGAGAAAGGTCAAAAGGTTAACTTTTTGTTTCGGTGATGCGACCGTCACGAAACCTCAGGCATTGTGAAGAGTGTTTTATGACGAATTCATAGACACTAAGTATGCAGGTTTTCGACCACCCACGAAGTTTTTGGCACTCCGGGAAAGTTATCAAAAAACCAGACTTTTCATGGGTATTTTAAAAGTATATCTTGTCTATAGTCGTTGTATCCGGTATTTTATTTCGAGTCCATGGGTACCAAGTTTGCTAAATTTGGAGTCCGTTTGCAAAAGATGCGTCGCTTTTTGCGTTTTCGAAAAAGGGCTGCTTGCCAAGCAGCTGCGCAACCCCCTACTTTTTCCTATAAATAGAGGGCTATGGCCTTCATTTTCAACGTTTATTTCCTTCGTCTCTCTGTGTTTACGAAAGAGCCGAGCAGCTCAGTGCGTTGCGGAGCTGGAGGAGTGGGGATCGAGGCAGGGAGGCTCGGCGGCGGCAAGGCGATCTTCGCCGCCACCATCGCCGATCAGCCCCTCCCCGATAGCCCTGTTTTTTCATTTTTGTCATTTTCTTGTTTTGATTCCGCCTTTTAGTAGAAAGCATAACATAGAACTCGGGTTTCTAAAGGACGACGAGAAAGCGGCGGAGGCGGCCTATTCGACAAACCGCCGCCCTTGCCCGTAGTGAGGCTGTTGGCCACCGATTTGGTGTTCAACGGGCCACCTTTTGACAACGGGTCCTTTAGGTTTTGAGTTCCGGGCTATGCATTCTACTAAAGTACCGATTTCGTTTTTCTGTTTTTCGCGTTTCTGCATGTCGGGATGTTTTCCGTCGCTTCGAGTTTTCTAAAGGAAGTACATGCCCGGGTTATCCATTTTCAACATAGTTTTTCATTCCATGTTCCTCGTTATGCATATTGCTTATGTTTCCATTTTCATGCATCGATTTTGGATGGTTTATCCTGAATTTGAGGATATGCATCGATTTTTGAAGCTTCTTCGCTGCTAAGATTTATGTTGCATGAATGCATATTTTGAAGGTACCCTATTATAGGTCTTGATGCCCTGAATATATTTCCCTTCTGCATCGAGTTGATTTGAAAACCCGGGGAGTGCCAAATATGGGTTCAGAAAGTCGAAAACCTCCGTTTTGCCTCGATCTTCGTTTGGATCACGTTGTTGCTTTGCTCTGTGGGATGTAACCACAAAAGTTATTCCGTCTTGTTACCAGGTACGTACCAGTGCGATCAGTGAAGTCGTTGGATATGTGGATAACTCCCAGTTGATGTTTTCGTCTGTTCAGGTTGGGTTATATATGCTTATTTTGAGTTATTTTACTCTGATATTTCAAAATAAAACATGTGCGCCGTAAAATATTTTAATGAATTTATTACTGTTCTCTGATCCGAGATGAAGTTCTATTGTGATTGTGCACGGATCTCTATTCGGTGGGTTGATCACCATCTTGAGTATTGATCGTGAGGGATAGACCCGAACACATGGTTATGGTTACGAAGGGATGACCACGAAGTCCACGAAAATGATAATGAGGTGGTTATGGTTCTGACGGGGATAGACCCCTGAAGTCCACACCGAGTTAGCCGGCTGGTTACGTTCCGGACGTGGGCCGACTGGATATGTTCCGGGCCGAGATATGGAGGGCTGGCTGGATGTGTTCCGGGCTGAATGAGATGTGATGGGCTGGCGGTATACGTTCCGAGCCGTGGTTCTGTGGATCTATGATGGGAGTAATAGTAATAACGGATCATGTATCAAAAAACGAAAAATCTATTTTGTTTACTTAGAATTGGATTTACGTTTTAAAACCTTCTAAGGTAAGTGCTCTGAACACGGCATCATGACTTTTGATTTGCAATAAAAATCGGTGAGTGCGCTAGTACTCACCCTTGAGAATCTTTTCAAATGTTTTTCACGGATGGAGGAGAAATTTGGATGGGCGCAGCGAGGTTGAGCTGCGGGTTCTTCATGCTATGCTTCCGATGATGTGTTATATATATATTACATTGTTGATGTATTCTTGTCCCTTTATTTTGCTCTACGATTGGGAACAAGATTTGCTATTATGTTATTATGCTGTGAGTCTCTACAAGAGCATGCTATGTGGTTGATCGGTATAGTCAGCAGGATGTAATGCTATTTTGTTTCATTGCATTACTATTATCAAATTAAAATCATGTTCATTAAAGTTATGTTGTCGATATGATTCTGTTGGTGGATTGTTTGCTTATCCCTCTCCTTCAGGATATGTCCTAGTTATAGAGGAAATGTTGTCCGATTTTATGGTCGTATCTTCGTATTATGTATGTTTTATGTACCCCCCCTCCCATTTCTTCCCCGCTTCTTAACCCCCACCCCTTATCACACCCCGACATCCGTGCCTTCCCTCGGGAATTGGGGCGTGACAGCATGGTATCAAAGTAGTGATCTTGGCCCTGACATCTATCTTTGTTATCTGATACCAGCATGGTATCAGAGCGGTTTTTCTGGCTTTGGGTGTCTATTGTTATCTGATATCAAGGTAGTTCATTTGCTTTATATCATGTACGTTCTTGGAATTTAGTGTTTAGAACTTGTTCTTCTAAACTGTTTATCAGGTACAGCTACCCTAAGCTCACCGTCAGTTCGCCTCCTTTCAAAAGAGGATGAGGTATGTGTTTATTTATTGGTGCTTTATGTGGCTATGTGAGCTTGATATGATCTTGGTTTCATGTGCTTTGGCATGGTAAGAGTTTACGTGATGTAAACGTGATGTGGATGAGATGTGGTTGGGTGTTGATGTGAATGTGGAAGTGATTTGTCGATGGGACGGAAGGGCCTATGCGACTGTGATATGAAAATCATTGATATGATATGATATGAGGTGATTGATATGATCACGGATGGTTGATGTGAATCTATGTGTTTACATAGGAATATGTTGTTGATTGAAATCTTGTTTATTTTGATAAACAAGTGCTTGTAAGTGAATCATGTATTTGCTTACGTTATTATTGTTATAAATATCCATATCGATGTTGATATGTGTTGAAAGTGAATATGTGTCTGAGACATGATTGTCCAGATAGCTGGGACAGAAAAGGGAACGTGAATATTTGTTATCATTTTATGATGTACTAACATGTAGGTTTATGGATATTCAGTGGCCCAAACAACGTTGGTTAAGATCCCACAGGATGGATGAGCATATCCGTAAGTTCAGGGAATGTACTAGGAATGTCCATGAGCCGTTAGGAGTGTTTCTGGGAAGATTTGTTGGTTTATGGAGGAAGATTCGAGATAGTGGGAAAGTATCTGAGTACGAGGCCTACTACCGGATGACAGAGAGGCTACCAACAAGTTGGCAGCCATGGGCAAGAAGGCAAAGGTACGTGATGTTTCGTCGGGATCCTGTCACCAGACATCTTACCTTGGATTTCACTGAGTTCGCTGTTCGAGTGTGGAGACAGTGGACCGATCATCGAGGTATACCATCGAAGGCAGATGTGATAGCGAGGCATGTTCGAGGGCCGATCCAGATCGATGACAGTGATGTTCCTGAAGAGCCTTTGGGAGAGTAGCCATCGCTCAGACGATCGCGATTCATCGAGGATCGCCCGATCACTACACCTCCGTCTACGACCCTCGCGCCGGAGAACTCGAAGCGATTTCGGCGGGACCCTCGGTGAGAGAGATGATCCACCGGATGTGGAGAAGAGGCCGGGATCGGAATCACAGTGCCACCGCCGGTGTAGGTTGGCCTCAGGGAAGGAGATTCTGAAGATGAGGAAGACCCGAAGGAGGACAGTGAGAACTCAGAGGACCTGGTGATCAGGACAGTGGATGACTCGGATGGGGTCGAGCATGTAGAGGAAGGGCAAGCGCCAGAGACTGGAACCCAGGAACAGTATTCACCGGAGACTCAGACGATCAGAGCACATCTTGGATGGGATCATACTCACGAGAGGCTTGCTACCAAGTGGGATCATTTCACCGAGGCAGCAGCTCGAGCCCGAGCCCTGATAGGAAGGGAGAGAGATGAGGAGGAAAGACAGAATGGATCAGGTAATGGGAGCGGAGTGCGATGAGCGGATATGGAGGACGGACATCTAGGTAGTCGGTGTGTCTACAGTGATAGTCGCGGTATGCTATCGCTTGCGAGGCGTAGCGACATCTTTTGGCGATGAATCGAGTCGATTCTTTTGCTCATATCGACCTTTTGGTGACATACCTATCATTATGTATTTTGTGAGTTCTTCATGGATACTCGGATATCTTGATACTAATCTTGTCAGGAAATAATGTTTATGTTTATGCTTGTATGTGATATGAGCTATGTTGTGATGATATGCGATGATGTGTCGATGAGATTGCATGATTATATATATGATCGTGATATGACATATGTGATATATGTGATTATGGGTGATGATATATGTTGTGTGATGATACACGTTATCTATGCGAACATGTTTCTAATGTTTCAACGTCGATGCAGAATGCCGAGAACAAGGAACGGAGGAACAATAACGTGGAAGAAGCGAGAACCACTTTTGGTTGTTGCATGCGATCGAGAGTTTTCGTGGCGTAATCCCCCACATTCGACGGTCTCGGTGAACCGATTGACGCCGAGAGCTGGATACGATCCACGAAAGGATCTTGAATACATCACTGCGAAGAAGCGTAAAAGCTGAATTGCACGATCTTTCGACTAACCGATGAGGTGATTTACGGTGGGAATCCGTGAGGAGGACCCAACACCGTGACGATGGGGAAGGTATCGTGGGAAGATTTCAGGAAGAACTCATGGAAAATGCGTGCTGGCGTTTACAGCATAGAAGGCAAAACGAGTTACGGAATCATCGTCGAGGAGAAAAGCGGTCACCGAGTGCGATCGCGTTCAATCATCTATCGTGTTACGCTACGCACCTGGTCAAGACCGAGGCTGCTAGGGTAGATAGGTTCAGGAGAGGACTCCGGGCCGAGATCGAATTTTGCTCGTCGGTCGGGAGATCGGCGTATACGATCCTTGAACCGGGCTTTAAACATTGAGTCAATGTTGCCCCAGGAGAGAATGATGCCACCCGGACAGCCAGCTGACGGAGGAAGAGGTAAAAGGAAATGAGAAGATCGAGGGAGAGGCAATCAAGTGTTCCAAGGGAACCCGAGCGATCCAGTGATTCCGAGGAATCTGGGTATTCAGGAGAGAGAAAGGCAACCTTGGGGAAGGAGTTTCCAACCCATGCGGCAGTGGGGGCAGGGTGTGGAAAAGCCTTGGTGCCGAAATGCGGAGGAATCATTTGGGCGAGTGCGAGGCAAGGTAGCGTCGAGTGTTACCATTGTAGGAAATGCGGACATTATGCTCGAGATTGTCCGGTGCGGTGCCGCCGATGAGACGACATCCGGCTCAGAGGCGAACCGAGCTCGGTAGGATGAACCACGGGAGCAGAGGTCACCCGAGGCCAAGAAACCAAAGGCCACCACAACAAGGTGTGCACGCTTGAATTGACGAAAAGACAAGCTCCCAAAAATCTTGCAGGTATAATCCATATGAGTGATATACCTATTTTTTCTTTTTTTGATACAAGAGCCTCACATTTTCTCGTTTCGAGAATCGCATGTGAGAGGTTGGGTTTGGTACCCAAGGAATCACAGAGTACCCTGGAAATTAGCATCCCATCAGGGGAAGTGCTAAAGGCAAAAGAGATATGCCCGAACCAGGAGGTAGAAATCTATGAGCAAAAGGTCCTTGTCAATTTACATGTAATCGGAATGGAAGATTTCGATGTCATCTTTGGCATGGATTGGTTGGAAAAGCACAGGGCAACTATACGTTGTCTCGAGAGTGAAGTTGCTTTTCGAACGACGAATGAGTGGAAGTTTGCTTCCATGGTATAAGGATGGGTGTTTTGCGTCGATGATCTCCGACCAAGGCGGTGGGGATGATCAGAAATGAAGTTTAATACCCGAATTTCGGGCTAAATTTTTTTGAAATTTAAGAAGGAACGATCAATAAAAGCGATTATGAAAGTGAGCGTCGGGAATCACCGATTGCGATTTAATCGAAATTTCCTTTAGAAATTCAAATGAAATAATTTTAAATATAAATAGATATGATTTTAAGTATATTTGGGATATTATTTACACTAAGAAAGAGAAAGAAATATTTTTCCTTATTATTTGATTATTTTGAAAATCATGATTTATAAGGATTAATTTGTGATTTATTTTATGATCACTTGATTTTATGTGATGAGTTGTCATGATTACCTTATAAAATAAGATAAGATAATTATTTTATATATATTAATGAGTGATTTTCAAATTAAGGGATATATGTGATAAGGTTTGAAAATGACATTTTTAAGATAAGTATGTTATGATATTTTTATAAAAGATAAGATAAGGTTATGATTAATTAAGAGATAATGTTTATCTCTTAGAAATATGTAGAAATATGATAAGCATCATATGAGATATTATTTTGTATCTTAGCTAGCAAGTTTTAGAAAATAGTCTATTATTTTGAAAATCATAAAGTTTATGTGATAATTATATTAAATAATTTATTTAAATTATATATTTGATAAATATCATGATTCTAGATCAATCATATCTCATAGAAACTATATAAAATTTGAAATCATTGAAATAGGGTAAAGATAGAATTTTATAAAATTAAGTCCTAGAAACCTTAATTTTTCAAAATTGGGAAAATGCTTAGAAATGTTCCAAAATTTATTTTATGATATAAGATCATTATATTTATGTAATTCTTCATGAAAATAATATTAGTTATGAAAATAATAATAGTTTGATAATTTATCCTTAATTTTGAATTAATTGCCGATAACTTTACTAAAGCATATGAAATTGATCTTAATTAATTTTCTTATGGTATAAATTATTATCTAAGATCAATATTATGTCACATAGCTATTAATTGAAAGAAAATAAAATATTTAGCATAAAATACATGTGGTGACCAAATTAGGGTTTTCAAAGTGTGATATTTAATTTAATTCTTATCCAATTAATGATGTATCATAAATATTATATTAATATGATATTATTAAGGATAAGATAAGGTGTTATATCAACTTGCACAAGTTGGATGACAAGTGCATAGCAAGTGGCGAAATTATGCTTGATTTTATGAGATTTAATTAATAAATATCAAGCTATAATTAATGAAAGGATAAGATTATGATCTTATCATGTTATTAGTGTAAAGTAGAGTTAGAATTCAATTAAAACAAGTAACCTATTGTGTTGTCTCTTAATGGCGAAAATTTTCATACATATATTATAAAATTGTAATTTAATTATCTTAGGACAAGTGTGATGCAAGTTGTATGAATGATTCAATGAACCTATTAAAAGATAAGATATGATAAGGATTATGATAAGATTTGATAAAGATAAGGATAAGATTTTCAACAAGTGGACATTAGATATTTTTACATAAATAATAAAAAAATAGTAACCTAAGTCTATAAATAGCTCATGAATGCCTTCATTTTCTTCATCCCACACCAAGTTTCGAAAATTATAAGAGAGAAAAGAGAGAGTGTTCTCCAATCCTTTCAAACCCGAGCATAGAACAAATAAACGTTCGCCGATCGATTCTAATCCGACTAAGAGGTTAGATTTCTTACAAGCTTTGTATATACGTTACAATTTATGTTATAAGCTTAGTGTGTTCATATGATTTTCGAAAATTACATAACTAATGCTAATATGTTTAGATATTATGTTTATATGATGTTATTAAGCATATAGTATAATTATATCATAAAATTAAGCATGCTATTAAATTTAAAATTTGGACCGAAAATATAGGAAGGACATATGTTGATGATTTTGATTTTTAATTGTTAATTTAAGCATGAAATAATAATCTAGGGTATTAAATATGCTTATATGAATTTATGTAGAATTTTTGGAAAACTTTGGTACCTAAGTTCATAAATTTCGAAAATTATAATATAAGATATGATATTGAGATATGATCCATATTTAAGTGTTATCATATCATATTGATGATGTAGATTCATAATATATAGTTGTGTGAATTTATTGAAATTTATAATATTTATTGACCTAAGTCAAAGTTTGAAATATGACTTAGGTAAATAAAATTCAATAGTTCATAATAAATAACAATTATGTTATAGTAAGCATAGTTAAGGATGATTAAGTGTTATGTGAATTTATTAGAATTTTTAAAATTGTTTACTTGGTGAAATAAGAAAACCGAAAACCATATAGTATAATTCTAAGGTGTATGATTTTATTTGACCAAAGTAATTACATAATATGATCTAAAATGATGTTTTAGACATAGTATGATTTTATGGGAATTTTTAGATCAAGAATTACACATGAAATGATAAGAATTTCATAAATAATTAAAAAAAGTCAAAATGTTGACCAAAGTCAAAATTGTTGACTTTTCGTTGACTTGGTCAAAATTGTTGACCAAAAACGTTGACCAAGGTCAAAGGGCACGTAATTCGATAATACGTGATCTATGTGACATAGTACGTTAGTAACAATGTAACTTACGTTACGTAAGTACATTAAAACGAACATTATATACTAAAAAGGTAGAATATCTCTTATAAATTAAGAAAATTCATAATCGACATTAATTGATTAGGAAAGTCAAAATAAGTCCGGCGTTAGCCTTATTTGACGCGTAGAACGTTATAGACTATGTCATCTCTACCGAACGATTTGAACAAAAGAATGAATGGAAGGATAGTACGTACGTTCGGATTGAAGAATCTTACGCAGCATGATGATATGCTAAAATTTTGTTTCTTACATTGATAAGGGCTGACTCGAAGGAGAACGGAAACCGAGAATAGAAACTAGTGACTTAAGAAACCTTAAGTCCTCGAGGTGGGCTTTCTTACCAAAACCTTTTATGAGCTTTCTTGGAAAATGATTTTCACAAATGTATACTTTCTTGCTTTTTCGCAAATGATGAAGCACGATATTGTCCGCCAAAATGTTTTATGTTTTGTATATGTCCATTCGGGTTGCACGGGCAACAGAAAAATATTACAATTGGATCCTGTCGGAGGTGAAGGAATCCCGGCTTAGGGTTGTGTACACTTCACACGAATCGCGGTTGCGATCATTGTTTCAAACCTCGAATCGCGGTTGCGATCGATCGTGCGTCCGGTGTAGGGAGGCCTCCCTCCGGCGCTAATCCATATGCCGACTTGGAATATACGTTGTAGTGATGTGACAATGCTTGCATGGCGATGTTTTGAGAAAATGAAAATGTATTTAGTAAGACAAGGCCTTTTCAAATAAAACCCTTGTGTCTTCATCGTGGCGGCGCACAATATTTCGTAAAATAAAATGTTTTCGCATGTGTCCATGGGTGCATTATTTGTACTCAGCCCTGCATATTTGTTTTTAAATGTGCAGGTTGAGCGAGTGATGGAACAGAGCGGGAGTTGAGCGGAATCTTTTGAAGTATGAAGTATTTTTGGTTCACCTTGAGAATACATCTTCACATGCATGTCTCACACGCTTATTCATTGCCATGCTCTTGAGACGCTGTTATGTTTTGTTACTATGTTAAGCTTTGTAAAAGCTCTTGTTTTGTTGAAACCTTGAAACCATCATATATATATATATAAGTTGTCTTTGATTCATCATAATTCTTGTTTACATTGAAACATCTACAATTCTTCGTAGAGGAAATGAGTTGGTAACCTTATTCGCTTCATATTCTCTTAACCCAAACCCAGTCACGGTCCGGTAAGGTGGTAGCGAATCGGGTGTGATGAGTGGTCGTAGCGATTCGTTTGCTTTGAACCAAAATATTCCTTCTATCCAATGTCGGCTTGAATCACTAGACTTTTTATGAAGCAGTCATCACCGCTCAACGCTCCTGTTCATCACGCTCAACCGGCAAAGAAAAGTAGTCTAACAATAAAGGTATGTTTTAAAAGCTTTAAGAAAGTTACGCATAGCTCGAGGAAGTATTTATGAAAAATGTTTTTAAAGTAGACATGCCGTTAAGAAAGAAAGTATACAACTTTGAATTTTGATAATTCATTGACGTAAAGGCAAACAAGTGGGTTGTCTAAAGAAATTAAAGCGCATACCCGGTTGGTATGTGAGTATTTTGATGAAAGAAATAAAAGTCCATACCCGGTTGGTATGTGAGTATTGATGATAGGCATATATAGAATTATATGTCCAAAAGTATGAATACTATGTCGTTATAAAAGCATTAGAGATATCCTGATGTTGTTACAAAATTTTGTTTCAAAAGGGAAACGTAGAAATGTGTCACGACCCGACTATTTAATTACTTAATTAACTAAATAATCAAGCCGTGACTGGTTTAATTAACGATAATCTTTCAATAAAAGAGTGATTTAGAAGATAGGTTTTGGAAACAAACGAACAATATAATGTTTGTAAATAGAGTAAGCCAACCCGCACTCGTAAAATATCCAACAACCATACAAACCGTAACACAACCTCGAAATACATACATGAGAGTTTTCAAAATATTAACAAGTTATCAAAAGTATGGTTTCACGCTTCAAGGTTAACAATGAAGACTAATGAATGTCATGTGTGAAGACATGACACTCAACCACAATAGTTCACAAGACGAAAACAAAATAGCTATTCTCGCTTCGCCAAGCCACACCTCTTCCATGCTCAACCCGCAAAGATAAAACACTTATCGGTGTGAGTACTAGAAGTACTCGGTGGGTAAATGCTATCATAATATTCATAACTTATAACTTTGTTCAAATAAACTTTTCTTTCAAATGATTTTAGAAACCACAGCTTATTTGTTCATAAGAAACATTTATCTTCATAACATATCACCACAATTGCTTTAAACATACGGCATAACATACCCGAGTTGGTCCCAAGGATCACAACCACGGTCATACCCTATCTACGCTATTCGGTAAAGGGAAGTAGGCCTCCTCCCAAGCACCATGGCCGGCCTACACGAGCAAGCTCACACCATCTACCCGCACAAGAATTCACATTTCCTACCGCAGATAGGTAATTGTCGCCATACCCACAATGTGGTAAAACATTTAGCATGATTATCATGTGGTGATCAAATGTTTTCACAAGAAATCAAACTCATAACATATCATATGTTTAGCTTCAAAATAAAGTTCAGAATGATTACCCACCTCGTGACGACGCTCAATCTACCAAGTTTGTTTCTTCGCTCTTCACTTCTCGGTTTCTCTTGCTCGATCCTTAAAACATAAGAATTATTATCGACTTTAGTAATCTTTCTTACTTATTTATACCTTTAGTAATTAAGTAATATTTAAAACATCTTATGCATATCAAATTTCACCGAAATTTCTAAGCAACAGAACATCCGTAATATGGACATCCCAAACATAACACACTACTCCAATGTCATCCCAAACTCCCCAATATCATCATCACATCATCGTTATACATTTAAGAGGCTTATACAAGACTAGTATCATCTTATTTCAACATTAATCGCCTAAGGCGATTTAACTCATATATATATACATTTCAACATTCTTAATATCTACAACCCATTTAACATCACATATCATATTTTATACTCAATTAACTTTAATAATCATAATTTCATGATTCATTCCATCATAGATCAAGTATATCACATATAAGTATAACTTTAGTGTAAACTTTAATTTTTCTAACTTTGATACTTATGTTTAAAAATTCTATAAATTCTACTTAGGCCTTATTTTTATCATAGATCTCAAATATCAATTCAAATCCATCAAATAAAATCAAGAAATCATAGATCTATGCTTGCCCTTCATTTTCAAATTTTGAATAATTAGTATATGTTTGAATTAAATTCTATAAATTCATTTTACACATTATTCATATCCCTAAGCATGGATATCAAGTTAAATTGATCAAGAAAAATCAAAATCATTAAGTTCATATCACATGAGATTTTCAAATTTTGGGTTTTCAATAAACATAATTTAACTTTTAATTTCTTTAATCACAAGATGTTTATATCTAATTCTAAACATATATCTAAGCTCAATTCAATTAAATTATAACATATAATTCACATACTAAAATTAGGGTTCTTGTTCTAAACTTTAATTCATCAACTTTGTAAAATAAAAGAATTAAAACCATAGAACATGTTAATTATGCATAAATAGCATACTTAAATCAATAAACATAACAAAATTTAAACAAATCACCCATAATCCACACTTCATAATTTTCAAAATTACAAGATTATAGAACTTCATATATATCAATTTAAATCATAAAACCTAGGTTAAATCAAGTATTTACCTTGTTTGGAGTAATATTCCACTAAATTCCACTTAGTTATGGATTAAAATTGAAAATAAAATTTTTTGTGTGTGTGTGTGTGTAACCTAAAATGGAGGAGTTTAAGGTTGAGATGATATGTTTTATGTATTAAAGTTCTAGAGGTATATAAATATAATTTCATGTATATTTAGCACAAATTTCATCAACATTATACACTAATTTCCACAAATTTATAAATACACTTCAACTTTTACTAAGGTTACACCTTAGTATATTTTAATTATTAAAATTATATCTCAATTAAATTATAAAATCTAATGCAATTTATATTCATAATTGAATTTAGATTCATATAGCATAATTTAAATCCCTTTATTTAATAAAATCAATTCATTCCAATTAAGCTTCTTCAATTTTTCGAAAATAGCATAAATAAATTCATTAATCACTAATTATTGCTAAAATAAATTTATTCACATAATTTAATACCTTGATAATAATTTCTTTCATTTTATAATAAAATATCCATATAAAAATAATTAAAGTATTTTATAACTTATTTTCGGATAAATAGCATTTTTCATACAAACATACTTTAATAAACACATAATTCGTGATTTTATCACATTTACTCTCAATTCTAGTAATTTTCACATTTTTCGATTCCATATAATTAAATCTTAAATTAATCGATTCATACCGATTAATATTTCACTATATTGAATTTTATTTAATTCTAAAGGCTTAAATAGCTTTTAAGCCTTTAATAATACTTAATTAAGCTTTAATAATTACTATAAAATTTTCGGCTACTACATTCCTCCCTTAAAGAAATTTCGTCCCCAAATTTTCGCACCTTATTAAATAAGTCGGGTACTTTTCATCATTTGATCTTCCAATTCCCATGTGACTTCTTCCCGACCATGATGTTTCCATTGAACTTTCACTAAAGGAATAACCTTATTCCTTAACTGCTCTTTCGGTCCGTAATGCTTTCGTGCCCTTCCTCATAACTTAAGTCAAGATTGGGAACTATTTCATCATAATGAAGAATATGTTGAGGATCATATACATACTTTCCGAAATGAGATACGTGAAAACGCCATGTACGTTAGCTAAGTTTGGAGGCAACGCTAACCTATAGGCTATGTGCCCAATCCGCTCCAATATCTCGTAAGGTCCAAGAACTGGGTTTAAGTTTCCTTTATTCCAAAACGTGAACCTTTGGTTGGGGAAACTTTAAGAAAGACCTTGTCCCTATTTCAAACTTCAATTTCAGACGGCGATGATCAAGATAGACTTTTGTCGGTCTTGAGCTTCTTTCATTCTTTGTCTTATCCGTCGTATAATTTGAACCATTTCTTCGATCGCTTCGCCAAGAATCTTCCGCTCTCCTACCCGTCCCAATATAGAGGTGATCCGCACTTTTTACCATAAAGTGCTTCGTAAGGTGCCATGCCGATCGTAGTTTGATAACTATTGTTGTAAGCAAATTCGATCAATGGTAAGACTTGTTCCCACTGATCTCCTCGATCAAGCACCACAGTTCTGAGCATATCTTCGAGGGTTTGAATTGTTCTCTCCGTCTCGACCGTCTCGTCTGGGATGGAAAGCGGATTAAAATTCAATCGAGTACCCAATTCTTTCTCGAAAAGTAGTCCGTAACCGAGAGGTGAATTTGGTATCACGATCGGAGGTGATTGAGATCGGCACTCCATGTAGCCGAACGATTTCTAACATAAACTGTGCCAACTTATCCGCTCCATACGTAATTGGAATTGGAATGAAATGAGCGCTCTTGGTTAATCGATCAATGATTACCCATATGGCCGTATTTCGCCTGACTTGGGTAATCCAATTACAAAATCCATAGCGATGTGATCCCATTTCCATTCGTGCACTTCAAGAGGTCAGAATTTCCGTATGGTCTTTGATGTAAAGCTTTTACTTGTTGGCACGTTAAACACCGCTCAACGTAGGAGGCAATGTCTTGCTTCATCCCCGCCCACATGAACTTTTGTTTAAGATCGTGGTACATTTTCGCATTCGGATGTGTGCAGATGGAACCTTATGAGCTTCATTCATAATTTCATTTTTCACTCAGATCGTTAGGTACGATATGCGATTACCAAACATAATCGCATTATCTCCAGCTTCATGATATTCGGAAAATTTCCCATTCGAATCTTTGCTCAGAGTTTCGAGTTGTTTATCTTTTCTTTGCGCTCGATAATACGAGTTTAAATCCGAAGTACCATCAACGATGCTACAATTCCTTGAATGTTTCGGGAGGTAACACGGTTTCAGACTTCATTCTCTCGAACTCTTTAATAGTTCTTCTTGGTCCGTTAAAAGAGTTCCTAATCTTTCCCGACTTTTCCTACTCGAGCGCCCGCTACGACATTAGCTTTTCCGGATGATACTTGATCTCACAATCGTAGTCTTTGACCAACCAAGCCATCTTCGTTGTCGATATTCAAGTCTTTTGTTCAAAGAAATACTTCAAACTTTTGTGGTCCGTGAAAATCTCACATCTCGATCCGCATGCATAATGTCTCCATATTTTCAATGCGTGGACCATCGCCGCAAGTTCCGATCGTGAGTGGGATAGTTATGTTCATGAATCTTCAACCGCCGTGAAGCGATGCGATGACCTTTCCTTCTCGCATTAAAACGCATCCTATTCCATTTCTCGACGCATCCGTGTATATGGTATAATCTTTCTCGATCGTATTATTAAGATAGGAGCATTGGTCAATCTTTCTTCGAGTTCTTGAAAGTCGCCTTCGCATTCAAGTCCATCAAACTTTATCCCTTTCTTTAGTAGTTGCGCATTGGTTTAGCAATTTTGAAAATCCTCAATAAATCTTCTATAGTATCCACTAAACCCGTGAAACTACGAATCTCATTTGGGGTCGAGGTGATTTCCACTCGAACCGCTTGGACTTTGGCAGGATCAACTTTAATTCCTTCTGATGAGACTATATGCCCTAAGAAATTTACTTCTTTCAGCCAAAAATCACACTTGCTGAATTTGGCATATAATCTCTGTGCCCTTAGTTTTTCCAACACAATTCTCAAATGCTCTTCGTGTTCTTGTTCGCTCTTTGAATAGATTAAAATATCATCGATGAACACTAACACGAATTTATCAAGATATTCATGGAATACGCGGTTCATGAGGTCCATGAATACAGCTGGAGCATTGGTTAGTCCAAACGGCATCACTACAAATTCAGTAGTGTCCGTGATCGGGTCCTAAAAGCGGTTTTCGGTATATCCTCGGGTTTTATCTTCACTTGATGGTAACCCGATCTTAGATCGATCTTCGAAAATACCTTTGCTCCTTTCAATTGGTCGAACAAGTCATCAATTCGAGGAAGCGGTATTTATTCTTCAATGTCACCTTATTCGCCTCGATAGTCAATACACATTCTTAAGGTGCCGCCCTTCTTTTGACGAATAACACCGGTGCTCCCTGTGGTGACGCTTGGTCGAATAAATCCTAAGTCCGTAAGTTCCTCGTAATTGAACTTTCAATTCTTGCAATTCTTTAGAGCCATCCGATACGGTGCTTTGAAATGGCGCGAGCTCGGCTCAAGATCAATCGCAAAATCCAATTGTCGATCCGGCGGTATACCGGTAATTTTTCCGAATACGCCCGATATTCTCGAATAACCGCACATTCTCAATCTTCCTATCCTTCTTGTCTTCCTTGCTTAGCATATCGATAGGCATGATTTTCGTTACATCTTATCAACTTTTCTCTCAGAAGTCGATATTACAGCACCCTTCTTCTTCTCTCATCAATCCCATAAAAGCACGTGGGTTCTTTTCCGGTGGTTGAAATGCGATTTCGTTGTTCACAACGAATCGCTATGTAAATTTTCCGCTAACCAATCCATACCCAAGATAATATCTACGTCCCACATGCATAAGAGGCGAATGATTCACTTTTAATCAAGTGATCCTAACTCAATTCTAAGTTAGACATACTTTATCAACCACCGTCGCCCACCTATTGGAGTAAGTACTTTGAACCCTACTTCGATGATTCTACGGAAGTTCAAGATTATCTACGCATGCGGTAGAAATGAAAGAATGCGATGCTCCCGTGATCAAACAAAATTATAACAGTACACCTTTAACCGGGCCATACCGTTAGATTTCCGCATTTTTCCGATTGCTTTTGCTTCAAAGCATACGCATGCCGATGTTGAGGTTGGACTTGTAGAGATTGAGATGACATCTCACGAAATCAAGTCTCGAGTTGCAATTCGTGGTGGAGGAAGTTGATAGTGAGGTGGTTGTGGATATCCGGTCATTGCTTTCACAACCGAACGGGTCGCAAAGATTTTCCTCTTTCTCCTCTCCCGGCCACATTTTGTCTGTATGGACATGCGTACAAAGTGACCGCATCGTCCACATGAATAGCAAGTATTGCTCCCGCCCGACATAAACCGAAATGTGTACGGTTGCATTGAGGGCACATAGGTGGTCTTATCTCGATTCTCGAGAAAATGATGATTGTCCAAGAATGGCGGTCGGAATGATCTCGACATCGTGGAGCTCGCTTTGAAACGGTCTTTGCTGAATTTCCTCGCATCTCCCATTTTCTTTTTCCTTTATATTTTTGTTCCATTTGGGAGGATTTTGTTGATATAATTCCTTGTGGTACGCCAACATTAGTCTCAAGAAGATGCTTTTCACTGAATCTCCATTTCCATGTCCAACGACGGTTCGTGGTTTCGCAGAAGACATGGGAGGTTGAGCGGCTAAAATAATTCGGATTTCGTGTCGAATCCGTAACGAAACATCTCACCATCTTCTCATCTGCTTTACTTTATAAGGTGCATATCGATAAGGTGCAAAATTCCGATCGTATTCCGCCACACTCCTATTACCTTGTTTCAAATTCATAAATTCAATTTCCTTCGCCTTCTATAGCTTCGAGGAATGAACTTAGCATACGCTCTTCCTCGAACTGCTCCCATGTAAAGTTCGCCAATTGCTCCGGGTGAGGGTTTTTCGCCGGCCTCCCACCGTAAATCCGCAGTCCTTTCATCAAAAATTTATGCACAAAGAAACATTCTCGATCGTTACATTCCAAGAACTTAAAGATTCTCTCAATAGTTCTTACCCACTCTTCGCCTTCGGCAGACTACCACTCCTATGAACTTAGGTGGTTTTGACGAAGAAAGAGTTCAAATTTTTCGATTTGGTGGAGAGGGTTCACGATTTGGAAAGTTTCGAGGTGTTGCTTCACTATCTCTTTCTTCCAAACTTGTATTTCTTCTTCTCGAGGCATACTAATACCAAAAGAAGGATATTATTGTCACAAAGAATTGATAAGATATCACAACAAGGAAATAAGGTTTCAAATTATAGTAAAGCTTAATCATCACAGTGATTTAAGGACCCAACAACATGAGAAACAACAAACATATACGATATATTATAATTTACAAAACAACAACAAAATAAGTAGCATGTTATGGTTACAAAATTGCCTCAAGTGAGGACTTTACAAAATAAGTTAGTTTCATCGACATCGGCCGGTAGTTCTCGCTTGCCATTCTAACTATTCTACCTAGCTTTGAACATATTTCTCTTATCTATTTATGTCTTCATCGGGATCTTCCTCGTGGTCCTCTTCTCGGTTCCTCTTCGCTCTTCTTCCCTTTATCTTCGTGAGTATGAGCATGATCGGTGATCGAGCGAGCGGCCTCCCGGCAAAAGAAGGAAGGATCGGATAAAGAGGGCATTTCACCAACAAACTAGAGGTCTCAAATAGGAAGTGCCAACAGATAGTGGTTGTTCAAATTTCGGCTACCGGTGGGAGACATGATTAAGGATAGTTCAGAAGAGGAGATAAAGGTGGTGAAGGAGTTTTCAAGCAAATGGTCGCTCAAACAGATCTAAATCATCTAGGGTCCACCGAGGTCCAAGAGGAAAAGACTATCGCTATCGTAATGTGATTCGTATGAGGACTAGGAATGACAACCTCACGAAACATAGGTTTAATTTCTCCCATTTTGGATGAAGAAACCATCTAGAATCATGAATCACTGGAATAAATTGATCAAAAGGACGATATGGTAACTCGTGGGGATCTCCTATTTTCGATAATGCCTTTTATAAGGTCTACGAATCGATCGAGATTACCGCACTCGCACTCCATATCAATGTGTACATAATTCAAAGCCATTTCGATGCCCATCCCCGCCAAGAAGGAGGTAAAGCATTAACCAATGCGAAGTCCATCTAACTCACCATCGCACTCTTTAAACCGATCTCCACAAAGATCATAAACTGCTTGAGAGCAAACGGCAGTGTGTCTCCTCTCGATTCTAAAGGAAAAGAAACTATCGACGCCTAATCCAAACCGGCCTATTATCAACATTCTTTCGAGCAAATGCCTTCCTCCGCACTCATCCTATAGTCAAATATAACTTTTATACTAATTAGAAACAAAGATAATCACATATCATTTATTTTCACACATACCATCTAAGAATGTTCAACATAATCACCTTTCATTCAATTATACACATCACTTACAGCTTACTTTACCTGGTTGAGCTGAAAAGATGGACTGGAATACTGAGCCTCTACTAATGACTCAAAGATTTACAAGAGAGGTTGGCTCAAAGAAAGAAAATTTACAGGATCAAAGCTAAACAATGCTCGATACCACTGTCACGACCCGACTATTTAATTACTTAATTAACTAAATAATCAAGCCGTGACTGGTTTAATTAACGATAATCTTTCAATAAAAGAGTGATTTAGAAGATAGGTTTTGGAAACAAACGAACAATATAATGTTTGTAAATAGAGTAAGCCAACCCGCACTCGTAAAATATCCAACAACCATACAAACCGTAACACAACCTCGAAATACATACATGAGAGTTTTCAAAATATTAACAAGTTATCAAAAGTATGGTTTCACGCTTCAAGGTTAACAATGAAGACTAATGAATGTCATGTGAAGACATGACACTCAACCACAATAGTTCACAAGACGAAAAACAAAATAGCTATTCGCGTCGCCAAGCCACACCTCTTCCATGCTCAACCGCAAAGATAAAACACTTATCGGTGTGAGTACTAGAAGTACTCGGTGGGTAAATGCTATCATAATATTCATAACTTATAACTTTGTTCAAATAAACTTTTCTTTCAAATGATTTTAGAAATCCACGCTTATTTGTTCATAAGAAACATTTATCTTCATAACATATCACCACAATTGCTTTAAACATACCGCATAACATACCCGAGTTGGTCCCAAGGATCACAACCACGGTCATACCCTCATCTACGCTATTCGGTAAAGGGAAGTAGGCCTCCCCAAGACCATGGCCGGCCTACATGAGCAAGCTCACAGCCATCTACCTGTGCACAGTAATTCACATTTCCTACCGCAGATAGGTAATTGCCGTCATACCCACAATGTGGTAAAACATTTAGCATGATTATCATGTGGTGATCAAATGTTTTCACAAGAAATCAAACTCATAACATATCATATGTTTAGCTTCAAAATAAAGTTCGTAATGCATTACCCACCTCGTGACGACGTTCAATCTACCAAGTTTGTTTCTTCGTTCTTCACTTCTCGGTTTCTCTTGCTCGATCCTTAAAACATAAGAATTATTATTGACTTTAGTAATCTTTCTTACTTATTTATACCTTTAGTAATTAAGTAATATTTAAAACATCTTATGCATATCAAATTTCACCGAAATTTTAGCAACAGAACATCCGTAATATGGACATCCCAAACATAACACACTACTCCAATGTCATCCCAAACTCCCCAATATCATCATCACATCATCAGTTATACATTTAAGAGGCTTATACAAGACTAGTATCATCTTATTTCAACATTAATCGCCTAAGGCGATTTAACTCGACATATATATACATTTCAACATTCTTAATATCTACAACCCATTTAACATCACATATCATATTTTTATACTCAATTAACTTTAATAATCATAATTTCATGATTCATTCCATCATAGATCAAGTATATCACATATAAGTATAACTTTAGTGTAAACTTTAATTTTTCTAACTTTTGATACTTATGTTTAAAAATTCCCATAAATTCTACTTAGGCCTTATTTTTATCATAGATCTCAAATATCAATTCAAATCCATCAAATAAAATCAAGAAATCATAGATCTATGCTTGCCCTTCATTTTCTAAATTTTGAATAATTAGTATATGTTTGAATTAAATTCTATAAATTCATTTTACACATTATTCATATCCCTAAGCATGGATATCAAGTTAAATTGATCAAGAAAATCAAAATCATTAAGTTCATATCACATGAGATTTTCAAATTTTAGGTTTTCAATAAACATAATTTAACTTTTAATTTCTTTAATCACAAGATGTTTATATCTAATTCTAAACATATATCTAAGCTCAATTCAATTAAATTATAACATATAATTCACATACTAAAATTAGGTTCTTGTTCTAAACTTTAATTCATCAACTTTGTAAAATAAAAGAATTAAAACCATAGAACATGTTAATTATGCATAAATAGCATACTTAAATCAATAAACATAACAAAATTTAAACAAATCACCCATAATCCACACTTCATAATTTTCGAAAATTACAAGATTATAGAACTTCATATATATCAATTTAAATCATAAAAACCTAGGTTAAATCAAGTATTTACCTTGTTTGGAGTAGTATTCCACTAAATTCCCACTTAGTTATGGATTAAAATTGAAAATAAAATTTTTGTGTGAGTGTGTGTGTAACCAAAATGGAGGAGTTTAAGGTTGAGATGATATGTTTTATGTATTAAAGTTCTAGAGGTATATAAATATAATTTCATGTATATTTAGCACAAATTTCATCAACATTATACACTAATTTCCACAAATTTATAAATACACTTCAACTTTTACTAAGGTTACACCTTAGTATATTTTAATTATTAAAATTATATCTCAATTAAATTATAAAATCTAATGCAATTTATATTCATAATTGAATTTAGATTCATATAGCATAATTTAAATCCCTTTATTTAATAAAATCAATTCATTCCAATTAAGCTTCTTCAATTTTTTGAAAATAGCATAAATAAATTCATTAATCACTAATTATTGCTAAAATAAATTTATTCACATAATTTAATACCTTGGATAATAATTTCTTTCATTTTATAATAAAATATCCATATAAAAATAATTAAAGTATTTTATAACTTATTTTCGGATAAATAGCATTTTCATACAAACATACTTTAATAAACACATAATTCGATTTTATCACATTTACTCTCAATTCTAGTAATTTTCTACATTTTTCGATTCCATATAATTAAATCTTAAATTAATCGATTCATACCGATTAATATTTCACTATATTGAATTTTACGAATTCTAAAGGCTTAAATAGCTTTTAAGCCTTTAATAATACTTAATTAAGCTTTAATAATTACTATAAAATTTTCGGGCTACTACAAAATGCTTTAAGTATCCCTTTACGAGAACTTAGAATGAACAAAGAACTTAAAAATCTCTTATATGTCGTAGTGCTCGATTTAATCACGAGAACTAGTGAACTTAGAAAGCTTCTAGTCGACTGACGAATGCAAAGTGGAATGCTACGTGGAAAAATGGAAGTCTCGATAAACGAATGTCACTTGCGACAAAGGCATAATGACTCTATTTGAAGTACGATGCTATGTAATTTTGAAGCGACTATTTCACGCAAAATAAATCTAGAAACGATATATATATGTTGGATAAGGGTATGGAATGTTAAGTGCTAGATAAGAAAAGTATCTATGAGTTTGTTAGATGTTTACAGTTTTGTGTGTTAAGGTGTTTAGTTCTTTTAAATGATAAAGATTGAAGAGTAGAGATGGAAATGATGATGGCAAGGATTGAATAATGGTATGATCAAAGAATTAGTTATATCTAACATTATGGTTTATACAAAATGAAAGACCACGGGTTAGTAGAAAGTTGAAATGTTAAATTGGAAAATTAAGTTTTCAGTAGAAAGAGTAGAGTTTGAAAAGTATATATATGTTAATAACCCTTATAGTTAATGATGACCTATTCCGAGTTATACAAGGTATCGAATTTTATTACCCAAGTTCTGTCATTAAGTTTAACTCTATGACCTAGTTTCAAGTGAGAAATCACTTGATTTTCTCACTTTTTTTGCAAAAAGTTTACAACCAGAAATTTTTGTAAAAATGTCTTTTTAAAACCAAGCCTTCATGTGACTGAGGAGTATTTGTGACGGGCCTGATCAACCCATATGACCAACGAATCTCAGTAGTCGTCATTCTGGTCTTCGGACCCTATTTCCCAATTTATTCGTTCCAAGAACATATTGGTTCAAACTTCAAAAAGTTGTCATCTTGAATCGTAAACCCGTACCTCTTGTAAGTTGTCATGATACGTATCCTCGAATCCTTGAAACTAAGAAGTATGAATCAAATTGACTTGTCTTGTCACCTAAGTTTTCAAGATCAGGCAGAATGATATGTTTTAGGGAAATACATCAAGTTATGATATAGAGAAGTTCTCGATGAGAAATAAATATGAAGTAATAGATTTGACGTATACGGTTAATCTTGAGTCGTAGATGCTACGACGTTTGGAAAATGAGAATGTTAGATTTAAGGATGTGACGGAAAGAGATAAGTCAATGCGATGATAAATGAGGCAATGTCGTTGAAAAGACGATCACGTGGTGTGACGTAAGAATCGAGGCGAACGAGCATACACAAATTTCGAGGACTAAATTTATTTAAGGGATAGAATGTAATACCCCAATTTCGGGCTAAAAAAAATTTTGAAATTTAAGAAGGAACAATACAATAAAAACGATTATGAAAGTGAACGTCGGGAATCACCGATTGCGATTTAATCGAAATTTCCTTTAGAAATTCAAATGAAATAATTTTTAAATATAAATAGATATGATTTTAAGTATATTTGGGATATTATTTACACTAAGAAAGAGAAAGAAATATTTTTCCTTATTATTTGATTATTTTCAAAATCATGATTTATAAGGATTAATTTGTGATTTATTTTATGATCACTTGATTTTATGTGATGAGTTGTCATGATTACCTTATAAAATAAGATAAGATAATTATTTTATATATATTAATGAGTGATTTTCAAATTAAGGGATATATGTGATAAGGTTTGAAAATGACATTTTAAGATAAGTATGTTATGATATTTTATAAAAGATAAGATAAGGTTATGATTAATTAAGAGATAATGTTTATCTCTTAGAAATATGTAGAAATATGATAAGCATCATATGAGATATTATTTTGTATCTTAGCTAGCAAGTTTTCGAAAATAGTCTATTATTTTCAAAATCATAAAGTTTTATGTGATAATTATATTAAATAATTTATTTAAATTATATATTTGATAAATATCATGATTCTAGATCAATCATATCTCATAGAAACTATATAAAATTTCGAAATCATTGAAATAGGGTAAAGATAGAATTTTATAAAATTAAGTCCTAGAAACCCTAATTTTTCAAAATTGGGGAAAATGCTTAGAAATGTTCCAAAATTTATTTTATGATATAAGATCATTATATTTATGTAATTCTTCATGAAAATAATATTAGTTATGAAATAATAATAGTTTGATAATTTATCCTTAATTTTGAATTAATTGCCGATAACTTTACTAAAGCATATGAAATTGATCTTAATTAATTTTCTTATGGTATAAATTATTATCTAAGATCAATATTATGTCACATAGCTATTAATTGAAAGAAAATAAAATATTTAGCATAAAATACATGTGGTGACCGAAATTAGGGTTTTCAAAGTGTGATATTTAATTTAATTCTTATCCAATTAATGATGTATCATAAATATTATATTAATATGATATTATTAAGGATAAGATAAGGTGTTATATCAACTTGCACAAGTTGGATGACAAGTGCATAGCAAGTGGCTAAATTATGCTTGATTTTATGAGATTTAATTAATAAATATCAAGCTATAATTAATGAAAGGATAAGATTATGATCTTATCATGTTATTAGGTGTAAAGTAGAGTTAGAATTCAATTAAAACAAGTAACCTATTGTGTTGTCTCCTTAATGGCCGAAAATTTTCATATATATATTATAAAATTGTAATTTAATTATCTTAGGACAAGTGTGATGCAAGTTGTATGAATGATTCAACGAACCTATTAAAAGATAAGATATGATAAGGATTATGATAAGATTTGATAAAGATAAGAATAAGATTTTCAACAAGTGGACATTAGATATTTTTACATAAATAATAAAAAATAGTAACCTAAGTCTATAAATAGCTCATGAATGCCTTCATTTTCTTCATCCCACACCAAGTTTCAAAATTATAAGAGAGAAAAGAGAGTGTTCTCCAATCCTTTCAAACCCGAGCATAGAACAAATAAACGTCACGATCGATTCTAATCCACTAAGAGGTTAGATTTTTACAAGCTTTGTATATACGCTATAATTTATGTTATAAGTTTAGTGTGTTCATATGATTTTCAAAATTACATAACTAATGCTAATATGTTTAGATATTATGTTTATATGATGTTATTAAGCATATAGTATAATTATATCATAAAATTAAGCATGCTATTAAATTTAAAATTTGGACCAAAATATAGGAAGGACATATGTTGATGATTTTGATTTTAATTGTTAATTTAAGCATGAAATAATAATCTAGGTATTAAATATGCTTATATGAATTTATGTATAATTTTGAAAAACTTTGGTACCTAAGTTCATGAATTTTGAAAATTATAATATAAGATATGATATTGAGATATGATCCATATTTAAGTGTTATCATATCATATTGATGATGTAGATTCATAATATATAGTTGTGTGAATTTATCAAATTTATAAATATTTATTGGACCTAAGTCAAAGTTTCAAATATGACTTAGGTAAATAAAATTCAATAGTTCATAATAAATAACAATTATGTTATAGTAAGCATAGTTAAGGATGATTAAGTGTTATGTGAATTTATTAGAATTTTTAAAATTGTTTACTTGGTGAAATAAGAAAACCGAAACCATATAGATAATTCTAAGGTGTATGATTTTATTTGACTAAAGTAATTACATAATATGATCTAAAATGATGTTTTAGACATAGTATGATTTTATGGAATTTTAGATCAAGAATTACACATGAAATGATAAGAATTTCATAAATAATTAAAAAGTCAAATGTTGACCAAAGTCAAAATTGTCGACTTTTCGTCGACTTGGTCAAAATTGTTGACCAAAAACGTTTACTAAGGTCAAAGGGCACGAATTCGATAACACGTGATCTATGTGACATAGTACGTTAGTAACAATGTAACTTACGTTACGTAAGTACATTAAAACCAACATTATATACTAAAGGTAGAATATCTCTTATAAATTAAGAAAATTCATAATCGACATTAATTGATTAGGAAAGTCAAAATAAGTCCCACGTTAGCAAGATTATTCGACGCAGAGAACGTTATAGACTATGTCATCTCTACCTAACGATTTGAACAAAAGAATGAATGGAAGGATAGTACGACGCTCGGATCAAGAATCTTACGCAGCATGATGATATGCTAAAATTTTGTTTCTTACATTGATAAGGGTCGACCAAGGAGAACGGAACCGAGAATAGAAACTAGTGACTTAAGAAACCTTAAGTCCTCGAGGTGGCTTTCTTACCAAAACCTTTTATGAGCTTTCTTGGAAAATGATTTTCACAAAAGTATACTTTCATCGTTTTTCCGCAAATGATGAAGTACGATATTGTCTCGCCAAAATGTTTTATGTTTTGTATATGTCCATTCGGGTTGCACTGGGCAACAGGAAAAGTATACAATTCGGATCCTAATTTGGAGGTGAAGGGAATCTCGCTTAGGTTATGTACACTTCACCTTCGAATCGCCGGTTGCGATCGGTTGCCACCTACGAATCGCCGATTGCGATCATCGTGCGTCGGTGTAGGGAGGCCTCCTCCCTGCGCTAATCCATATGCCGACTTGGAATATACGTTGTAGTGATGTGAAAATGTCATGCAAGCGATGTTTTGAGAAATGAAAATGTATTTAGTAAGATGAGGCCTTTTTCAAATAAAACCCTTGTGTCTTCATCGTGGCGAGGCAAGACAATATTTCGTAAAATAAAATGTTTTCGCATGTGTCCACTGGTGCATTATTTGTACTCACCGCATATTTGTTTTTAAATGTGCAGTTGAGCGAGTGATGGAACAGAGCGGGAGTTGAGCGGAATCTTTCAAGTATGAAGTATTTTGGTTCACCTTGAGAATGATCTTCACATGCATGTCTCACACGCTTATTCCACCGCCATGCTCGAGACGTCAAGTATGTTTTGTTACTATGTTAAGCTTTGTAAAAGCTACTGCTTTGTCAAACTTTGAAACCATCATATATATATATATAAGTTGTCTTTGATTCATCATAATTTTGTTTCATTGAAACATCTACAATTCTTCGAGAGGAAATGAGTTGGTAACCTTATTCGCTTCATATTCTCTTAACCCAAACCCGAGTCACGGTCCGGTAAGGTGGTAGCCGAATCGGTCGGGATGGTCGCCAAACTTTCTTGGTAAGTTCGACAGCACATCAAGAGCGCAAAGCGATTGCAAGATGAGCGGTGGTGTGTGAATATCCGATGGGTTTCCCAGGACTTGCCAGCTTGCCACCGATAGATAAGTGGAATTCACTATTGATCCGGAACCGTGAGCATCACTAATATCAAAGGCACCATACGAATGGCACCTAAAGAATTGCAAGAACCGAAAGCGCAGCTTGAAGAGTCGTTGGATCTAGGTTTTATCCAACCTAGCTTATCGCCGTGGGGAGCGCCAGTCCTGTTCGTCAAGAAGAAGGATGGGTCAATGCGGATGTGCATTGACTATAGAGAGCTGAATAAGTCGACGATCAAGAATGTATACCTCTTCCAATGATCGACGATCTGTTTGACCAGCTTAAAGGAGCGAGTGTCTTCTCTAAGATCGATTTGAGGTCAGGCTACCATCAGCTGAAGATCTGGAAGGAGGACGTTGCGAAAACCGTGTTCAGGATGAGGTATGGGCACTACGAGTTCATCGTGATGCCGTTTGGTTTGACCAATGCGCCAGCAGTCTTCATGGATCTGATGAATCGAGTTTTCCATTAGCATCTGGATAGTTTTGTCTTAGTTTTTATCGATGATATTCTCATCTATTCCAAGAATGCAGAGTTGCATAGAGAACACCTCCGTACCGTTTTGGAAATGTTACGAGCAGAGAGGTTGTATGCCAAGTATAGTAAGTGCGAGTTTTGGCTCAGATAAGTGATGTTCCTTGGACATATCGTGTCTGCAGAAGGAATCAAAGTCGACCCAAAGGAAGGTTGAAGTAGTAAGTAATCGAAGGTTCCACTAATGCCAATGAGGTTCAAGCTTTCTAGGCTTGCGGTGGTATTATAGACGTTTCATCAAGGTTTTTTGAAGTTGGCGAGTCGATGACGCAATGTACCGTGAAAGGAATCAAGTTTTCATGGTCAAGCTTGTGAAGTAAGTTTCAAGAGTTGAAGAAGAAGCTAGCAACCGCCCATTGTTAGCCGCATCGAAGGGAACGATGGTTTTGTGGTCACACCGGCGCGCCCAAGTTCGGATGGGCGACCGAGGGGTTGAGCTGCGGGTTCTTCATGCTATGCTTCCGCGATGATGTGTTATATATACATATTCTGTTGTTGATGTATTCTTATCCCTTTATTTTGCTCTACGATTGGGAACAAGATTTGCTATTATGTTATTATGCTGTGAGTCTCGACAAGAGCATGCTATGTGGTTGATCGGTCTAGTCAGTAGGATGTAATGTTATTTTGTTTCATCAGATTACTATTATCAAATCAAGATCATGTTCATTAAAGTTATGTTGTCGATATGATTCATTGGTGGATTGTTTGCTTTTCCTCCCTTCGTGATATGTCATAGTTATGTAGGAGATTTGTCCGATTTTATGGTCGATCTTCATATTATGTATGTTTTATGTACCCCTCTTCTTCCTCGCTTCTAACCCCCACCCCTAATCACACCCCGACATCCATGCCTTCCTGAATTGGGGCATGACACAAAGAAAATCTTCGCATGGATATTGTTAGAGATGGGAGTAAAGGTACTCTAGTGCTTAATCAAATTTCATATGTTGAAAAGATTTTGAGTAAATTCTCTATGTCGAATGCTAAATGTTCTAATGTGCCTCTTGCTTCTCATTTTGTGCTAAGTAAGGATCAGTCCCCCAAGACTGCTTTTGAAATAAATGTCATGAAAAAAGTGCCTTATTCCAATGCTATAGGATCTGTCATGTATCTTATGATTAGTACTAGGCCTGACATTGCTTATGCTGTAAGTTGTCTAAGTCGTTATATGTCTAATCCCGATATGTCGTATTGGGAAGCGTTGAAATGATTGCTTAGGTACTTGAAATCTTCTATGAATCTTGGTTTGACTTTCTCTAAGTGTACTGATGGAGTTAAGCTTGTTGGTTATGTGGACTCTAAGTATGCTAATGATAGAGACAATAGGAAATCCACCACCTCGTATGTGTTTACTTTGTGTGGATCATGCATAAGTTGAAAATCTCAATTACAACTTATTGTTGTTTTATCTACTACTGAAGCTGAGTATGTTGCTGCTAATGAAGTCTTAAAAGAAGCTAATTGGTTAAAAGGTCTATTATCTGGAATTAGTTTTCTTGATAAAGATGTTGTGCTTTTTCTGATAGTCAATCTGCTATTCAATTATGCAAGAACCCCTCCAAAATTTAATTTAATTGATTATAAAATGATTTAAAACCATAAAAATTAAAAGAAGCAACACCACATCCACATGCACTCATCTTTCACTATTGCAAGTTGCAACACAAACAAAATCTCCCTAAATTGAGAAATATCAGAGTTACTGCGATTGTTTGATGATGCCATTTCAAAGACTATACCCATAAATGGAATCATGCCTTTAATGAAGTATTCCTAATTGGTTGGATATATCAAATAAATATTTGATTGTGTCTCTCAATCACACCTCTATCACACACTCAAATTAGTGTGTTCAATGTATGATGGAGACACAATTAATCTACCTAAGGACAACAAGATTGATCATTTGATTATTCAAAATGGACCGATTACAAGGGTTAGAACAAAGAGAATAGAGGAGTCCGTGATACTTTTGCTAGTGAAATAAATGCCCAAGTCCAAATCAATCTATATGGACCGAATGGTGAATATTATTCAAGTTGATGGATCGACTTATACTGAAATATGGGCTCACAATTACATCAAATTTTGGAGGCCCAATCAAGAGTAAAGGGTGAATTTTCGTGCATAAGTGGAGGCTAAATGAAGAGTCAATCTAGCTCATTAAGTATGTGTTAATAAAGTGATTCTTGGAGTCCAAGTGTTATACCTATGTTTATGAGTTATAATTATGTTATAATTAGTCATTGATGAGTTATAATTAGTCATTTAAGAGTCTTAAGTAGTGCTATGAATGTGAGGAGCTCAAGAGTTATTTGTAGCCTATAAATAGACTTGTAATCATGTGTAAAAGGGAGAGATTGATATAAAAACGAAATTGGCATTTGCTTTGTAAGTTAAATTCTCTTTGTAGAGTATTTCACTTGTTTAGAACTTATCAAGACATTTGAGAAATGTCTTGTGGTGTTCAATTATACTAAGGTTCTTAGTCGACTATATAGTCAACGGATCAAGGTTTCCACGCCTAGGGTGATCAAACCGATTCTCGATCTAGTGAGACCGCTACCTAACTCTTTTAGGTAGGTTCTGGATCTTTATATTTAACGGTCCTTCGCTCAGATTATTTGGCATCGATCAACTGTATCGATCCAAACTCTATCTTTTAATTTCGCCCAAAAAGAAAAGAAAAAACATTACTCTATATTTGAGAAATGTCTTGTGGTGTTCAACTATACCGATGTTCTTGGTCGATTATATAGTCAACGGTCAAGTTTTTACGCCTAGGTATGATCAAACCGATTCTCGATCTAAGAAGGCGCCTCCCTAACTCTTTTTATGAGGGGTTCTCGATCTCTATATCCAACGGATCCTTCGCTCAGATCAATCTTACATCCATCCCTCTCCTTATTTTACATGTAATTAGCAATCAAATAAACCGCCTTATAGGGTGTTTGGCTAAGCTTATTTTGAAGAGCTTATAAGTTCCAAGATGATGTTTCAAGAACTTATGTAGGTAATGTCTCAAGAGTTTATAAGTTCGGTTCTCTATTCGCATTATCTTCACCGATCGTAACAATGGACCTTATCTTAATCTTAGAACAAATTAGAAGTAGTTAATTTCCTCGGCTTTTCTTTGTCGCAAACCGCCTTTGTCTAAAGACGTGGCGAGATATTCGATTTGAGAGTACGCACATGTAGCCGAGAACTATCTCGCGGAGTAATCCCGAATGCTTGGTTGAGTATTCTATTGCGCATAGTAAAACAGGCATCCATATGACTATGTGTCTTGTGTGCTTATTAGTGCGAGGTTATCCATGGGGTTTATCCGTAGTGGATAAATCCTATCTAAACGAAGTCATGATAGAACACTCCTCAGATGCAAGAAATGCCCACAAGTGCCAAATGAATGCTGATAAGATCAATGCTCCTACAGCTCCCTTGTCCCTTGCAAAAAAAAAAAAAAAAAGAGGGTTGCCCCACGGCCCTTCTCTATGTGGGGAATGGACAGCCCTATCTCCCCCTCCAATGGGCTTTTCTTATTTTTGCAATTTATTGCTTCACGGTGGTAGCAGATCCTCAGGTCATGTACCAACTCCACATCCAATTGTTAAAATATTTAGATAATTGATCTTATAAGTTAGAGAAAGAGTTGTGAATTAGAAAAAAAAATCATAGTTAGAGAGATAAATTTGACGAGAAATGAAATTAATAATTTATATGTAGGAAATAACTAACTATAATAAGGTTATTTTGATAAATTCATACATTTATAAGTTTTATGAAAAAAATAAATCAAGTTAAACCACTTATTTTTGAGAACTTAAGAACTTATTTTTACAAATTTTATAAACTGCTTAAAACTTATTGTACCAAATACTTTATAAGAAGAAAATTGACATGGAATTAGCTGAACTGCCTCTCAGCTGCTACTGCTTTTTACAAACTAAACTGATGAAATACAAATCTCAAAACTACCAGCAGATAAACAAATCACACCACACTCCCTTATGAAATCAACCTATTTGCAATCACATTTTGATTTCTGCTATCCCAACTCACAAACTTCCATTCTTTATCCACACATTTGCTACTAATATCCACACTTAACTCAGACCATATTCTGTGGAATCAAACACCAAAGAAATACAGCAAATCAAATCAATGGTGATGGAAGCTCTATGCCAATAATTGCAAGAGACGAATAATAATTCAAAAAAAAAAAGAGGAAAAAGAAACTATGAAGAATTAGCATCTGGATTTTGATTACATCTAACAAGATTAACTCTAGGAGGCAACAACATCGATCTACACAAAGGACACGTCACCTGCCCTCATCAATCCACGTGTCCAAACACTCCCTATGGAACAAATGCCTACAATTACAAAGCTCTCTGATCTCATCCCTCCCTTCTACACACTCCAAGCATATGATGCACCCCTTCTCGCCGGAGGCGCAATTCCTCTCGTCTCCTCCGCCCCGGCGGAGGAATTCTTCGTATTCGATTACGGGAACCCGATTCTTGATTGCGGCGGTCACCACGTGGACCGGGATCGGGACGAGCGAGGGGGAGGAGCTGTCCAGTATCAGGACGTAATTGTTGGGGCCGGCGCCGGAGTCGGGAGATTCCTCCGTCGGCGGCTGCTTGTAGAGGCCGAGATGCGTGAGGGCGTCGATGAAGAGGTAGTGGGCGTGGGAGATTAGGTTGAGGAAGAAGGTTATGGTGATGACTTTGGGCACTTTGATGGCGTAGAAAAGGAAACCCATTTGCTTGATTTTTGGCTGGTGGAGAGCGGCGGCGGAGGCGGAGGAGGAAAAGGGAGTGACGCCTAAGATCCGTGGTGGTGGTTTAAATAGCGGTGGCTTTTTTCAGTTCAAGTTTGGGGGTTTTGAGCGACATTCAAGTATTATCTGTTTTCTCCTTTATTTGTTTATTAAGATTGATTAAAAACTTATTACATTATTCTTAAGCTCTTAATAGTAGACGTCCTAAAAGAACTTGAAAATGTTATTAAAAGAAAAAGAATAAAAATATAACTAACAAATCACATTTGAGCTCAATCATGAAGGGTTGACAGCACATAAAAAATGAAATTCGAACTTACATACACTCAATTTGTAAATAAATTACGAACCAACTAATTAGCTTCAACTCATTAAACAATCACACTTGGACATTATTTTTGTTCGGCAAAGTCAAAATCTAAATAATTTGCAAAATACTCTTTCGTTTCCATAACTTTTAGATATATAGATTAACGAGAGTTGAATTTTTTATGTATAACATAATTGATGCATAGAAAACAAGATATTTTTTAATATAAAAATTATTTTATTTTTAGAACGACATAATAACTATAGAATAATTAAAAAAAGGAAAAGGAATCAATAATTATGAAATAAAAGTACCAATTTTGTGGTGGTCCTTATAATTGAGGTATTAGTGTGGAAAACAGTAAAGATCCGTCAATCAAAAGGCAGAGCACAGTCTAAATTGGAATATTATCACGTTATGTTTCTTGTATTACCCTTCTAACTTTACTTCATTTCTGACGAATGTTATTTCTTTATCTTATCTGTATTTTTTTAGAACCTCATCTGTATTTATATTGATTATTACATACCGTGATATTCTCCTTATTGATTATTCTATAAGGTACTAGCGTGGATGAAGGGTTCATTAAATCGCCAAAGTTTATGGATAAAACTAATTAACTAGCAAAATCATTCAAAACATTGGCTTGAACTTCAATCACCCTCATTTGTCTACCACATTTATAAATATATATGTATGAGAGATCGTATTATTTTTGTACTTCATCTATATACAATTTGACTAGATAAGAAGGGGACGAGAGCACATGAAATTTGTGGAGATTTTTAGATACATATTCTGATAATCAAAGCATTAGTGTGGCTCCATAAATTAAAAACCAACTTCTTTATTGTCACATTAATGCTACATGAACTTCTAAAATTACTATTTTTTTCCATCTTTTCATGCAACTATATACCTACAAGATCAATTTTTATATAGATATTATTATAATATACATTTACTATTTTTAGAAAAAACATATCTAAAACAAGATGTTAAAAAAGAAGAAAAAAAGAAGAATGTAGCGGGATTCAAACACGGCAGAAGAAAATAAAAAAACTACCTTCTAAAATAAATTTTGGCTCCTAACTAATCATCTTCATTCTAATGGTAAAGTAAAAGAATTAGTTTCCAACTTCTTAAGGACCTAACTTTCAACATCATTTTTAACAGTATATATTATTATGGGGGAGAGAAGACTTAGGGAAATAAATGATCGATCTTAATTTCGTTAGGGAAATAAATACACGATGAACACAAAGGATTTACGTGGTTCGATCTTTGAATTAGATCTACGCCCACGGCAGAGAGAGAGTATGTGTATTGAGAGTGTAAGCGATTACAAAGAGTGTAGATGATCTTTCCGTCTAATCTAGCCTCTATTTATACACAATTATATCGACCTAGATCTCGAATCTAAGATTTCTTCTAAGATAGGATCTCAATCCTATCCCTTCTCCAATTAGGATTCTCTTAGATATGGCCGAGTCTTTATGCTCCCACCGGTTTAGGAGTCTTCTTGGGTCGAACTTGTTCGGGCCGAGCTTAATGTCGCTTATTTATATTGGGCCCGATGCTTGGGCCAGTGGTTGGGCAGATCCTATCACATTCCCCCAAAAAGACGCAGGCGAGGTCGTGATGGGTTTGGGAGTTGTAATTCACCGTAGATTCGCTTATGTGGGCGAGCGCGATCTGTGTTGCTATCCTATCTTAACTCGGCTTGGTGTTGTTGAGGCTTTCGAAGTCGTATGTCACCGGGCGCCCGCCGAGGTCATGTGTTGCTGTTTGTATATCTTGCCGAGGCGTTTGTCAAGTCCCGCTGTCGCTTCGCGTCGAGGTGTTTTACCAAGTCATGTTACTTGGTTTCACCCGCCAGCGTTATGCCGAGGTCTTCCGCCGGCTTCACCGACGAGGCGTTATGCCAAGTCTTCATGCTCGACTTCACTCGACGAGGTGTTATGCGAAGTTTCGAGGTGGATACATGACGCTGTGGTTGAATGCGAACGCCGGACGAGGTCGAACACGGATGTCTTGCCGATGTCGAACACGGGTCCGCCATCCGCATTTAATGCGCATACGGTTGGATTCCCGATAAAGTGTATATTGGCAATAACTTCGCACGCCTTTTCTCGTATCACTTTATCCGTTACCAACTTTCAAACTTAAAAAAGTGTTTTGCTTCGAAAACGCAGAGTTCATAGCCATTGTTGTTCCTCGCCCCGAGTTCATCGCATCCTCTTCGATCTTAATACCAAAACCAAGAAGTTTTATAGATTCTTCATCTCCTTTTATTCCGAGTATTCTCACGGCCATGAATGTCACGCCCCACCCGGACGACTGGACTAGAGGGTGACTAATACTAGAATAGTATTATAGACAACAGTCGAGATAGAGGTACATATCAACGATAATTAGCATGCTCGATAGTTTCGAAAATACAATATCCAATGATTAAAAGGTTTAGCCATCGCACCCAAAGAGTCACCATGGTCTAATGGACCTCGAAGAGTTCACGACATAAAGTAAAAGAGTTCGAGTTTAGCAATGAAAGTGTGTGAATACATATATGATGATATGTATTCAAGGGAAACCAAATTCTAAATAAGCGATCAAGGACACTGGACCTCAACACATCCTCCATCATCACCATCGAGCTCAACCGCACATTTAAAAACAAACATGCGGGGCTAAGTACAAGAAATTGCACTCGGTGGACTTATGCCGAAAACATTTGATATAAGATTACCGCTAATATCGTGGTAAGTCACGCGGTTTTAGTTGAAATGCCTCAGGCTTACTAAATTATTTTCGTTCATAAACATAGCTCGCCGAGCATTTTCTTGGTGTGTATGGTCCGTATCTCATAGTAATGATCACAACAAGATTAAAGTTAAACGTCGAGAGGAGGCCTCCCATCTACGACGCCGTGACCGCCGTAATCCCGCAAAGACACAATACTCTCACAAGCATATGTTAACATAGCAATAGTTCCAACCTTCACGCTAATCCTAGCTGTGCATTTATCATCCAAGACAGACCCAACATTAAAAGGTCAAGGCGACCCAAATGACATAACCGTCATAATAAAGTTCCAACTATAGCCACAGCCCTACCCGGCATAACAGATAGGATCCATACACAAAACAGAATATTTTTGGCAGGTAATATAATAAACATTTATCAATAGTTGCAAAACAAGCATAATAAATAAATTCATTTGTAAAGAGTAGCAAAGTCGTTTTTGTTTGAAAAGAGAGCCCATATTTTGAAGATAAGAAGCCCATCTGGACTATGGTTCGTTGTAAATCGAGTCCTAGGTTTATTCGTACGTCAGTATCCAGTCGCCGCGTTTGCGTCCACACCTTTACGAAAAAGCGAGGCTTTAGTACGTCGCTCAAGTCTCTCGAGACTTTCAAAAGCTAAGATAACTTCGATATTTTATATCGATGTAAACTGAATTCCTCAATGAATTCACTATGCTTTCAAATACGTTATTCAATTGAATTGTTCTCGTTCCTCGAGATACGTTCAACTATTTCGATTTAACGCTTCCGATTTAAACTGTAAAACCCCGATTATTTAAACGCCTAATTACGATATTAATTTCGTAAATTAGAATATTATTATAATAATTTGATTATTAAATTATCGAATAACGATTTCGATTATTTTGGAATAATAAATTCCTATGAACAATTCACGAATGAATGTGAATTGAGAAATACGAATGTGTAACGTATTTCAACAGTATATTTCAACGCCGATTACGTATCGATAATTAAATGCTTGAGATATTTTCTAAGTTTTTAAGCTTAGAATTTAATTCCATTATTATTGGAATAATTTAATAAAGTGTTTACAGCTTTATTACGACCATTTTGAAATGAGTCGATATTTAACGTTTTGAGACGTTTCAAACGTTAACGTTTAGAGATGACTTGATAATCAAGTCTAACGATCAAGGAATTATGATATTTAAATTCCTATGATTATTTTATATAATTAGAATGTTATTTAGCATTGAAATAATGCTAGAAAATTTTGGAATGATATTTTTGATTATTTAAGATTCTCGAAAACCCTAAATCGAGAATTAGGGTTTTCTACCTATGGATTGATTCCAATAATTTTCCTATGATATAATTTATCATCTAAAACATATATTATGATATATATGTATAATTAGCATGAAATATCAAAAGTTAGCAATTAAGAATGTGAAATAGCCGTGAGTGTGTGTGTGGCATAATTCACGTTAATTTTGCTACACTTTACTATGATTTGAATTAAATCATGCAAGTGTGATACAATTACACTCTAATCAAGAAATGAACAAGTGGGATATATAATTGTGAGAGAGAGCCTATATTGACTAGAAATCCTTGGTGATGTATATATATATGGGATAGAGTGTATAATTATACACATGCAAAATCACTAAAAATCTGAAAATTTCTCTCCCTCTCTCTTTGTTGACGGCAAGAATGCATGCATGAAACAAAGATTGAATTGTTTCTCCCAAAAAACTCTTTATTAAAGCTTCCAAGAGTAAATACTTGTGTAAGGATATTTTTCATGACATAATCACTTTGACTTATACATGTATTAAGACAAATGAATTAATTTGCTCTCTTGTATACATAGAGCCGACGGCTCTTTGATTCAAAAGCAAGGATTTTTCTTTGTTTTATCCAAGGAATGATTTTTGTGTAAGACATAGTAAGTATGGGTGATGTAATGAATTGTGACTCACCAAGTAATATTTGAAAGGCTTCCATTTTCTTGTGAGAGTAGAACCGAGAGAGAGTTTGTATGTGTATGTATTCATTTTCTTTTATTTGCTTAAGTATCATAAGTCTTGAAATAATAAACACTTACATTCCTCTCTCTCAAAAACATAAGAACCGAGAGCTTTTCTTAAGAAAACCAAAGTGTTCTTCTTCCATTCTCCTCCAAAAAGTTTGATCTCTAGTCATCCTACAACAAATCGATACCGTTAACGAGGTTAGATATCGAACGAGCTTCGATTATACCTAAGCTTTTTAATAATCCATTGGTTCAAATTATTTTTTTTAGCATGTTTTAATTATGAAAAATTATGCTAGTATGCCCATATGCTTAGTGAATATTTTACATATGCTTAGGAGTTGATATTAATGATTTGTATCTAGAGCTAAGCATGTTGTGTGATTTTTTTTCTTGATGATCGAAAATGCTTGGAGTAATTTTGATGATGGATTAGTGATATATGATGTTGTAGGAATGCATGATGATTATTTGGAAATTTTGGAAACCATTTGTTATAAATTTCAAAATAAATAAAATGGCTATATTGGTACCTTTGATATATAAATTTTTATTTGAATGATATTATAGCATATTGTTGATCTAGGTATTAATTAGGTGATGTTGAAATTTATTAGAATTTTGATATATATAGCTATTTTATTCAAAATAGCCGAGACCTAGGAGGTTAAGATCTAGGGTTTATATTGTGTTATTATTTGATATTATGATATATTAGTACTATACTATAGTATATGAGTATAGTGTGATTAAATTAGAATTTAATAAAAATGTTTAGTATATAGTTGATGAAAACCAAACCATGAACATTATACTTTAATGTAGAAATTTCATATGTTAAACTTTAGATTATAATTATGTTATAGATTAATGTTGGGGGCCTTGATAATTTAATTAGATTTTAGGAATTTATTTGAGAAATTTTAAGAATAATAGTGACCTATGGTATGGGTATAGGTGGTGTTCGAAATTTTCTATAGTGATATCAATGCATATTAATGATCATAGTGTAAAATAATACACTATATGAATTTAGAGGAATTTTGGAACAAAGTTTGAGAATTTATGTGTTATAGCCGTGAGCTATATAAATGAGAATAAGGAATTTTAAATCCTTTTTAATCAAGAAAATAATATATTATATGTCTAGAAATTAATTTAGACATATTAAAAATTTTCGAGAATTATTAAACATAGAATATTATGTTTACGACGAAACGTTATATTAAATAACGTTAGAAGCGTAAATAATGCTTAATGCATTAAAAGATTAATATTGAAAGAAAATATTAATTAAGTTTATCGATTTGCGTGAAAAATCAAGATTAAAGCTTTATGAAAAGAAATTGATTGAAAATCGATTTATATTGATTAAAATATGTTTTATTGAAAATTTATTAAGAAAAGTCAAAATGGTTGACTTTCAAATTAACGCATTTAAATACGTTCGTTAAATACGCTAATACGTGAAAAACGATTACTTTTATCCGAATATCTCAATTGTGAGAAAAGATTTCATAATTGAAATCACTTTATCAATAACGTTATTATATCGTTAATTATTTAACCTAAAAGGTTAAAATGAGATCGAGATCATATTACGCCTCTCTCGATATACGAGAATTATTTTATTGATATACGCGTCGCTTCAACGATTAAGACGTATAAAGAATCATCCAAACTTGAATTACTAATTTAATTATCAAAGTTGAATGAACTTTGAAAATCTCGAAAATCGTGCCAACGTACTAAACGTACATTTTTGCGTAAAGGTGGGACGTGAAGTTCACTCGCAACGAGGAGAAGAGCACGCATAGTGAAATTCGAAGTTCCGAAGTAAAGGTGGGCTTTACTATACTCAAACTGGTAGAATTTTACCAAATAATTTATTTATGATGTTTTATTGCAAGCAAATAATTATGAACTGATTTATTTAATTACCTGCCCAAAATGTTTATGTTTTATGTATGTATCCAATCCATGATTGTTGATGCATAATGTTGGGTAGCCCCCACTTTATGACATGCTTGAATTCGTATTCTTGAAGACCCCAAGAATGATGGAGAATTCAGATCCTGTCTTGAGATGGCCTGGATTTTGTGCGACCGATTATTTGTGATCTAGGCCGAAGGGTGCTCGGCGGTCACGCGGCGTCTGAGAGGAGGCCTCCTCTCGGTAGGAATTGTTGTGAATGATTTATTGTGGTGGATGTGGATCATACATACGTGGAAAATGCTTCGCAAGCTATATTTATCAAAATGACGTAAAATATTTAGTAAGCACCAGTATTTCAAATTAAAACCTCGTGTGTTACTGTGATGGGGCAGAGTAACTCAACTGTGATAAATTATTTTGGCATGAGCCACTGAGTGCATTATTTGTACTCAGCCCTGCATATTTGTTTTTAAATGTGCAGATTGAGCTGGTGATGGTGATGGAATGAGATGTTGAGTAGTCGGGCCTTTTGGTATTTATTATGTTCGAAAGAAAGAACCTGGGTGCATATCGTCATATATGCATTCACATGCTTTCCACTGCATATTTCGAATATTTTGTATGTTATTGTGACAGCTTGTATCTCGTCAGATTATCGAACCCATTGTTAAAGGAACTCGTAGCCTTTACATTCAGATATGACTTTTCGCATGAATAAGGGGTCAATTGTTTTGCCTTGTAAATAAGGTTTGATTATTGAAGTTCGATAAATATTATTCTGAAATCTTTGATTATTTCTATCAATTGTTTTGCTTTCACGCTCCAAGATCCGATTCTTCTAATACTCCCTTCGATTAGGCGGTACGCGACATAAACGCTTTAACGTATGAGCACGCTTTCGATATAAGGATTTCATTTGTGAAATCTTTTATTACCAATGAGGTCTTATACTCAATTAGTACATCTTACGCCAGATTGGCGATTTGTTTAACGATAATCGCACGCTTGACTTTAAAAGTCAACGAAGTCAACACTGGTCAACAAAGTCAACAATTTTGACTTTCAAATAGTAATTTCTTACCATTTTATTTTATAAATCAATTTTCGATCGATTAAGAATCGTAAAGTCCCATTTCTTGATTTATCACGTAAATCAAAGGACTTATAAATGATTTCGCATTTAAATAAACCTCTTAATAATTAAAAACGCCAGATTTTGATTTTAAAACGTTAATAACCTAACGTTTGTCTCAAACATAGTAATCTATGTTTATAAAATTTTATAAATTTCAAATATGTCCAGAATATTAATTAGACATATATTTTATTATTAAACTGAATTAAAAAGGATTTAAAATCCTTATTAATTATCGAAAATCTCGATAATTAATTTAAAAATACTAAATGACTTTTGAAAATTTTTCTAAATTAATATAGTGTATTATTATACACTATGGTCCAGAATATGAATTTATAAAATCCATAAGATATTGTTTGCCATTTATTAGTATATATATATATATATATATATATATATATATATATATATAATTCGGTAATTCCATATAATATGGAATAATTATCCAAAAATTCCCAAAATTGATATACACATAGTATAATATCCCAACATCAATATACATCGTAAATATAACCTATAGTCCATCATAAACATCCATTCATGAATAAATCAATAATACTCACAGATTTTAATAAATACCAAACAATTATCAAATAATTTCAAAATTCTAATTAAATCATAACATGATTAAACATTATATTATAACATTGTAATATCATAACATCAATCAAACCAATTGAAATCATCACCATATGAGCTTGTAAGCTCTCGCTTTTTGATTATTTTGGTTTTTGTTTTCAAAATTCCAACAATTATATACTATGCTTATATACTATAGTATAAAATATAACATCATTTAGTCATCAAAACCAATTAAATCATCACCTTATGCACATAGGTGCTCGGTTGTTTTGATTTAAATAGGTGTTTGATTTCCAAAAGTTCTAACAATTATACACTATGTTTATATACTATAGTATAACAATATAACACCATGACATTAATCAAAACCAATTAAATCATCACCTTAAGAGCATCAAAGTTCACGGCTTATTTGATTTTATTGGTAAATGATTTTCAAAATCCAACAAAATCATATATCACATAAATAATATACTAAAGTATTAATATATCATCGATGATCAAAATAAAAATCATACACCAACATTCAATGTATATATGCTCACAAGATTATTCAAAAATTAAACATATGGTTTCCAAAATTCTAAATAAATCATAGAACATATAAACAATACATTAAAGCATTAATATGTCATCACAAGCTTAAAATAAAAATTATACACCGGTACATAATAAATGGCTCACAAGATTTTAATAAAAATACCTAGGGTTTTCTAAAATTTTCAAATCAAAACCATGGACTCTAAACATGATAATAAACAATAATCCATCACCAAAATAATCAAGAAGTAATCGGTCATCCTATGTACATTTTAAATAATTTTCAAAATTATTTCAACAAGTCATATGGTTCAAAATCATGAACATTCACTAGATCCATTCTAAAATTTAATAAGCAATACCATATGATTATTCTAACATATATACTCACATTTTTCACAATATGAACATCAAGAACAACATTCATTCATAGTTCATCCATAAGAGCAATAAACATATAAAATATACATATATAGCATTCAAACACACACATATATATATAAGCATGCTCGATTTTCATTGAACAAGGATGAGAGAATCAAGCTATGGTGCCTTGTTTTACCTTGAAATGGTATAGGATCTCAAGAACAACACTAGGTGTTCAAAGTTTTCAAATAGAGATGGAAGAAGAAGAAAATTTTGAGAGGGAGAGGAGGAAGCTCTCGGTTCTTGGTCAAGAAAGAGAGAGTGGAGAAAATGGGAGTTCAAATGGGAGTGATGGTGTATAATGAGAGTGAGGTGTTGAAGTGGAAGAGTCCCCTATTATCTACCTTCTCTCTCGATTTTTGCCTCAAGAATGGGGTAAAATCTGCAGCAAAATGATTGTGATATGGTGATCATGAGCTAGGCTAGAAAGGCTCTTCATAGGTTGGTCAAAAAAGCGATCCCATGCTTTGTTTTAATGGTGCACCAAGACGTGGGTGTGTTTAGGGTGATTTAATTTTGTTACACTCCTTAATACATTATATATATCATACATGATCATAGGTATATAGTACAAGCCATAAAAATAATTAAATCATCACTTAGGTAATAATTCGAAATTACCGATCAAAAATTTGAAAAATAGGATTAAAATATAAATCACACCTATTATTGATACTCATGAAATTTTCGATCAAAATATACATACATATATCATAATATATGATTTAGATAATAAATAATAGCATAGGATAAAATTATTGCAGGACTTCATGAAATAAAACCCTAATTTCGAATTTAGGGTTTCAAATTTTAAAACTGAAACCATCGAATTCTATGGATCAAAATTTGATTTTAATGCTTAATAATACTCATATATATTATAACATATAGTTTAGATACCATATGATAATTTAATGGTATCATTTCATGAAAACCATAGTTTATAAACTTAGGTTTTCAATTCCATTAATTGGAATTATCGAGTTTTCATAGCAAATAAATTGATTTTAATAATTATTAATACTGTAATTATATAAAATAATAATAGAAAATTAATTATTATAATTTCCGAGCTTTAAACTCATTTTTCAAAACGCCTCAGACGCTGACGCTCAAAACATCTTAAACGCTCAAAATCGACTCATCTCAAAATGGTCGTAGTAAGCTCGCACTTACTTTATAAATATATTCCTTTAACAAAGGAATTAAGATGGAAATTAATTCCAAGCTTTACACCGTAAATTTCCATAAAATATAGACGTTCGATACGCGATCGACGTTAAAATAATACTGTCGTATTATTTCATAAATTTAAATTCCGTAATTCACAATCCTTAGTGAATTATAAAAAGGAATTCGTTATAACGATACTGAATCGAAATACAATTCGATGTCATACAGACAAGAATATTCGGGAAAAACCCTAATTACGGTTTAGAATACTGTAATCGTATGTTCGCTTTTCGAATATTACAATGAAGGCCGTGTTGTGTCGTTGTCGCCACCGAATTATTCGTGGATTTAGAAGTTTATACCTTTGATTTCCTCCTCCCTTTCGTGCGTAGAGTAGATTCCGCCTTTCAGGGATCTTGGTAAAGTCTCTTCCATTTCGTCAATTTTGGATGCCTCTGCTATAGCAGATTTTGCTTCTAGATTTTTCATTCCGAAGTCTTTTGAATTTGTTGCTCCCCGTCCGGAGGATAGGGCTTGTGCCCCTCTGGATGGTTTTGTGACGGTTTACGAGGACGGCCTTTTGGTGGTCTTCGTATTCCTTTTCCTCTCGTATGTCGAACTCCAACAGATGTTCGGCATACCTCTCGCCCAAATGATGCCCAATTCTTTTCGGCATTTAACGGGTCATGGTGTCTATCTTAGGTCGGAACACTTGATAGTTATCGAACATCGATCTCTAGTCAACATCATATCCATCTTTCACAATAATATAGCTGACCATGTATAACCACAACAATTATATCAATTTTTTTTGCAGACATCATATGATATAAATAATACATCCACATTGTCTTCCATACGTGAGGTAGCTCGTCCAATAAATTACCATACCCCATAACTTTATTTTACACCCCAAATAAAAATAAATAAAGAGCCAAAAGAAAACCTTTAGCGTTGACTGCATTTTTCAACGCAGACTGTATTTAGTGAGAAATTCAGTGCATCCATGCAGGAAGAATGGCGTTCACATTCTGTGCCGAGCCCTCGAATTATTTTGCGTCAGCTGAGAGCTGTACCAAGAAGAAGAAAAACGAAGTTTTGCATAAGACGATGTCTAATTTTGAATCATTTATCGAGCACCTTCAATGTTAAACGTTACATACCTAATTTGCATTGAGCTGTTGCCAACAAGAGGCTCGAAACACCCGAGGCCGACGGCCGTTGCAGCCGGTAGGGTACATCCTTGTCGCCGCTGGCCTCGCCCCACAACCGTGACGAACCACCGCCTCCGCCGAGCTGCAACAGTTTCAGTAAATTTTGTTTTAAATTTGGAAATACATTATAAATATGTGTTCTTATTAGTTTTTCTTTTTTTTCTCAACCATGGACGAAAGAAAAGCACATAGAAAGTTATGATGTTATGATGTTAAGATACCCATACTTTATGAGGTATGCAAATTTCGGGACTAAATTTCTTTTAAGTGGTAGGATGTAATACCCAGAATTAAATGCCTAATTCGGTATTTAAAACCAGAATCAAAGCTTTCACGAGATATTCAATCGAATGATATCGAATAATGACTTCGATTAATTACGAAGGAATGAAATCCTATTTTATATTCACCGAGAATTGTGAATTAAGGAATAAAAGTATATGAAGTATATTCAAAGATTATTTTAACGCCGATCGCGATCGATAGTTAAAATTATGATATTTTCTAAGCAATTGCTTAGAATTAAATTCCATTATTAATGGAATAATTTAATAAAGTGATGACGAACATTTCGAGATGAGTCGATAATGAACGTTTTGCAACGCTTTCAAACGTTAACGCTTTGAGATGAAACGAAAAGCGTTTTAATCGATCAAGAAATTATAGGAATTAATTTCCTATGATTAGTATATGTAATTACAGTATTATTTAGCATTAAATCAATGCTAGATCATCAAGATTTGATAGTGACCAATTTTTCAAACGCTTGAAAACCCTAATTTTCGTACTCGATTTTTATCGCATAAAATGATGCCATTAATTTTCCTATGATATTATTTATCATCTAAATCATATACTATGATGCATATATCTATGTTTAACATGAGAAATAAAATTTAGTCTATGTTTGGGCATAAGGGCCCAAAATGTTATATGTGTAACAAATGTATGTTAATCTTCTCACTTTTGCATATAGCTACTATATGGCAATGTGATTAATTATATGGTCTAATTAAATGATTAAATACAGATATATATATATATATATATATATATATATGTGTGCAATGTGTATGTGGGTGTGTGTAGAGTGAGAGTGTGTGATGTTGTGCAAGTGTAGTAATGCATGCTAAAATAGAAACACTTGTCACCTCTCCACCCCATACCTCTCCACCACCTAACACCACCCCTCACACCCCTCATTTTCAGACGTCCCTTCCCTTTCTCCTCCTCTCTCAAAATCTGCAAGGGAGTTGAGAGCTCTCCCCCACTTTCATCTCAACCGAGCATGAGCTCCGTCGCACCTCCATCTCTCTCTCAACCTTGTCAAATTCTGATCCAAGGTAAAGGCCCTATAACCATAAGTTTATTTTGGTCAAGATATATACATGCATGTTCATCAATATGCTTGAATGTGTTGGGTCTATGCTTGAAAGTGATTGCATGTTGATTACCTGGACGAACAGCAACTTCACGAATTTATTTGACTAAGTTACAGTGGTCCGATGATTGTGAAATTTTAATATGTTTAAATTATATTTGTCTAGTATTCCTCTGTAAAATTTCAAATTAATACAACTTGATTTACTATTTTAATTGTATTTATCAAAAACACTGCACAAATCTATGAAATCGCCGTGTTCATCACCCATAGTACGTGGTTTTCGTTTTAAGTTTGGCTAATGATAAAACTCTAAAATTTGGCAGAAACATAATTTAGCATGTCTAGAAGATGTATGTAAATTTTCAGAATTTTCTAAAACGTGTTACTATTTATTCCAGATTTTACAAGTTAACTGCACAAAACTGTCACGGGAGTGATAGCTTGTGGTAAAATATTTTTAGCTCCCAATCTATTGTGAATCATTGAGTGAGGCTTTTTCTGGATTAAACTAGACTTAAGTGGCTTTTCAATATGATTGGTTTAATTCCCAGATTCCTTATAATGAGCCCTCGGTGAATTTTGTAAAGTTGATACATTACAGTAAGCTTTTTGGACAAACTGCCTTCGTGAATTTTTCCATGTAATAGGCTGTTCGAGTATGACTTTTACGTGAGATGTTCAAGCCGTTTGTAGTCCGATTTGGACTTGGGTTTCTTCATAAGAAATGTTCCCCACCATGTCTAGTTATGATCTGGAAAGTTTGATCCCAAACCAAGTTTTATAGGTATACCTTTCATCGACCCAAAGTCACCTACTGGAAACTGTCCATTTCATCTAGTCAACTTCGAGCTTATGTATTTCTCGATGTGTCAGATATTTTCCAGTATGGTCTGCATGAAATATGTAGTACTTGTTACAAGGTTTCGAAATTGGTATCCTGCAGCCATTTTGGTATTGTGAGTCAAAAGTTACGAGCATCGTAAAACCCCTCGTCGCTAAGCTAAAACTGAAAATTCTGAAAAATATTTCTAAGTATAGAAGTCAGTTTGAGTTGCCCACTTTGAGACCCTATATCTCCCGAACCACGACTCTTTTGGATTTAATTCCTTCTTAGAACTTGTAGTACATGTTTAGAGGTTTCCAGAATGTATCTTTGTGCGACCATACGTATTCTGAATCGAGAGTTATGGATCGTCAAAATACGTCACTTGGGTTGTTTCAAGCTGTTTTTGCTGAAATTAAACACTTGAAATTTGACTAAGTGTTGAAACCCTATGTGAAGTATGCCTTATGTGACTAACATGCTATTAATCAATGCATTCATTATGTTATGTCGCAAGGTGCGATAGAGCATTATAAGATGTACTAATTATGATAAAACATCATGATACGATATTTTCACAAAGCATACCTTAACGTGAAATATTCGACTAGGTGCTACCACATGGTCAATTGAGTGTATATCATACATGATATACACTAAAGTAGAAAATGGGTTCTAAGACCCAATGGATTTTTTCCAGCTCCAAAACCTCAAGGCCGAGAATAGATAGGTTAAAGCTAGGACTTACAGTCAAGAAATGGGATTAAGGCGATCTACATCCGGTGGGCTTTACTCTACTCAAAAATAAAATGCTTTTGAAATATTTATTTACGATGCTTATTTCAACTGTTGATAAAATGTTTACATGATTACCTGCCAAAAATGTTTATGTTTTGTGTATGTATCCTATCCGAAATGAATGATATGAATGTGTTGGGTCGCTCCCAACTTATGAATGAAATCGATATCGGATCCTATGCTGGAAGGACAATACCTGGCTAGGATTAACGTGTACACTGATGGTGACTGTGTGCTGTAAGGACAATTCACGGTCGGTCACGGCGTCGTAGAGGGAGGCCTCCTTCACGACGTTCGACTATGATGTTACGATGAAAGGATGTTAAGGGATATGGATCATACACACCAGAAAAATGCCTGGCCAGGCGATGATTTTATGAAATGAGGAAAATATTTTAGTAAGCACAAGGCATTTTTCAACTAAAACCCTTGTGTCTTACCATGATATTGGCGTGTAATTCAAAGAAAATAAAATATTTTGGCATGAGTCCACCGAGTGCATTCTTGTACTCGACCGCATGTTTGTTTTAAATGTGCGAGTTGAGCGGATGATGGATGGAGCGGTGTTGAGCAATAGGAATGTTGTCACGAAATGTTTTATACCTTGATTGTACATCGTCATATGTACATATCACATGTCTTCCGCCGCAAGAACCCTAAATTATGTAATATAGTCCAAGAATATAAATGACATATGTATTACGCTTAATGTTAAAAAGAGTCTCCTTGTATTTTTGTCCCTGCTAGAGTTATAGTCCCCGTTAATCCGCACTTAGGATCTAAGGGTCATGACATCGATCGCTTCCTTTTCACACGCAAAAGGTGTAAGTATAGGGTTTAAGCATCGTATCCACGAGATTGTATCACGAAAACATAGAAGCTAGCTCAACGACAATTCATCATTATCCAAGCACGTAATTTAGGTTGTGAATTTTAGGGCTTCGATAATTAAATCCAAAGCAAAAGTAATAACAAGAAAATAAACTAAAGCAATAAAATATCAAGGAAACAAATATCAAGAAAGACTAACCCTGTGGATGCATTAATCCTATCCACAATGATGTTTATCCCGCTTATTATTAACCGCTTTAATCCGCATAAGACGGAAGATCACATATATAACCAACAACTTCGCCATTTACAATTGCGGCATTGATTACTAATTTTCCCTATCACGCTTACGCCTCTAGAGGAAAATAAGCAACCCAAAAGGATCACTAAGAATATTCTTCCTACGAATGTCCTATCTCGCCATTCGACTCAGGCTCATTCAGATTATGCATTCGATAACGATTGACAATTAATACAATTACGTAATTAACCGACAACTAGATATGCATCAAGATTGATCGTAAATCAACACATATAAATAAGCACAATCGAATCATGAATCAATGCCGGAAGGTAAATAACAATAGCGAGAATCACAACATATAGGATAGAATCATGCAAACCTCAGATTAGAATGTAAATTAGCTAGACATAATTAACGACATAAAGTACGCAATAATCATAAAACGGAAATTAAATTGATAAAACCCGTAGGGAAGCGTCTCAAGAACAATGGTTGGGTTCGTATCCAAATCCAACGGAAAACGGAAAAAGATGGAATTCTTCTGACGAATCGTGCTAAATCGCTACCAATGCGAAGAACTAATGTAAAACGATGGATAACTATTGCTATAACTAATCTAAATCAAAGCTAAAGCGAAAATAAATGAAAATGATAAAACCGAGGAAAACGTGCAAAATCGCTACTGGGTACGTTGGGGCGCGAGGGTGAAGTCTATTTATAGATTAGGCTGAAACCCTAATTTGGGGTTCCGCCTCGCCTCGCGTCGGACTCGCGCCGCATGAGCTCGGTCGCGAGGTTCTGGGCGTTTTGGGCGTTTGGGCGATTTCGCGGCGCTGCGGCCATGAGCTCGCTCGTCGGCTCTGCGCGCGACTTCACCGCTTCGCTCCGTTCTCGCGTCCGAACTCCGAATTGCGATCCGCTTGCGCCTATGGACTCCTATCGAGATGCTCTTTAACATTGTAAACTTTTCACATCCATATTTTTCATATCCATTTAATCATCTTTGGTTACATCTTTGCCTTATGCCTCGATCATCACCGAAAAGCCTACAAAACACCAAAGAGAAACCCCAAGAGCAGATCTTCTAGAAAAGATAAAACATTAAGAATCGATACATAAACGCACATTAAACGAGCTAAAATCATCTTCAAATATCAACTATAAACGTGTAAAAGCGCTTATCAAACCCCCAAACTTAAAGCATTGTTTGTCCTCAAACAAAAGCGTAATGTAAAGACAAACGAAAGATCAACGAGCGTAGCAAAGGGATAACCATTCTAGGCCTCGTAAACATATTAACGCCAAAACATTAGCGCACATGACGACGTTAGCCAACTCAACACAAACAACCATCGAGGGCAAAACTCATTTATTTCACCCCTCAAAGGCATGTGCGTAATATATATAGGATACACTCAAACTCATAAAGAAATTAAGGACGTGTATACACTCAACGATCAATGCAATGCAACATCTTACCATAGGCTTGCCGTTTTCTAACATCTCCACCACACAAATATGTTCAAATAAGGATCAAAAGGTCTTTTGATAGGTTATAATGTAGGCACATTGGTTAAGGTAGGATAATATATGGCTAAGTGACTCAAGTAAACCCAAGCACCACCATTTATATATTTCGACACATATGGACTTTGTCCATTTTCTCTTCTTTCCCAACGCTAAATTGACGCTTTATGCCTCATAAGGTACCTATACTTCGATTAAAGACCCTTTATGCTCAACGCTCATAGTGAACTTAACATTTTTCTTTTCTTTTCTTTTCTAGAGCTTATAGGTTTAACTTTCACAACAAAGGTACTATTCTTTACCATAGATGTATTTTTCTAAAAGAAACTTTTCTCATCATAACTACATCAAAATTTCACCCCTTTGATTCCCATATCCATCCTCACCTCCTATCATCCGTTAATCGAAAGAAAAGTCTAATAAAGGCTCAAAGAAGGCGACAAATGGTATATAACATCGGGTTAGTGTTTGGGTGAATATGTGGTTAACAAAGATGGCCTTTATCCTTCCAAATTAAACACATATTGCGGTCTCGATACGTAAGAACGGCAAGTTCTAGAAGGTAATCACATGCATGATATCACACAATTAAAATCGTATCAAGATGTTTATACAAGAAAGCTCAAGTCTCACGGGTTAAGCAAATGGTGGAAAACAACAAGCCTAAGCCATCTAACGTCATTCATGCGTCATTTTCTAACATATCATGTGCACTATCATTACATTTCACAAAAATTTTCTATCGTCATCGCCACATGGATTAACACACTTCACTTAACTCGTTGATCGACGCATACCTAAAACGAAAACACAAACAGAACCACGACAAAAAGCAACACAAACGAAAGACACGACAAAACATGAAAACAAAAACAAAGAAAACGTTGGGTTACCTCCCAACAAGTGCTTACTTTAACGTCTTTAGCTAGACCATCACTAACCTTGTCAATCCGGCGTTTTAGTGGCAACAGAAATCCTTCTCAACTCGTGGATTCTCCTAAACTTAGCATTCACAGATCTCCACCACTGACTATGGAAGTGGCCCCCCCCAAACTTGAACGATACACTCGGAGTTCCATGCCGAGTCCACTTCTTCCTTCTCGCAGCTTCCTCGAGTGGTCGAGTACCCCCTAAACGCGAGACGTGTGCAGCAGCAGCAGTCATGATCGAGCAGCAGTCTTCCGTCTTTCCAACGTCGTGTTGCTTGATGGCGTCGTATATGGAAATCTTGAGCTCCTCATCGTTAACACGAAACGTGAGATTGCCTTCCTGCACATCAATCAACGCACGACCAGTTGCTAGAAAAGGTCTACCAAGGATTAGTGGTTGTTGTTTGAATTCGGGAATATCTAGAATAACAAAGTCGGCAGGAAAGACAAAATCTCGAATTCTTACCAACACGTCTTCGACGATACCTTTTGGATATGTGACTGACCGGTCACCATCATCGATGAAATCTTCGCCGCTTCATCTTTCCTAGGTGTAGCCGGTTGAAAACGCTCAATGGCTTCAGATTGATGCTCGCCCCAAGTCGCACAAAACATTTGGAAAAGTATGCTCGCGATCTCGCACTCTAACGTGAAACCGCGGGATCCTTCGCTTCGGAGGAGCTTCCTTTGCAAGACAAGCATCGCATTCTTCGGATAGGAAATTTTCTCAAATTTTCCAAGTTTCTTCTTGCTTGCAAGCTGCTTTCAAGAATTTCATGTAGTCGGCAAGATGTTTCGCAGCTTCAAAGAGAGGCAAATTTATCTCAACTTTTGAAAACCTCTTTGAAACGAGTAAACTCCTCGTCATATTTCGACTTGACAAGTCGACTCGGAACGGACCGGAGGAGTGTACGTGCGACGCTTAGCTTCGGGGCGCCATGGCCGACCTCGCGACCACCTGGGAAGGTCGCGAGGCATCCGTTGTGCGCTGATCTCCGTCTGGCGGCGAGCTATGGGCGCTGGTCGCCATGAAGCTGCCGCTGTGGCGCACAGACACTCGATGGCTCGCGGTCGGGCGCGGCGCGCCGGTCGCGGGTTTCGTGGGCAAATTTTGGATGGCTCGCGATCGGGCTCATGGTCGCGAGCTCGGTCATGAAGTTTTGCTTGAACGCTTTCTTGCTCTTCCCAGTAGGGCTCGGGTAGGCTCGCCCACCTCGTCCCGAATAGCAAAGCACCGATTCTTGGGTTTACCTCCTATTACTCGGAAATTGGCCCATCTTTTGTAGTGCATTCACTTGCACCGCTATTTGACCAATTTGATTCTCCAACATCTTCATATGCTTCCCATAGCCGCCACGGTGGACTCCAAGTGATTTATCTTACGCGGTGTTGCTTATGAGCAATTCGATTCGTTGCCAATTGTTGGTTGCTTACAACCAATCGCTGCATCATGTCTTCGAGACTTGGCTTCTTGGCTCTTGAAACGACTCGAACATTGAAGCTTCTTTGGAGGTTGTTGGAAATTCGAATGATTCCTCCGATTGATGTGGTCGACGTTTCTATCTCAATCGACTCTTCAAAATAGTGAACTCTTCATGAGATCGTCATATTTTGAATCACTCTCAACAAGAAATGCTTTGAACAATGGTGTTCTCTCCGTTGGCCATTGATAATCTGGCGACCATCTCCTCTACAATACGACTTGCCTCGTCCATCGGTCGGTTCAATAGCAGCCTCGCCGACGCATCTACCATGCTCCTCGCCCGCCATGTCGGTCCACCGTAGAACTGTGTGATTTGTTGCTCCTTGAGAACCCATGTTGTGGACATCGCCTCAATAGACCTCTCGAATCTCTCCCATGCCTCGAATAACGATTCGCCGTGGTTTCGCAAAATGAGAGATTTCGCGATGATCTTCGTCTTTCGCCGGCGGGAAGTATTCGAAAGAAATTTCGCAAAGTTTCCCAAGTGTCGATGCCACCGTCCAAACTTGAACCAATCTTTTCGCTTCACTCGTCACAATGAGAAACCGAACATGCGATCCGGATCGTGTCTTGTGGCACCCCATTCTCGCTTGATGGTGTCACAAATATCGAGAAAAGTTTCAAGATGCGATTCGGGTCTTCCGACTCCTCCCCAAACCGCTCTCCTCGACCATACCGATCGGTACGGTTTGAGCTCAAAATTGTTTGCAGATCTACGCAGGGCCCCAACCGCCTCCTTGAACTGCTCGTGGGATGTCGGTACATGTGATTCAGAGGTCTTTCCTCCGAGCAGTGGACAATGATTCCATATTCGCCATCCGACGCATCTCCGCAAAGTCGCCTAGCATGCGTGCAACTTGCTCGGGAGGAATGCCCCGTTTTATGGATTGGCCGCCATTGCGGCTCGCTCTTCTCTCGTCCTCTTCTCCTTTGAGAGCTTTCGATCTCGGATCTAGTAATATTTCGTGAGATCCCCGAGATCTTGCACGCATAAACTACCCGAGAAAGAGAGAAGTTAGACCGACAAAATAAATAAATATAATATATATAACTTGAATTAATGAATCCAAATCGTCAAATTATTCCTATGTGATCTTAACAATCCCGAACGGCGCCAAAATTTGATCGCTCCTTTTCACACGCAAAAGGTGTAAGTATAGGTGTTTAAGCATCGTATCCACAGAGATTGTATCACGAAAACATGAAGCTAGCTCAACGACAATTCATCATTATCCAAGCACGTAATTTAGGTTGTGAATTTTAGGGCTTCGATAATTAAATCCAAAGCAAAAGTAATAACAAGAAAATAAACTAAAGCAATAAAATATCAAGGAAACAAATATCAAGAAAGACTAACCCTGGGGATGCATTAATCCTATCCACAATGATGTTTATCCCGCTATTATTAACCGCTTTAATCCGCATAAGACGGAAGATCACATATATAACCAATAACTTCGCCATTTACAATTGCGGCGGTTGATTACTAATTTTCCCTATCACGCTACGCCTCTAGAGGAAAATAAGCAACCCAAAAGGATCACTAAGAATATGCTTCCTACGAATGTCCTATCTCGCCACGACTCAAGGCTCATTCAGATCATGCATTCGATAACGATTGACAATTAATACAATTACGTAATTAACCGACAACTAGATATGCATCAAGATTGATCGTAAATCAACACATATAAATAAGCACAATCGAATCATGAATCAATGCCGGAAGGTAAATAACAATAGCGAGAATCACAACATATAGGATAGAATCATGCAAACCATAGGATTAGAATGTAAATTAGCTAGACATAATTAACGACATAAAGTACGCAATAATCATAAAACGGAAATTAAATTGATAAAACCCGTAGAAGCGCCTCAAGAACAATGGTTGGGTTCGTATCCAAATCCAACGGAAAACGGAAAAAGATGGAATTCCTCGGACGAAATCGTGCTAAATCGTTACCAATGCGAAGAACTAATGTAAACGATGGATAACTATTGCTATAATTAATCTAAATCAAAGCTAAAGCGAAAATAAATGAAAAGCAGATAAAACCGAGGAAAAGCGCAAAATCGCTACCGGGTACGTTGGGCGCGCGGTGAAGTCTATTTATAGATTAGGCTGAAAACCCTAATTTTGGGGTTCGCCGCTCACCTCGCGGCCGGGATCGCGCCGCGAGCTCGGTCGCGAGGTTCGGGCGTTTTGGGCGTTACAGGCGATTTCGCGGCCGCGCATGTCGCGAGCTCGCCAGCTGGCTCGCATGAAGTTCATCGCTTCGCCTGCGTTCTCTCGCGTCCGAACTCCGAAGTGCGATCCGTTTGCGCCTATGGACTCCTATCGAGATGCTCTTTAACATTCTAAACTTTTCACATCCATATTTTCATATCCATTTAATCATCTTTGGTTACATCTTTGCCTTATGCCCCGATTATCACCGAAAAGCCTACAAAACACCAAAGAGAACCCCAAGAGCAAGATCTTCTAGAAAAGATAAAACATTAAGAATCGATACATAAACGCACATTAAACGAGCTAAACTCATCTTCAAATATCAACTATAAATGTAAAAGCGCGCTTATCGACACCCATGCCCGTGCTCTCAAACGCTTGAGAGGATAAGGCGTGCGATCCCCGAGTCCCGGTGCTGCCGATGATCCGGAGTGCGAGATCGTCGGTTCTCAACCCGCACTCGTACTTTCCCGAGGTAGCGATCCGCTTGCATACATTATAAGGTAATGTAATTATTGTGTCCTCGACTTGGTTGGTCATTGCACGTGGTCGAGGCGGCAAAGCGTCCGTCCTTGTGACGGAGTACTTGAAAAGTGCCGTTGCCGGTTCGACGGAGTGGCTCGCCACGCCGGGAGATGGAGGAGAAGACTCTCCTCGCTCAAGATGTGTGCGCGCCGAGGCTAAGGCTCGGGATCTTTGCCGAGGAGGCAAGGCGCGGGCGGCCGTGGCCGAGGGGAGGAGGCGTCGCTGAGGCGAGAGCGGCGAAGGCCAAGGCGAGAGGCGAAGTCGGTTTATTGAAGGCCGAAGTAGGCCTGTTGAAGGTCAAAGTAGAGGGGACACGACGTTGGGAGACCGAGGCGGCGGGCGGGTGAGGGAGATGCTCCGGCTTTGCGGAGGCTATTCTGTCGAGGGGTTCTCCGAGGTGGCTGCTGGCATGGCCGGGGTGTTGAATAAGCGCACAGTCTCGGACGCTATCGACGAAGTGGCCGAGGATTACCCTGAGTTGGATAAGTCCAAGTATGGGTATGAGGCGACAGAGGACGACGTCTTACTGCGGGCTTATTCCGAGGTTCTTGCCCGCGGATTGAAGAGCTTGCCGTCTTGGAGAATCGACTTGCTCGTCGGTCTTGCTAATCGCTGAGTCGGTCCTGCGCTCGCCGGTGGACCGAGATCCCATGATCGAAGCTTTGATGGCTGATCTGACTAAGGGATCGGGGGAGGCGACGGCTAAGGCTTTGGAGGGGGTCGAGGCTTCTGGAGTCCCCGAGGAAGCAGAAGCTTCTCGAACCCAGGAGGAGGCCGAGATGCTCGAGCCACGGAGGCGCCAAAGAAGCTCAAGTTCGAGGAGACCGAGCTTGCCGAGCCCGAGGAATAGGCTCTTTGGAGGGGTCATTGATCCCTTTCTTTTCTCATTTTTTGTAGACCAAATGTAAATATGTCATCATTAAGATGTCGTTTTGTCTTGCCTTTAAGGCTTCAATAAAATTCTTCAATTCATCGAAGTGTTTTTATTTTGTTATGCCTTCAGCTTATTTTTGCGTCGTTTGACCTGTCTCCCTGGCTGGACCAAATAAAAGCCTTGAACCGTGATCTCGACGAAAAGCAAGTTGAAGTCGCTCATTTGAATGACCAGCTCGGACATATGCGGGAAGATGCCGAAGTGAAATTGTGGCTTCTCGGGAGAAGTATGACGAGCCTGTGCTCGGTTTGGGAGTTGGAGGAGAGGTTTGAGATCGCAGGGAAGGCTAAATCAAGTGGTGAGGAGCACTCGAGTATGAGGAGGTCATTCACGAAATGGTGGGATGACTATCCATGGTCGGCTAAAGTTGTTGAGGCATTGCCCGTTGTGCGAGGTACAAGCGTGAGTATGGTCGGAACTCCTGGCAATTTCAGGAGCAGTTTACTGACCTGAAAAAGATGGGAGGTCTATACAAGACCGTCATAGCTCACCAACCACAGCTTGAGGAGCTGCTTCGACCGGCTGCCGAGGCTTCTTCTTCTGCCGGGGCTTCTTCGTCTGCCAGGACTTCTGCCATTGCCTCGGGGCCTTTTTCTTCGGAGTGGCGAGCTCAAGAGAGACGTTTTATTGCCCAAGAGAGAGGTAGGTCCTCGAGGAGCCGAGGTCGGGTGTCATCGAGAGGCCAAGGTCGTTTGACGAGGCAAAGGGCTGGTCGAACTTCTGGCATCGATCGAGGACGAGGCCGAGGTAGGGATAGGGTTAGCATAGATGAGCTGTTGAACCCTGATTTCGCTAGGGATTGGCTTAGCTTTTCCCAACCTCCGGACCTTCATCGTCCTTGTAATGTTTCGTTGTACACTTGAAATAAGAATAATTTTCTTTTCTTCGTGTTGACTTTTTAAGAACACTATGTCCTTTTATTACCGTAACCAATAAGAAGGTAGGTCGTCTTCGTATTACACGAAGGTAGTTCGTCCTCGTACGAAGGTAGTTCGTCCTCGAAATAAACGAAGGTAGTTCGTCCTGTATGCGAAGGTATTCATCCTCGAAATAAACGAAGGTAGGGGTTCCTTTTTCGACAAGAAGTATTTCTAGGGGTGGTCCCTCTTCCCAAAATGAATGGAGGTATAGGTTCCTTTTAGCAAGTTTTATCGCTAGGGTGGTCCCATCTTCCCGAAATAGACGGAGGTATAGGTTCCTTATTGTGACAAGTTTTATCGCTAGGGGTGGTCCCTCACGCCGCATTTAAAGTTCGATCCTCATATTAAGCGAGGGTAGTCTGTCTCCGCCGGGGTATTTCGTCCTCCTTGGAGGTATTGTATAATGGAGAAGAGATAGTATGCATAAGTGGCAAATAAAACATGCAAACAATATTTTATTGATAAAGGACGACGTAAAGCAGTAACAAGACTCGAACCACGACCAAACTCGCATGGACTCGACACTTGACACTTATGCAAAATATCTCTTCAAATGAATGATGTGCCACGTGTTGGGTATTTGCTCACCGGATATATGGGCGAGCTTATCGACCCTTTCCGAGGACTTCTTCGACCCGTAAGGTCCTTCCCACGCGGCTTCCGGCCCGAGCCATGGCTTTCATCGACTTCATTATTTGAGTATGCGAGGTCGCCTACTCGGAATTATCGGGACTTGACACACTGGTTGTAATACCGAGCTACTTGTTGCTTATCTTGAGCCTACGATGTAGGTGAGGTCTCTCTTTTCTTGAGTAGATCTAGATCGGTTCGTAGATTTTCCTCATTTGCTTGGTGAGAAGTGAATGGTCGGGGGCTCGGCATACCGATCTGCGCAGGATTCTTGCTTGGTTACGTATGCCAAGCTATAGGGTGTTTCTCCGTTCGATGTCCGAGGGTGTAGTACGGTGCGACCATATGACTTGTGGTAAATTTTTCACCCAATTGCCCTTTACTCGGTCGAGGTGAGTTTTGAGTCCTTTCACGATTGTCTGTTGGTGACTTGGTTTGACCATTTTCTTGAGGATGAGCTACCGAGGTGAATTCTCTTTGGATCAAAGCTCTTGACACCATTCTTTGAATACTTTATCCGTGAATTGTGTCCCATTATCGAAATAAGAATATGAGGATGCCGAGCGACACGATGTTCTTCCGCACAGTTGAGGCGTTTTGCTCGTGATTTTCACCAAGGTTCGGCTTCCACCCACTTCGTGAAGTAGTCGATCGCGACAATCGGAATTAAGCGCCACGGGCTTTGCGAGAAAGGGCCTACGATATCGATCCCCATTGCATAAATGGCGAGGGCTTTGCATGTTGGCGGCGTCGGTTTGAGGTAGCCTCGCACGCTTCCATGAATTTGGCACCGGACACTTCTTCATGAGGTCAATTGAGTTTTGGTACATTGTTGTGTAGTATCCCCATCGCATGACTTTCTTCGATAGGGCGGGGTTCGATTTGACTTCCCACGATCCTTCATGTACTTCCATGATGCGTAGTCATTTCGGTTCGGACCAGGCACCTTAGAGAGGCTGCAGTATGATTTTCTATAGAGGACTCCTTGCTCAAGTATATATCGCAGACTTGCTCAAGATTTTCTAACCGAGCTTATCATGGGGTAGTTCGCCTTTCTCGGTACTCTCGAATGGGAGTCATCCAATTGGGTTCATCATCAGAGACTATATTGACCTCGGCTCCGGTATCATCATTGTTTATGCTCCTGTTTCAGCCTTCTTCTACTGGCGAGTTCATCGACGACGAGGCCAGTTTGCTTAATACGTCAGCTCGGCTATTTTGTTCCCTTGGGATACGAACTAGCGGAAGTGTGAGAAAGCTTGTTGTAGGCTTTTGGCTTTTCAAGGTATTTCTTCATCCTGTTGCCTTTTGCCTCGTCTTCCCCAACATGTGGCTCACTATGACTTGAGAGTCCTTTGTGAACTCTGCGACTTGTATCGAAGGCTTTGAGCTGGCGAAGTCCCATGATTAAGGCCTCGTATTCCACTTCGTTGTTCGTATTTTTGAATGCGAACCGAGAAGTGCGTGGGTGATCTCTTAGCCATCGGTCCTAGGAGTAAGATACGCTCCATTACTGTTTTTCCGAAGCCCGTCAGCGTAGACTTGCCGGCAATCCTCCGGTGTTTTATCAATTGATTCGGCCGGCATAAATCGTCTGGACTCGGTGGGTTTTGGTTTCTCGTGAAGTTAGCCTCGACAAGGAAATGCACTAAGGCTTGACACCCTTGATGGCAGCGGGCAAAAGATATATCGTGTTCACCCGATTCAATTGCCCGCCGCAATTCTTCACGAGGCTTAAACGGCCGTCAATACTTGTCGAAGTGGGTGATCGATGAGAACTTGTATGGGATGTGCATGGAAGTATGGACATAATCTCCTTGCAGCATTTACTAATGTCGTATGAGCTTCTCCAAAGGTTGGTACCTCGTTTGGTCCCTTGGTGCTCGTGATGAAATACGGGGCTGGCTCCTTCCTCTCGTACAAGGCGCACTTATGGTTTCGTCCGGGCGGCGGTATAGGGACAGGACCTCTCCTTCTTTGGGACGGATAAAGTGGAGAGTTTGTGAGGTAGTTTTGAGATCTTCAAAGACGGACTTGTATATCATTCAAGGAGAACTCGAGGAGCCTTTTGAGTATTTTGAAGAAGGCATTGCTTATCCGCTGCTTTTGAAAGAAAAGCGGCTTAGTGCGGCTAACAACTGTCAACTTGTGTACATCGTGGATTGTCTTGACATCTTCATCTCCACAATGGTTTGAACTTTGGGACGGTTGGCTTTAACCTCCTTGTGAAACCCAACACCCCGTAAATTTTCTGGACGAGCGTGAACGTGCATTTCTGGGGGTTTAGCTTTAGGTTGACTTTTCTAAGTAAGCCGAGGACAATCTTGAGGTTGGCAACACATGCGGCTTCCTCCTTGCTTTTGACGACGATGATCTACGTACACTTCCACATTCCAACCTATGTAGGGCTGAAATATTTTTTCCACCATTCTTTGATAGGTGGCGCCTGCATTCTTGAGTCCGAATGACATCTTCTTGCAAAGACTCCGAAGTCTGTAATGAAGGCTGTTTTGGCCGCGTCTTCGTCGTCCATCAAGACACGATGATATCCTTGTATAGGTCCAAAAGCGAAGACTTCGCACCTACCAAAGCGTCGACCTTCTTGTCGATATTGGGAAGGGTACTTGATCTTTAGGCGATGTTTATTGAGATCGTAATCGATGCACATTCGCCATCCCCTCCTCCTTTCTTTACCATCACGGGTTAGCTATCCGGTCGGATACTTGACTTGAGCAAATATCGAGCTTTTAATAATTGGTTCACCTCGTCATGGATGACTTGATTCCGTTCGGCTGCAAAAATCCGTTGCTTTTGCCAAACTGGTTTCACACTCGGGTCAATGTTGAGACGGTGGGTGATGATAGCCGGTGAGACCCCGACCATGTTAAGGGGCGACCAAGCGAACATGTCTCTGAATTCCCTTAGGAGTTGGATGATCTGTTTCCTAAATTGAGGTACCCCGGTAGAACCAACTTTTACGACCTTGAATGGCTCGTCTTCACACAATGCGACCTCCTCTACCGAGTTCTCTGGGCTGGCGGCGTCTTTCCGGTTCCAACTCCTCGGGTTTCTTTAGTTGCTATGCTGCGGGTCTTTGGACGAAGTCCTCGCACCTCTCGGAGCGACTGCATGCATTCCTTAGCACCTTGGTTTCCCGGATCACGGCTACCCTCCTTTTGTAAGGATTTTCATTGTCGGTGGTAGGTTGAGCACACGCCCTTCTGCGTTGCTTGATCTCGCCCAAGTATGATGTTGTGCGGTGAGTGGGCGACCACGAAGAACTAGACCACTTTAGTAGAGCTCGTGGTGCCCTTCCCTCTTGTGGCGGGAAGGTCGATTACTCCGTGCAGGCGCGTTTCTTCCTGCGAAGCTTGGAGTGGTAGCGGTGCTGTCGAGGCGCACCTCCTCTACTCCTAACTTGTCAAAGCATTCCTTGAAGAGGATGCTCACCGGCCCACCGCCGATGTATATGCGCTTCACCAATTTGTTTGCGACCTGCACGGATCACCAATGTGTCTGGTGGGGCACTACCGCGTGCTGGGGTCGTCCTGGGAAAGTGATCGCCTCGTCCTTTTGAACCTCTTGTTGGCGATGTGTCGGAGGTGTGGGGACTTGAACTTGACTTTGTGGGAGGACTTTGTAACTCGTGTGGCCCCGTGATGGTGGAGATGACCCCATCGTATTGGGTTCGTCGTCTCCTTCTTCGTCGATGTTGCATTTCGTTTTCTTTTGAGGCACAATTTCCCTCATCTCCCGCCTCTTCTTCCGACCTCGATAGGGGCTTCGTCTTGACTACAATCGTCGCCTTGCCGCTGTACTTTTCGGGACTCCTTCCTGTACCAACATCTCGATGTCTCCCATGAGGTCTCTGCACTCCTCCGTGTCGTGCCCGTAATCCTCATGGAAAGAGCGATCTTGTCCTTGGTTCGACGTTTTGACCCCGTCATTGGTGAGGCTTCGAACATATTCATGTGGGTTAAGTAGATCTACGCCTTGGCCGTCGAAGGAGTATATTGAGGTCGCTCAGAGGTGTTACGTGGTCGAGCACGGACTCTATCGGGCGACGTATTCTTTCCAAGGCACTCCGTCGGCCTTGGCCGCCTCCCGTCCCTCATCTCTCATTCCTTTATCGGAGGGTTACGCCTTTTACGCCCAGCTTCTTTCTATCGGTCTCGTCCGCTTTGGCGAACCGTCGGCTATCTTATTCAGCTCCGTCGCGATCTGACGGGTTCGTATTGACGATCTCTTTGTATAAGGCCCCAGACAAGATGCCGTTTTGGAAGGCCGAGATGATAAGGAGGTCATTCATGTCTTGACTTTCGGCATTCCTTGTTGAACCTGGTCATAAAGTCGCTAACGGACTCGTCTCGCTTTGCCTCACGGTGAGGAGATGTGCGGCGACGTTTTGACTTAGCTTCTAGAAGAACCTTCGATGGAAGGTGTCATCGTCGCGGTAGAACCGATGCTTCCGGAGATAGGATCGCGAACCATCGGCGGGCGTTGTCGACTAGTAACTCGGGAAGAGCTTGCACATGTGAATTGTGTCGGCGTTGGTTGATCGTTATCTTGGAATTGCGAGAGGAAGTTCATGGGTCCCTTAGTCCGTCATAGGGGCAATGCTCGGCACCGGTATTTGTCTCGGGAGTGGGTGTCGAGTATTCTATTTGAGACGGGTGACTATCTTCCGTACCGTCGAAGCCGCCCTCTGGAGAGTGGGGTGGAGTTCGTCTACCGAACTCGTTTTGGTGACCAGGATCGACCTCGGCGGTCACGACGTCCTTTCCTGCGCTGTTCGTCCCTTGCGCGGTTGGTTTGGGCCCCAACTCGTGCAGAGGTATGGCGCCCATGACTTGGATCTTGGAGGATCCACTCGTCGCGGTGCCTCGTGTTTAGGCGAGGCTTGGCGTTCTTTTCTTCGGGATGCGACCGACCTTGTGCTTGGGCGAGGTATTGGAGAAAGCTTTCCTTATTTTCTCAAGAAACCCCTTGGCGTCGTCAAGGTTCATCTGACGAGTTGGAGGTTCCTCTTGATTGCTGTTGTGGCCTCCCTCGCAGCTATACTCTGCTTCTTCATGCAGGATGGGATGGCCTTGTTCGTCGAGGCTCTGGACGTGCCCTCGGGGTCGGTTCTCGGATCGGGTTTTCGAGCTGAGCTCGGCGTGTTCGTCGCCGTTGTTCTTTGTTGTTGCCGACATGCGACCTGGATGCAAGACTTCTTGTTCTCATTGTCGTGATTGATTCCTATAAACAAACTTTGATCGAAAACACGAATTTCGTTTCCACAGACGCGCCGATGATCGATCTTAATTTCGTTAGGGAAATAAATGCACGATGAACACAAAGGATTTCGTGGTTCAATCTTTGAATTAGATCTCGTCCGCAGGCGGGAGAGAGTATATGTGTATTGAGAGTGTAAAGCGATTACAAAGAGTGTAGATGATCTTTTCGTCTAATCTAGCCTCTATTTATACACAATTATATTGACCTAGATCTTGAATCTAAGATTTCTTCTAAGATAGGATCTCAATCCTATCTCTTCTCCAATTAGGTTCTCTTAGATATGGCCGAGTCTTACGGGTTCCCATTTGGTTTAGGAGTCTTCTTGGGCGAACTTATGCAGGCCGAGCTTAATGTCAGGCTTATTTATATTGGGCCTGATGCTTGAGCATGGTGGTTGGGCCGTATCCTATCACATAACATGCATGTTAATCTACCCAATTTAATAAAAAAAATACGAAATTACGTAGAATTGCAGTGAATAGATGGATAAACCTTTGGGTTTGCATGGTTTTAGGTTAGACAGACAGTTTTTGCTGACAAAATTCTGAAAAAAATATTGAATGACCAATGACAATTGATGAAAAATTGGAATCTGGTCCATATCAAACAATCCGATCGGATTTTTGATCGAATTCCTGATCGGATTTTATATATAATAAGGCCCGTTTTTGGAGCAACCTACCAGATTTGCTGCCGGATTGTTGGAATCCCGGTCGGCATTCTCGATCGGAAAATGAAATAGTATTGATCGGTTTCATTGTAATTCGCTTTTCCTAGTTAATTTTAGATGTTTTTATGGAGAATAACATAATCCCTTCTTCTTTTTTCACATAATTTCGTAATTTGGTGCTATAAAATTCACGTGAAGACCTGAGACCTATAAATTTTTACACCTAGATATAATAAAATTCATGTGAAATTTAAGTAGAAAGTACAATAAAGTACGCTTCACATGAATAAAGAAATAAGTACAATAAATTTCACGTGAAAGTTAAAGCTTACATCTCAATAAAATCCTTTAGAACACTACTAAAATTCTCATATCTCTAAAATTCTCAAAGCACTACTTCAAATCTCTCAAAAATTGCATCTTCAAATTGAAGAGCTACTCGCAATCAAATAAAATAGAGGTAATGTGACTTAAAGTGACATTTCAAAATTCCATTTAGTTGAGAAGTTTAATTTAATTTTAATTTCTTTCTTTTTTACTTGGATAGACAATTGAAAATTCATCACTTTGAATTATGGTGGAGAGTTTGATAGTGATTGTATGTATACTGACAGGTCTCAACAAATTACCCAAATTCCAAACTATTCTGTTTACAGTCTCATATACTACATCAATCATGTATTTGTTGGATTTGTATATTGAAAGCATAATGGTTGAGCTTGTATACAATATTTCATGTTACCACTATTACAATCTTCTATCTGAATTGTTTACTTGATTGCATATGTTTGTCACATTATCTCATACAAAAGTTAGATCATACAGTGTGTAGAAGATCATAGAAGTCTGTATGATTGGTTAAACTTATTGAGATATAAAAAGGATCACAGTTGAGACAACTTTAGGATGATTTGTCGGTATAAGCTGCAGTATAGATAAGAAGCGACTTGATTTGGTTGCTTGTCTATGCTGATACTTCTTGAAGTATTGATGGATCACAGTGAGATGAGTTCTTCTATCTGACCGTCGTGAAGAACCTAAATCTCGGTGGCTTTACGTTGATCTAAACCTCGATAAGGTTTGAGGTGAGTATGAGTTACTGATCATCACTTTGACTTGTTATGGGTGAAGGTTATATTAGATAACCAAGATTCTCGCATCTTGGGTGGTGGTAATGTTTGTATGTCATACTAGTTACTTGTATCAGTCAAGTATCATTTAGGATTATAACGTCCCCTTAAGGAGTTCAAAAAGTTTATTGTACTAAACTCTGCAGGTTGAGTTAGCTCAAGTACAATAATAAGGTTGAGTGGTACTACTTAAGGAATTAAAGAGATTAATTAGCTCAGTCAGAATGAGTTGAACATAAGATAATTAATTCATTTTAGGCCCATTTTTATTCATTACATTTGATTCTGGGCTGGCCGATCAAGGCTTGTTGGTGCTGACAAATTCGCCCACCCTAGTAGAGTCTCACTAGGACTCTGTTCTAATTCTCCAGTATCTACATAGATATTATCAGATATTATTAGATATCAAAATATATTATCTGATATATCATTAGATATAAAGTGATAATATTTGATATTATTAGATATCGAAAGATAATTATTCTAGATATGTTTTATCGCAAATATATGATTGCATTTATTAGATATCGAGGGATCTATCTAAATATGATTCTAGAAATGCATTATAAATACAAGGTAAGAGAAAATCGAGAAAAATTCCATTCATTCATTTGTGATTTTGAAAATTGCAAAGAAAAGTAGGAGACAAATTTTGGCGATATTCTCCATAAATTGCTCTCTCGGCATTGGAGAATAGGCATCCGGGATACATTCCATAAGATCGAAGCTGGAATCTGCCATTAATCTTATATCCGAGAAATTCATATGTAACACGAGAAAACACCAATGTATTGCAATTAATTATATAGATGCATGCTAGGTATATAATCATTATTTGGTGAATTAAATATCGAAGATAGATAATCGGGAAGAGGGTAAAATCTGTTTTCCCTACAATTGGTATCAGAGCTTGGGACCAGTATCTTAGCTCTGTTGGATTAATTCACGTTTGATTATTACGTGCGCTATAATTAATTGTAGATCTATCGTCCATCGTGGCTCGGTCATTTGGTTTTTTTGTTGGTTGTTTTCACCACGAGAAAATTCATTGTTAGATTAGAATTTAATTTTGTAAATTAAATCGTAAAAGCGAAAAACGAGCGAAGATGAAACACGAATCGAAGAACACGAAGAACGACATGACACAAAGGAAGCCCGTCACATGGCGCGATGGGGCACGCCGATAACGATTGGGCGTCGGCGACGCGTAAAAAGCGCGGGCGTGGGGGCGATTACCTGCTGGCGTGCTAACGCTCGGAAGATGTATCACGGCGGCGTCGAGTGCGGCTCTACGCATGAGTGCCGCCCGCGCATAGCGCGCAGGCGAACCCGGCGTGCGAGACGTGCGTGTTGAGTTGTGCGGATGATCGACGAGCATGACATCAGTGCACAGCTGTGCGGATACCCATTGCGCGATGCACACGGACAGGTCAGCGCGTGCTGGGGCGCGATGTGCGAGGAACATCGACGGACGGATAGGGCCAGGCGCATCCACCGTGAGGCCTCAACGAACGACTCGAGCTGACAATACGCGAGAAATGGCAGTGGGTGGCTGGTGAGGTTGGGCGTACGATGGGCTGTGCCCTAGCGTACGGCACAGTCCACTTTGGCCAAACCGACCCGTTTCTAATTCGAGCCATTCCTGACCCAGATCCAGTTTTTTTACCCGACCCAGTTTCAATTTTTTTTCCTAAATCCAATTTTGACGAGTCTGGTCCGTGCCCGTGCACGCGAGGCCCGTTTCGATTTTTTTAAAGATTTGTACTTTGCAAATTATATAATAAATTATGCAGGGAAATATAGGATCCACGAATGGGCCGGGATGAACGAGTTTTATTTCATTTTATCGTTCATAACATGTCGTTGATGTTTAAATTATGCAGTAGCTTGCAATGTATGTTTAATTACGTAGATAAACATGTATATATGTTTTCTTGATTAACTACGTTTAGCAAGCATGCTATGTTTATCGCGTTTTGAAACATGTTTTAGAATTCTGCGAGCATGTTTTACATGTTGAGTTCTAGAGAAAGCATGTTAGAACTACGTGATCTGCATGGACAAACCTTTTAAAACAAAAGACTAAGCAAGAAACCTGATGTATTAATTCTTAAATTAAAAATGCCAAGACCTCCATATTTTGATCTCTAAACAAAGTGATACGCACTGTGAGTAAACATCCACATGCTTGGCTTGCTTGCACCATTTATCATAAGTTTGTTAGATGAGATTTCTAAATAAAACATTTAATCTATTGAGAAGTTGGAGTTTCGTGTAGCGTTCACACACGTGGCTTGCATGTGCGATTTTCATAAGTTCTCTAGAGATAGATTTAAAGAAGATGACAAACGAATTGAATTGGGCGGTATAGTCAGGTGTGTATACTAATTCTAAAAATTCGATTTTTGTTTTAGTTTTGAGAGATGATTTATATGTGCGGAGTTTTGGCGAAACCTTGTTTCGGTTTTCAAACTATTTACGCATGGATATTACATTATTTTTGATAGTGGTGTTTCTATCATGAGAAATGGCGAGTTTATACGTGGTGACACATTATATAATTCTCTTTATACAATTTACGCTAAGAATAATACCTATAATTATGTTGCATCTACTATATCAAACCATAAGAAGAAAGTTTTCTTCCCAAGATAACACCACATATCTTTGACATCTTAGATTAGGTCACATCAATCTAAATAGGATCAAAGACTAGCTAAGAATGGGCGTTGGGTGAATTTACGGTTACTCAGTTCCCGGTTTGTGAATCACTGTATAGAAGGAAATATGTCGACGGATCCTCAAAGCAAGGGATATAGAGCGAAGGGTGTTGGAGTTAGTCCATTCGATCAATGTGGACCAATGTCTCTGAAGCTCGTGGAGGTTCGAGTATTTTGTCACTTTCATTGATGATTATTCAAAGTGCGGATATGTATACCGCTTGCGCAAGTCTAAATGCTTTGAAAATTCAAAATTTAAGGTTGAAGTGGAGCGAAGCTAGGTAATAGTATCAGTAACTACGGTACGATCGCGGTGGCGAATACCTCAGTAACAAGTTTATGGACTATCTGGTGTAGTGTGAGATTACATCACAGCTCACTACACCGAGCAAACCATAGCAAAATGGTGTGTCAGAGCGAATAAATAGGACTCTCTTAGATTTGTTTAGATCAATGATGAGTTATGCAACTTTGCTATTTTGTTAGGGCGGCCAGATCAAAGCGTATCCGGCCCAATCACGTGTGATTTTTGTGGTTTATCTCTTTCCAACCATAACCACTCGATTTTCAGGTCTATTCCCTTCTAAGTCTATCCCCTTCCAACCCATATCATTTATGGTCAATACTCAAGATAGTGATCAACCCATTGAATAAAGACCCATGCACAACCATGATGGAACAATTTCGGAGTATTGAATAGTAATAACTTTGTTAAAACATTTTTACGGCATGACATGCATTTTACTTGAAATATCAGAGTAAATAACACAAACTAATATTATATAACCCAACTTATACCGATGAAAATGTCTACTGGAAGAGATCTAGAGATCCAACAACTACATTGATCGCACTAGCGGTACTAACAACAATCTGAGAACTATTTTTGAGTCACATTCCATAAAGCAAAGCAACAATGCGATCAAAATGGAGATCGAGAGTGAAACAAGGGTTTCGATTTTCTAAACCAACATTTGGCAATATCAGGTTTTCAAATCCATTAGAAGCGAGAAGATAAAAATGTTCGGGGCATCGAGCAGCTATAAATGGGTACCTTGAAAATATACATGTGTGCAAGATGAAACAAATCTTAGCGAAGAAACTTCAAAACTTGATGCTTATCCTCGGATCTAGGATAAACCATACATAACGATCGTGAAAATGAAAACATAAGCAAAATGCAAATTTTAGGAACATAGCACGACAAACCGTGTTGAAAAAGATAACTTGGGGATATACTTCCTTTAGGAATCCAAAACAACAAGATATATCCCCACATGCAAAAACGAGAAAAATGAATTGGTACTTTGGTAGAACACATAGCCCGGAACTCAAAACCTAAAGGGCACACAACCAAAAAGTGGCCCATCGGCCACCAAATCGATAGCCAACAAAGTGGTAGCCGGCCAAATCGGCCGACCTCCAACCGTTTTCTCTTATCACTCCTTTAAAAACCCGAGTTCTATGCTATGTTATTTACCTAAGGACGGAATCAAAACAAGAAAAGGACAAAATTTAAAAATGAAGGCTACCAAGGGGTACCGTCGATGGGTAGGCCGGTAGTAGCACAATGGCGCCGTTGCCAAGTCTTCGCTCCTAGGCTCCCGCTCATCCAATGCTTCAGCAGTGTGCCTGAGGGATGCTTGGCTCTTCTTAAACATAGAGAAACGCTTGAAATGAATGTTGGAAAATGAAGGCCTAGGCCTCTATTTATAGGGTTAAGCAGCGATTGCGTAGCTACTTGCATAGCGTTTTGAAAATAAAAAGCGATGCAACTTTCACAAGCAGACTCCAAAACAACAAACTTGGTGTCCATGGACTCGCAATAAAATATCGGACACAACAACTATAAACATGATATAACTTTAAAGATATTTCAAAAGCACATTTTCAATAAGTTCACCGGTGCGAACCCCGTGGGTGGTCGAAACTGCATACTTAGTATCTATGAACTCGTCATAAAACACTCTTCATAATGCACGAGGTTTTGTGTTGATCGGATTATGGTAGCAAAAGTTAACTTTTACCTTCTCGAAAAGCATGATGTACAAACCTAGAACTAAGGAAGGACGGGATATCGATGTCGGTAACACTTGATATCAATACCATCGAATAATGAGGTATCAACTGACTGCTATGTTCAATTGACCAGTAAGTATACTGACTTATCATACTTATATATGTCTAACTGTTAAAGCATATTGAAATCAATGCATGTCTAATTCATTAAAACTTTGAATTTATTTTAACTTGTTTATGTCGATTATTTTAATTAAATTCCTCTAGAAGTTAACTTTCAATGTGCATAAGATATCATCATCGTATTTAATACCTTTGTTAGAAAAAGGTTGTAAAAGGCATAAAGTGCATTTACTTTTACCATACCAAAAGGTGTGAGAAGGTGAACATTTTTCCTAAAATGAAACTTGCATAGTCAACAACATCTCGATTTTCAAAACCTTCCATATTCCTACTGACAATGACACGAAGAAGAAAATCATCCCTCTGAACCCAGATTCATCATAAAGTAATATTTTCTTTTAGAAAACAATAAATCTGAGCGTCTTAGAAATTTTGCATATCTTTGGATGATAGGGATGGAAACACTTTCTTTCATACGACGGCGTACACAACCTCATCATCGTGATATGATTGTGGAAGTTCGAGATGAGCGAAGCCTCGTTCGAGGGTATATCATAGATGTGGTAAAGATGGTGAGGAGAATCTCAAGCTTCCACCAACAAGACCTCCTCTACAGAGCACGACCATACGTATGTGAGGGAGGCGATGAAGATGATAATGGAGGAGGGTACTCCCCTGACACCAACCCTGAAGAGGAGCTCCTTCCTACTGAAGTACAAGCTTATGATCAGTATCGTCACAAGTGCTATCTAGGGCTTCTCGGGTCACTGGACTAGGTCTTTGTAAACCAACAGATGTTGTTGGCCAGCCTGATGTCAGACATGTAGATCAACCAGGAGCATACTTTCATCTCCAACCTGCTAGTTGACGGAAGGTTTTGGAAGGAAAACCAAATAAAGCTTGGAGGAAGGTCTCATCCATCGTTGGAAGCCCTTAAGGACCATGAAATACTACTGTTATTACATGAAGAAGGTGCCATCATCGGCGAGAATATTGCGATCGAGATATAAGCACGCATTATATGGAACTAAAGGTGACATCCTCCAAACTAGCCAAATGGGTTGTCATAAATGAGAGTGAAGATGACAACAAGATCAGCCCTCTTTGAAAAAGGGAAAAAAGTGGTGGAGATGGAGGAGTTCGGCGGGAAAGCCGGAGAAGTCGCCATTGAAGAGGAGGAGGCGACTGCTGTTGTGATGACTCAACAACTACTCTTGACAAGCTAGAGCCCATATCGAGTGCGAGCTAAGCGGGCCCAAACCAGATCCACTCTCTCTTACTAATAGCCTCCTAACCACCCATGTCCACACCTCACCCCTCGCATTCCGTACCTCCACCAACATCCCCCCCACCATAGGCTGATTTTTTCTTAGCCCCAGCTTGAGATGTCCCCAATACATATCCCTTTAGTCTCACCTTCTTCACCAGTCTATTTAGCCCACTCTACCGAATCCTCTGAGGGACTCATAGAGATAACCATACAAGCCCAACTAGCCTCTCCCATAACCACCCTCAAAAACACATTTACCTAAAGAGTCCACAACTACCTGACCGAAAATTTTCCTATCCTTATCAATTTACCCGAAGCTTTGGCTCAGGCAACACGGCTACATGTTTTTGTCTAGATAAAGCTGGTGTATTATTATCAGCTTGCCAATCTCATCAAATTTGAGTCATAGGATAAACTTATTCAGGAAGAGGCAGTGTTGGAGGAAGCTTACGGGATCACCAGCATCTGGATGATTATAAAGACTTTCGAGTCCACAGTCCAGGAGATCATCAATGATGTTGTGGCTGCCGGAGCTGCAGTGGAGATGAGCCCGAAAGAAAATGAGATAAAAGGAATTTGAAGGAGTATTTGTTGAGTTGGAGGAGGAAGCAGCGACATGCCTAAGTGGAGTAGTTGTCACAGCCCGACTCCTTAACCATGTAATTAGTCAAGTAATTAGGCCGTGACGTGGGTTAAGAAGAAAATTCTGCTAATCGACAACATCGAATGTGACTAATAATTCTTATCAATTCATATCAATAGTAATGTGTGATATCAAATTTCATCATAAAAAAAATCAAATGTTTATGGTTAAAAGAAATAGAATGGAATTTGACAAGGATTAATTTTAGGTTCTCAATCCATAATAAAGGATCAAATGTAGAGCAACAACGGCTGAGGACGGATAATTACAAAAGAATAACCAATATCAAGAATGTACATCTTCAAGCAAACTTTTACAACATTGAGAACTTATTGAGGTTTCAAAGCATAGTTTAACAATGTTTCCAAGACTTGATATAAACCTTATCGGATCTAACAAAACAATTTTGAACTTTCAAGTAAATGACGTTCGAAAGTATGGTTCGAAAATCATTCAATTACATCATATTGAATTCAACAACAACATCTCTGGACCTTCAAGTAAATCCTTGTGCGCGTAGGCATTTCAATTATTCATGTTCTCAGAATCAAATCGACGTCTTAACAACAATGCGAGATCACAATATCAAAATAAGACTATCATCACTATTGAGTCGATTCGGCATAACAAAACATAGGAACAAGTGAAGGCCAAAGTTCGGCGCGAGAAGGGTGGTTGAGAATTATGTATGATGACATAACTCTCGGGCAACAAAACATGTTGACATCAAATGAATAACCTCAACAATTTATCAATATCATCGTGAATCAAATTACTTAGAGAAGCTTCTTTGCACAACATTCGATTCCGGCATCTCTCGAGCTCAACACTGCGTTTAGAAATACATGCGGGGTGAGTACAAAATGTACTCGGTGGGTATCATGAAAACACAAAACATTGCCCTTAGGGCTATAGGATTGACTTGCCATAACATTTGCAATACGGGGTTTTAGTGAAATAACTTACTGCATTGTAAATAAACACTTACTTGCTTTCATTTCATAGCATCATCATAAAGTATGCATATCATGTTCTCGTATCGGCCGATAACTTTTCCTTCCCATATCCACGGATTCTTTACTTTGTTAAAGTAGGCCTCCTTCTCAACCACCTTAACATTACATACCGTATTGGACGAAGGGTACCAACTCTGATCATACCGACGTCGGTCATTTCTTTCTTTCTTTTTAGTGGATAGGTAAATGCATTGTGCTCATGCTCGTACTCAAAGCAACAAGTCCTTTAGCTTTGAAACTTTGCACATAAATGCATTTCATATAATTTTAAAATATATATAAAGTATACATATCTTTTAGAAAATATTTATACCCACTTTGGCGGCGATCCTTTCGACGATTGTACTTTTTATCTTTCATATCTTTCTTCTTCTCACTTAGTCCATCAATCCACAATAAAATGGCATAAAAGACTATCGAGAATCGAACAAGAACATAACTTATCTTAGTAAATCGATCGATTATATTTTCTCAATACAAGGCATTATGGTTGATAAACATTCGGTCATTGCATCCTCTAACGTCTTAACATATAACAAGACATCCGAAGCCTCATATGTCTAGCGAGCATAGAAAACTCGACAACAAGCTTAAACCATTCAACCTTGGCGAAAACCTAACGACCCCTTAAGGCGTAGCTTATGTCCGACGTCAAAATTCGCGCAAGACGTCGTCTATCTTAGACGAACCTCTATAAATTCTCAACTATTATCAAATATCACTAATAAACCATCAAAATCCAAAGATCAAAGCTTTGACATTGAAAACTCAAACTTGACGTCAAACTAAATTTTTCAATTTTCGAATACGTCGGCCGAAAAATTTGAATAAATCATTTTAGGCTTTATTCATATCATAGAATCAAATATGAAATCAAATTGATCAAATAAAATCAAAATTCCAATATAATAAGGGCTAGGGTTTCGCCCGACATAAGGGTTTTGCATATTTTCGATTTCAAACGTTTTCTTGTTGAAAACATGTTTATATCAACTCATCAACACATTTATGAAAGAATATCAAGCATATCAACATCATATACTCAAGATCAAGATCCTCTATGTTTCAAAATTTCACAAAATTCAAAAGATGAACCTATGCTCCACAATTTCAATGTAGTAAATGAATCGAACATAACATCGAAATAATCAAACAACAACATGTCCTTCATAATTTCTCAAAATAACCGAAAATACATCATGCTCAAGGTTCATGTTTTCAAATTTTCAAACCATAGATATGTTCTAAAGATAGAAATATACCTTAATTGAAGACGGATCGAGAATTCAGCGGTTGGATCTTTGGAAATTTGAGTATGAATTTTCAAAATTTAGTGTGTGTAAGTGTGTGTAATTTCGAAAATTTGAAGAAATTTTCATGAAAATGATGAATAGTAGCATATATATAATGTCCACAAATTTTATTATATTTTTCCTTTTCTTTTAATATTGTGATTATTCACCATGTTTCTAGAGAATTCTATAATTCTCAAAATTATTTTCTTTCTCCATTTTTATTTTCTTTAATCATGATGAATAATCATGTTCTAGAAATTTATAAAAATGTACACTTTTCTATAAATAATACCAATGTTATAAATCGTGCTATTAATCCATATCGTTCCGATTTCAAAACTCAATTTCTAATAAAATGCTCTCTACTTGAAATTCTCTTTTAAAACTCAAATAACATATTATAAACATCAAACTTTGATTGTAAAAATATTTTTGGCTTCAAAAACCATTTTGGACATTCAGCCGACAATTAGGGTTTTACGGCAACATTAAGTAAAAAAGCAAAACTTTCAAATCAAGACTTTGGGTTCAAGGCGTCATAAACACATACTTATCATTTCAAAACACTTGAAATCTAAGTTTTCTTATTCTTGACAAGACCTAAGAATCTTATCTTAGGTTTCATTTGGATTCTATCATGAATCGATCATAAATTCTATCTTCTTGTCTCAAAGCTTAAAACAAAAGCTTACGACTTAAACAACTCTTTTAAGGATCTTAAGGATACAATGCCCTTCTCATAAGCTCTTAATCAAGAGCTAATCTCTACTACAGGAATGCGGGGTATTACAGCAGTAGTCGAAGCTGACAAGGACCAGGTGGGTCCATCAGGCTCTGTCTTCTAGTCGGATGTCCCAACTGACGTCCCAAATTACACATTCTATGGCATAGTTATGCTCTTCGTAGGTCACCAATCAGCAGCACCAGAATGTTCCCAGACTCCAACCGAAGCTAGGCTGCTGGACATAATGGCCAGATTGGAGAATGAGTTGAAGAAGGTGGTTACCTACAAGGAACTAGCTTCGCAATGGGAACACTACAAGAATTTAGTTTATAGACCACATGTAATAGACCACATACATTAATACTAAAGTTGTCTATTATGATATATACAACGTCGTGGTGTGCAGCGTGGTCTATAACCGTTTTCAATCGGTTATAGGCGGACGGGCTGCCAAAATCCGTGGTCTATTAGCGTGGTTTCATATTATAGACCACGGGGTTCATTCGCGTGGTCTATTAGCATAAAAATTCCATAGACAATGGTCTTTAGCCCGTCGTCGTCTTCTCGTATTGATTAAATACCACGGGTCATTAACCGCGTGGTCTATCGCCTAATGCACATACATACTAAAATAGCACTTTTGTAACTATTCAAAATTTAAAATAGCACTTCTGTAACTATTAAAAATTTAAAATAGTACTTCTTATTACTTAAGTCATACACTCACAGTCACATAGACATATTCACGATTATAACAAAAAAGCATACAATTTCTTCAACTTCCTCAAACCTAGAATGCTCCTCCTCCCCACGTCGTTGCGCCACCCTCGATACGTCGCTGCACTACCTCGCCACGTAGCTGCGTTGCACCACTCTGTTGAACCCTGCAACGCGATGACGACGCGAATTCTTGTGGCGCGTGATTGTTTCCACTGAATTGGTTGGTTCTCGATTCTCTGTGTGTGTGTGTGAATTTATGTTTTGTCTTCTTGTTTTGGATTTGTTTTCTGGTGGGTCTAGCACTCTAGCAGATTATCAGTGATAAATGGCGGTTTTTTGGTTTGTTTTCGGGTTTGTGGCTGCAAATCAGCAGCTTGTTTTTTTTTCGCACATAAATTTTTCGCCATAAACATAAATTGAGAAATGTAATGTTCTGATTGCATACCACTTCTGATTTGCATACCACTAATATGTATGGTATATGAAAATGTAGTGTTCAATCATACCCTTAAGCCTGGAGGTAGAAGTTGTAACTTATGGGTTACTTGCTTCTATTTGGTATGACGTCGTTGGCTCATTGATTTGTCTCATAGGCCTTTATTTAATGTTCCATTGAAATTGTTAATGTTCTGCTAACTACTATCATCATTTGGCTTAACGCTTTCTGTATTGCTCCTCTTTGCTGCAGTGCTGCGATAGGGAAAAAAAAGAAGAGGTGGTCCAGGTGGTTTGAACAAACTATGCAATGTTTCTCCATTGCTTCAAACCATTGTAGGCCAGCCATCCTTGCCGAGGACTGAGGTGTTGCACCTGTCTTCTTGTCGCTTTTTTGTATTTCTTCTAGAAATATATTCCTCCTAAAACAAGATTTCTCTGCTGATTGTGAAGCAGTTGTGGGCTTACATTAGAAAATACAATCTTCAAGACCCAAGCAATAAAAGGAAGATAATTTGCAATGACGAGCTCCGTATGGTATTTGAGACTGACTGCAGACATGTTCAAGATGAATAAATTCTGGCTAAACATATAACTGCACTTGAGCCTACAAGTATGGATATCCGAGTTTCAATATGCATCGTGTGTACTCATACGGTAGGTTCTGCTCCTGTTTCTAATAATTTTTTAAAAATGCATCTCATTCTTGCAGAACAGATGGCCCAAGATGCTAAAAGACTGAAGGTTGATGTGGAATCGAGGCGATGCCCCAGTTCAATTGTGATAATATATGAAGCACTTGCCGGTTTCTTTGGGACCGATGAGAGGAGATGTCACAAGCTGAAGTGTTGAGGCAAATCTGGGAGTATATAAGCGCTCACCACTTGAGGTATGCCACTGATTTAATGGTTGTATCTCTCTCCTGCATTATCTTATGATCTGTCAAGACATTCTTCTTAATTGTTCAGATTGCTTTTTGTGAATGATAATCAGAATCAGATTCATAAACACCAATCATTTGAAAAGTTTCATCTTGTGACTTGCATTCAATTTTGATTTCTTGAAATTTAGCTCTTTGACTGTTAAAAATTGTTTTTGATCATCAAACTTCTTTTCCTTTGACTTTGTTCGACATTTATATGTAGATGTGGTGGAAGTATATTCATTACTATATATGTGTAATATTCTATTATACATGCCGTCCGATTACGGTATTCTAAACGGGCGTAATTAGGGTTTTGTCGTATATTAAACATTTTACGACATCGAATATTGTGATGCTCTTTCGATGCTTGTGATATCGTTATTCGAAAGAATTCCTTTTATGATTCACTAAGGTTTTGTGAATTAAAGGATGAAATTTATGAAATGATACGAATTCCTTTTATATTATTTTTAACGTTATGACATGCGATCTTATTTTAACGTCGAGCGTGTCGAGCGTCGACATTTTATGGAAATCTACGAAATTGTAAAGCTTGGAATTTATTTCCATCTTAATTCCTTTATTAAAGGAACATATTTTATAAAGTAGTATGAACTTACTCGACCATTTTGAGATGAGTCGATTTTGAGCGTTTTGAAGCGTTTTGAGCGTCAGCGTCTGAGGCGTTTTGTAAAATGAGTTAATGCTCAGGAAATTATAATAATTAATTTCCTATTATTATTTTATATAATTACAGCATTATTAATTATTAAATCGAATTTTTAGCTATTAAAATTCGATATTTTGGAATTGAATTTTTTCGAAAACCCTAAGTTTATAAACTATGGTTTTTCACATGAAATGACACCATTAAATTATCATATGGTATCTAGACTATATGATATAATATATATGAGTATTATTAAGCTATAAAATCAATTTTGGAGCTTTTAATCTCGATAGCATACATATATAATTTTCGAAACCTAATTTTTGAAATTAGGGTTTCATATGCATATATTAATGCTATAATTTTATCCTATGCTATTATTTAATATCTAAATCATATATTATGATATATATGATCGAAAATTACATAGTATCAATAATAGGTGTGATTTATATTTTATTCCTATTTTCCTAATTATAATTGGTATTTTCGAATAAGTACTATATCTTGGATTTAATTATTTTAATGACTTGTATTATATATCTATGATCATGTGTGATTAATGCATTGTATTATGGTACAAAATAAATCAAATACCAGCCTTAAACACACTAAATCTTGACTACCCTCTTGAGAACAAGCATGATGAACCTTTTTATCGTGACCCGTGAAGAGCCTTTCTAGCCTAGCCTAATGATCACTATATCCCCATCATTTGGCTGCAGATTTCATCCACTTGAAGGAGAAAAATCGAGAGAGAGAGATATTATAGGGAGACTCTTATCTTCAAACCATTACACTCGATACACTGCTTGAACACTCTACACTCTCTCGTTATTCTCTCCATCCCTCCTTCTTGACGAGAACGAGCCAAACTCCCCATTATTTTGAAAGTTCTCCTTCTCCATTTCTTCTCCATCTCTTCACCAAGCTTGATAACTTCATTGTTCTTGTGAATCTATATCATTCAAGGTAAATAGAGACCTTAAGTACGAATACATCTCGCTGTTCGAGAAAAATCGAGCATGTTCATATATGTGTTATGTGAATATATTTTGAAATTTTTATATGTGTTTAAGTGTTCTTAGGCATGAACTATGGTTGAATCTATGTTCTTGATGATATTAATTTGAAATATATAAGAATATAGGTTAGATGAGCATTGATGTTTGTATATGAAATTTTGAAATAGATCTAGTGTACATACATGATTTTGAACCCTAGCTTGTTGAAATAATTTTGAAAAATATTTAAAATGTACATAGGGTGACCGATCACTTCATGAATATTTTAGTGATGGATTATTGTTTATTATCATGTTTATAATACATGGTTTTGATTTGAAATTTTTGAAAACCCTAGGTATTTTATAATAATACCGTGAGCCTTCTTAATATGTACCATGGTGTATAATTTTTATTTTAAGCTTGTGATGACATATTAGTGCTTTAATGTATTGTTTATATGTTCTATGATTTATTTAGAATTTTTGGAAACCATATGTTTAATTTTGAAAAATACCGTGAGCATATATACATGGAATGTTGGTGTATGATTTTATTTTGATCATCCAATGATATATTAATACTTTAGTATATTATTTATGTGTTGTATGAAATTATTGGAATTTTTGGAAATCAAATACTAAAGTTGAATAAAAAAAATCGAAGAGCTATTGCTCGAAGGTGATGATTTAATTTGGTTTGATGAATGTTTTAATGTTATAATGTTATATTATAATGTATAAACATAGTGTATAATTATTAAATTTTGGAAATCAAATACCTAATTTAAATCAAAAACCGAGAACACTATGTGCATAAGGTGATGATTTAATTGGTTTTGATGATTAAATGATGTTATATTGTTATACTATAGTATATAAGCATAGTATATAATTGTTAGAATTTTGAAAATCAAATGCTAAATAAAATCGAAAAAAGCGAGAGCTTACAAGCTCATATGGTGTGATTTAAATTAGTTTGGTTGATATTATGATGTTACAATGTTATAATATAATGTTTAATCATGTTATGATTTAATTAGAATTTTTAGAAATTGTTTGATAATTATTGGGTAATTAAATCGAAATTACCGTGAGCATTATTGATTTATTGTGGAATGAATGTTTATGATGGACTATAGGTTATATTAATGATATATATTGATGTTGGGATATTATACTACGTGTATATTAATTTTGGGAATTTTTGGATAATTATTCCATATTATATGGAATTACCGAAATATATATATATGTAAATATACTAATAAATGACAAACAAAATCATAGGGATTTTATAAATTCATATTCTGGACCATAGTGTATAATAATACACTATATTAATTTAGAAAAATTTTGAAAAGTCATTTGGTATTTTAAGCTAATTATCGAGATTTTCGATAATTAAAAGGATTTAAAATCCTTTTAATTGATTTATTAATAAAATATATGTCTAATTATATTATGGACATATTTGAATTTATAAAAATTTTATAAACATAGTCTTCTATGTTTAAGACAAGCGTTGGGTTATTAACGTTTTAAAAATCGAAATCTGCGTTTTAATTATAAAAGGTTTATTAAATGCGAAATTGTTTATAAGTCCTTTGATTTACGTGATAAATCAAGAAATGGGACTTACGATTTTAATCGATCAATTTTCGATTTATAAATAAAATGGTAAGAAATTACTATTTGAAAGTCAAATTGTTGACTTTGTTGACGAGTTGACTTCGTTGACTTTTAAAGTCAAGCGTGCGATTATCGTTCGATAAATCGTGATGGCGTAAGATGTACTAATTGAGTATAATACCTCATTAGTAAGAAAAGATTTCACAAATGAAATCCTTATATCGAAAGCGTGCTCATACGTTAAAATGTTTAAGCGGGGGCGTTAAGCAAAATAGTTGAGCGTATCTCGAGGCGAGAAAAATTGATTAAATAACGTATTTGAAAGCATATCGAATTCATTTGAGGAATTCAGTTTACGTCGATATAAAATATCGAAGTTATCTTAGCTTTTGAAAGTCTCGAAAGACTTGGCGACGTCTTAAAGCACCGCTTTTTTCGTAAAGGTGTGGGCCTTGACCTTGTATTTGGATTGACGTCGAACAAACCTAGGACTCGATTTACAACAAACCATAGTCGGTGGGCTTCTTATCTTCAAAATGTGGGTCTTTTCTTACCCACTAAGGCGTGACTTTCTTGTTATTCAAAATGAGTTTATTCTGATACTTTTCTCTGTTGTTGACAAATGTTTAGTACATTACACAAAAATATTACATTTTGTGTATGGATCCTATCTGTTATGCCGGGTAGGGCTGTGGCGATAGTTGGAACTTTATTATGACGAGGTTATGTCATTTGGGGTGTGACCTTTTAAATGTCGGGTCTGTCTTGGGATGATAAATGCTAGCTAGGATTGGCGTGAAGGTTGGAACTATCTGCTATGTTAACATATGCTTGTGAGAGGGTTTGTGTATTTATGCGGGATTACGGCGGTCACGGCGTCGTAGATGGGAGGCCTCACTCGGCGTTTAATTTTAATCTTGTTATGAATTGTTACTATGAGATCGGACCATACACGCGAAAATGCTCGGCGAGCTATGTTTCTGACGAAAATGATTTGGTAAGCCTGAGGCATTTTAACTAAAACCACTTGTGACTTACTCGATATTGGCGGTAATTCAAATATTATCAAATGTTTTCGGCATAAGTCCACTGAGTGCAATTTCTTGTACTTAGCCTGCATGTTTGTTTTAAATGTGCGGTTGAGCTCGATGGTGATGATGGAGGATGTGTTGAGAGTCGGTGTCTTATTTGTTTATTTAGGATTTGGTTTCACCTTGAATACATATCATCATATATGTATTCACACTTTCATTGCTAAACTTTGAACTCTTTTACATTATGCTTCTTGTTTTGAACTATTGAGGTCCATCGGATCCTTTGTTTAATCTTTGGGTGCGATGGCTAAACCTTTTGAATCATGGGATATTATAATATCGAACTATCGAGCATGCTGGTTTATCGTTGATATGTACCTCTATCTCGATCGGATGTCTATAATACTATTCTAGTATTAGTCACCCTCTAGTCAGGGATACCGGGTGGGGGCGTGACAGTGGTATCGAGCATTGTTGCTCTTTGTAAACCCAAAATCCTTTTATTCTAAGTCAGGTCAGTCTTTGGACTTCAGTAACCTCTTGACTCCTCAACACTCCATCACATCGAGCTCAGCGGGAAAAGGTAGCGCATTCCTTTCTCAAACTCATGAAATGGAAAATTTTTACATGATGAGCAAGTTGGAAGAGCTTTTGAAAGATTTGGTTATTATGAAAAAAAATTATGATGATGAAAGTTGAGCGAAATTTTTCCAAAATACCTTTAGTTAAACTAATGCAGTACTCAGTATTGAGATGAAAGTACATGGTGGTACTAGTTGAATGATCAACATGGGATGAATGAATCCATTTTGATATGTATATGAGTTGATTATGATTGTTATCTTTGAAATCGTATTTCCAAAATTTTCAAATGAGACCTTATTCAACTTTGAAATTTTGTTTATGATGAGCGATATGTTATCATAAGGCGAACCTAGACTCTAAGGAGCATGCTCATGTATCGTGAAAGAACATAGAAGTATGAACTTCTTTTTCCTTACGAGAACAAAGAGCGATAGGAAGGATGAAAGTGAAGATGGCCTCGAGCTCGAGCGACGAAGGCGAGCGAGAAGGATGAACAGGGCGACCTCGACGCGAAGAAGAGCGATGTCGACACTTCATCACTACTTGACATGAGTGAGCATCGACACAAATCATGACATGGGCGTCACTTACGGCTTCAGAATGTTCAGCCTCAACTTAAAACCCGAAAATGGTAGGCGTATTACGTCGACATACGTCTCGATTTACATTTTGGCACGATCGCGCAAATTTCCTGCACTGTGCAGTAAATTTGTTTTAGCTAGATCTCTCGTTGGGACTCCGATTTACGCATGGTTTTCACCTGCGTACTCTAACGCACTGATCTTCATTTGTTATGAAGAACAGAATCCTAATTCTGTCTCCAGAATACGATAGAGTCCGTTGAACTCTAGTTTGAGTGTTTGATATAAGACAAGGATCTCGTAGCATATATTAAGATGTTATTGGCTTATATGTATACATTTAGGTAAGACTAAGAAGGTAAGTTGTGGTATGTATTGTACATTATGATGTTGCCTACCTTATAGATTTGCTTGGACCCTTACCTAGTTGCTTCACGTTATGTTTAAGTTATCCTTTGCCCTTTTGAGATGGCGATAGTTGACTTATGTTAGTTTTGATCGTGACGGATGGAGGATGAGATACATTGCTCGGAGGAGGATTGGACCGCACCCGACCCAGGAGGTAATGAGCATTTATCGCTCCGGTGGATGTGTCTTGGAGAGGACTTGGCGAGTTCTGGCATCTATCTCGCCTTTGGAGGCGCTTGAGCTCACGGTGCTCTTGGTTATGATGGCATCGGGCGTCTCTAGCCATACTCACTGTGATTGGGAGGACTATGCGGGAAGTGTCGGGGATTACATCTACGGGCGATGGGCGGCTATGACTTGGTGGGAGATTTGCCCGGTTCGTGAGTCACGACTTACGTGTACTGCATTCTGAGGCGGCACAGAGGACCCTACCTCCCTCCCGAGTATACAGGCGGGATGAGTCGCGAGTGGCTATACAGAGGTTCGAGGCAGATTGACCCGGTCGTGCCTCCATTCCTTTTTGAGGAAGGCACGCCCGCTTAGAGAGGCGGCCGCCCTAGAACCTTGGGAGGCTGTATTCCCACCCACACATTGGACACCCGTCGTCCACGGTACCACCTCCACCACCATGGCGCACCCGTACCGCCCGATCGAGCATTTCCGTCGGACGCACGGATGAGAGTGATGAGCGCGTCGGATGGGTATAGCCCGATCCGCTATACTTACGATCCGATCCGTCGCGACTATGAGGCATGCGGCGATGGCGACTTTAACCCATGAGAGACATACCGATGGTGGAAGGCGATGGGCGGGACCATCGAGGACTACCCGCATGGACATTTCGGCGGCGGGGCGACTCGGAGGAGGAAGAAGATCCAGGAGGGCGGACGGTGGGAGGGCGCGTGATGTGACCACGATGAAGCTTAAGGAGATTTTTTTTTGTTTAAGCACATTGTTTTCCTTTTCCTATGTTTAAAATTTTGTGATGGATTTAGAAACCTTAACTTTTGGAAGGCCGTGTAGGCGGGATTTATGTTTTCTGTATAACCGTTGGTATTGAACATCACCTATGGCGAAATTTTGGATATATATATACATGACCACGATAGGGCTTTGCGGCAAATTATGTTTGTTAAGAGTGATATATTACATTTAGAATCGTTTTACAATAAGGCCATAATAGTGTTGGTGTATGTTGGGTTGTGAAAAGAATAAGTGCCTAATGATTACTTGTTTTCTATAGCGACATGCCTCAGAAGAAATCCGGGCGGGAACCCGGAGGTCGAGGTCGGGAAGGGCGAGAGGAAGGGTAGAATCCCGAGCAAGAGCGAGGATATTCCCAACCACCACCTCCACCTCAACCCGATCGCGGGATCGAAGAACTATTTCTAAGGCAGAACCCTCACATCTTTAGCGGGAAAAGCAACCGGAAGAAGCCGAGCAATGGGTTAGAGCCATTGAGCAGTTTTACCTTCTTAAGATGCGCGACACGGAAGGTTGTCGTGTGTTACCTTCGGTGATAGGACCGGTGACTTACGGTGGGAGGCGGAAGAAGACCTTCTTCTTGAGCAGCGGAGGAGTTCTCATGGGAGGACTTGAGGGCTGTATGAAGTACATCCCAAGAGCTATAAGAGGAAGAAGGGATGGAATTTTCTGCTAAAACAGAAAGGATTTGTGACCGACTATGATCGCGTTTTCTGCGAGATGTCGAGATATGCACAGGCTGGTGGACACCGACTTGAAAATGTCGGAAAAGTTCGGTCGGGGCTAAGAATGGAATCGCATGTCTCTTGCCGCCATGGAGACCTATCCTACTGAAGCTCTCATGCGAGCTTTAGATATTGAGTGACCATGTCAGGAATAAGTCGGTGTCGTCTCGGACACACAATCGTTGGATAGAGGAAAGGAAATGGGAACCCAACGCGGGAATAACAACCGCGGGAGCTATGGGGCGTAAGTCCTGGCGCCGTGGCGAGAAGCTTGGCGCCGCGAGGACAAAGGCGGAAGAGGCGACTTATGCTCCACGGCAGGGGACCGCGAGGAGCAGTTGAGGCACCTCAATGCCTAGATGCCATAGAGCACACAAGGGTGTGTGCGGCAAGCGTGGTGAGCTGTTACAAGTGCGGGGCAAGCGGGCATTCATGACAATTGCCCGGTGTCACGTTCGGATATAAGACCGAACCAGCGGGCGATGCTCGGCCGTTAAAGGCTATCTGACTTGACCCGGCCGCCACAGCAATTCCAACCCCAACCCGGCAACTCGGTGGCAACAACCCCGGCGGTGGTGCGGCAACCACAATGGCGGCGGCCGCAACAACAACCCGCAACGCGATGGCGCCACCGCCTCAACAACACAGGCGGCAACCACGCGACAGCGTCGGCGGCGGCGGCAGCGAGGCGAGCGGCGACCGCCGCGAATCAACAAGGACCGGCGCCCGTCGGCCTCGGCCGGCTCGGGGCTGAGCCTCGCCCTGCATAGGAGGCGAGCGAACAAAACCGGAAACTTGGCGGTATGGGAGTTCTACTCGACCTACTGTTATAGTATTGTTCGATCTGGTGCTTCGCATTCTTTTATTGCAAAATCATGCGTGAAATCTTGGGCCTTAGGTGCGAAAGGTCGAGCAGGATATGAGAATCTCATCGCCTATAGGAGGGATTATGGTATTACACACTTTTGCTCGAACCTAGAGTTGACATTAGGATCACTTAAGGTTACGGCTGACGATCTAAACATAATACCCATGGATGATGTAGACATAATCCTAGGAATGGTGGTTAGCTAAGAATCATTCACGATTCTATGTAAGGAAAGGAAAATTTCGTTTCACTTTCACGGACGAAGCTACGCATTTCCACGGGATCGGCATGGGAAGAAGAATTCCGATCGTATCGGCACTTCTGAGCTAGGAGGATGATGAACGAGAAAGGATGCCATGCATTCCTTGTTTATTTGAACAAAGAGGATAAACCCGAGCGGGTAGAAGACATTGAAGTTGTCGAGAATTTTGGACGTATTCCGAGAATCTACCGGGCGCCTCACGATGAACAACTAGAGTTTACCATCGACTTGGGCCGGATCAGCCCGGTGTCGAAGGCGCCTATAGGATGGCCCCAAAGAGTTGGAGGCGAAAATCAAATCGAGAGCTTTTGGATCTAGGATTCATTAGGCGAGTGTTTCACCTTGGGGCGCTTTGTTTTGTTTGTCGAAAAGGATGGTTCTTTGAGGATGTGCATCGATTATAGAGAACTAAATAAGATGACACTAAAGAACAAATACCCTTTACCGAATTGATGACTGTTTGATCAATTGAGGAGGCGGGTGTATTCTCGAAAATTGATCTTAAGTCGGGATACCATCGGTGAAAATCTGATGCGAGGATGTACCTAAGGCGCATTCCGAACGAGATATGGCCACTATGAGTTCATAGTTATGCCATTCGGATTAACAATGCACCGGCCGTATTCATGGACCTCGTGAGCAGTATTTCATCCATTTACGGATAAATTTGTTTTGGTCTTCATAGATGATATCCTTATTTATTCAAAGAATGAAGAGGATCATAGGGAACATCTCTGACGGTTTTGCAAACCTTGAGAGGCGAAAGACTCTTTGCTAAGTTTAGCAAATGTGAGTTTTGGCTGAAGGAAGTTATGTTCCTTGGACACATCGTGTCTGCTTGAAGGTATAAAAGTAGATCCGGCCAGTAGAGGCCGTGCGGGAATGGAAATCACCAAAGACTCGTGCAGTTAGAAGTTTCCTAGGATTAGTGGTTACTATAGGAGATTCATGAAGGATTCTCCAAAATTGCAAGGCCGATAACTTGACTACTTGGAAGGAATCAAGTTCAATTGGATGATGAATGCGAGGCGAGTTTCCAAATACTCGAGGAAAGATTGACAAGTGCACGGTTCTAGCGGTCGAAGCGGACAAAGGGTATGTAGTCTATCTGAGCGCATCTAAGGCTGGGCGGGTTGTGTTTTGATGCAAGAAGGAAAAGTGATAGCTTATGCATCCGACAACTCGGACCCATGGTGAACTACCCTTGCGATTTGGAATTAGCGGTTTGTGGTTAATGCCTTGAAAATTTGGAACACCATCTCTATGGTGTGAGATGTGAGATCTTCACGGATCATAAAAGTTTGAAGTATTTCTTGAACAACGAGATTTGAATATGAGACGAGAGAAGATGGCTTGAATTAGTGAAGATTACTGTTGTGGTATTAACTATCACCGGGTAAAGCGAATGTAGTAGTGGCGCCTTGAGTCGTAAGAACCATACAAGTTAGGATGTCTCTTTGTTCGAGAGGAAAAACTCGTTGAAGAGTTTGGAAGAATGAGGATTGAGCTGGTGGAACCACGAGACAATTGTGGTGTGTCGCTACACTCGCGACATCGATCTAAGAAAAAGAATTGTCGAGAGACAAAGGATGGAGGAAAAGTTAGAAAAGATCGAGACAAAGGATAAGGTGCGGAGGATTTAAGAATTTCAGAGGCATCGGACAACGCCTTATTGTTTGAAGGTAGGATATCGTCACGGCGGCGAGCTACAAAATGAAATCTGAGTGAGGCTCACGATACACCTACACCGCCCGCGAGGCGGTACTAAAATGTACCAAGACACGAAGGAAAAGTTTTGGTGGGAAGGCGTGAAGCGAGACATAGCTTCTTTAGTAGAATCTTTGTCTTGTTTGCCAACAGTAAAGCGTTACATCAGCGACCTTACGGAAAGTTGCAACCATTGGAAATCCACAGTGGAAATGGGACGATATAACGATGGATTTCGTTACAAGCTTACCCAAATCGAAAAGAGGAAACACGACCATATGGGTAATTGTGGATAGACTTACCAAAGTGCTCACTTTCTACCTATTCAAAGCACTTATGGATCGATAAATTGGCTCGGTATGCGTTAAGGAAATTATCGATTACATGGGTGCGAAATCTATTACCTCGATCGAGACTCCAAGTTCACATCCAGTTACGGATTAGTTTGCGAGAGAATTGGGTACTAAACTCGATTTCGATCGGCATTTCATCCACAAGCGATGGGCGATCGGAAAAGCGATCAACGTTAGAGGATATGCTTAGAACGATAATATTGGATCGAGGTGCAAAATGGGAAGACATTTTACCTCGATTGAGTTTGCCTACAACAATAGCTACCAGTGACGATCGGCATGGCCCATCGAAGCCTTGTATGGCAAAAGTGTAGATCACCGCTTTATTGGGATGAAGTCGGTGAGAGAAAAGTTATAGGGCACGATGCGGTGAGCGAGATGATCGAGATCGTCAGACAAATTAGGATGAGAATCAAAGAGGCTCGAGATGGCAAAAATCTTCTGACGACACGCGTGATCCGAACTTCGATTTGAAGATGGAGACAAAGTGTTTCTTAAGGTCTCTCCATCAAAAGGATCGTCGATTCGGACTAAAGGAAGTTGAGACCCGCTTTATAGGACCATATGAGATCTAGAGAGGATAGGTCCGGTGGCTTATAGGTTGGCTCTTCAGCGAAACAGGGAATGTGCATAATGTTTTTCACGTGTCATGATTGAAAATCGTTCAAGATCTAAGCACGTGATCCACGAGGCGGCGTGATTCTCAAACCCGACATGAGCTACGAAGAGGAACCAGCGGCAATCCTCGACTATAAAGTCCAGCGACTACGGAGCAAGTCGATTCCGTTAGTCAAGTCTTGTGGAACACCACGGACGAGAAGAAGCCCGTGGGAGCTTGAAGAAGCGATAAAAGCGATACCCGATTTGTTTTCTAAAGGTATACAAATTTGGGACGAAATTTTCCGTGAGGGGTGGAATGTAATATTCGAAAAAGCGGCGTCGATTACGGTATTCTAAACCCGTAATTAGGGTTTTGCCGTATATAAATTTTACGACATCGAATATTGTGATTTCGATGCAATATCGTTATCTTGAATTCCTTTTATAATTCACTAAGGTTGTGAATTAAAGGATGAAATTTATGAAATGATCGACGGTATTATTTTAACGTCAGCAGCGTATCGAGCGTCGGCATTTTATGGAAATCTACGGTGTAAAGCTTGGAATTTATTTCCATCTTAATTCCTTTATTAAAGGAATATATTTATAAAGTAGTATGAACTTACTACGACCATTTTGAGATGAGTCGATTTTGAGCGTTTTGAAGCGTTTTGAGCGTCGGCGTCTGAGGCGTTTTGTAAAATGAGTTTAATGCTCAGGAAATTATAATAATTAATTTCCTATTATTATTTATATAATTACAGTATTATTAATTATTAAATCAATTTTAGCTATTAAAATTCGATATTTTGGAATGAATTTTTGAAAACCTAAGTTTATAAACTATGGTTTTCATGAAATGACACCATTAAATTATCATATGGTATCTAAACTATATGTTATAATATATATGAGTGTTATTAAGCATTAAAATCATTTTTGAATCATTAAAACTCGATAATACATAGAGATAGATTTCGAAACCCAAATTTTTAAAATTAGGGTTTCATATGCATATATTAATGCTATAATTTTATCCTATGCTATTATTTAATATCTAAATCATATATTATGATATATATGATCGAAAATTACATAGTATCAATAATAGGTGTGATTTATAATTTTATTCCTATTTTCCTAATTATAATCGGTATTTTCGAATAAGTACTATATCTTGATTTAATTATTTTTATGACTTGTATTATATATCTATGATCATGTATGATATATATCATGTATTAAGGATTAAAACAATTTAAATCACCCCTAAACATCCCTAAATCATGGCTACCCTCTCTTGAGAACAAGCATGATGATCTCGTTTTCCATTGCCCGACCCATGAAGAGCCTTTCCAGCTCTAGCCTAATGATCACTATACCCCCATCATTTGGCTGCAGATTTCATCCACTTGAAGGAGAAAAATCGAGAGAGAGATATTATAGGGGAGACTCTTCCTCTTCAAACCATTACACTCAATACACACTTGAACACTCTACCTCTCTCGTTATTCTCTCCATCCCTCCAAACTTGACCAAGAAAACCGAGGCCCATAAACTCCCCATTATTTTGAAGTTCTCCTTCTCCATCTCTTCTCATCTCTTCACCAAGCTTGATAACTTCATTGTTCTTGTGAATCTATATCATTCAAGGTAAATAGAGACCTTAAGTACCGAATACATCTCTCTTTGTTTAAGAAAAATCGAGCATGTTTATGTATATATGTGTGTGAATGTTTAATATGTATATATATGTGTTTAAATGTTTTTATGAATGAGCTATGGATTAATGTTGTTCTTGATGATTTTATTTGAAAAATATGTGAATATATATGCTTGGATGATCATATGGTTGGTATATGGAATTTTATGAATAGATCTAGTGAATGTACATGATTTTGAACCCTAGCTTGTTGAAATAATTTTGAAAAATATTTAAAATGTACATATGACGACACTTCATGAATATTTTAGTGATGGATTATTGTTTATTATCATGTTTATAATCCATGGTTTTGATTTGAAAATTTTAGAAAACCCTAGGTATTTTTATTAAAATACCGTGAGCTATTTAATATGTACCATGGTGTATAAATTTTATTTTAAACTTGTGATGACATATTAGTGCTTTAATGTATTGTTTATATGTTCTATGATTTATTTAGAATTTTGGAAACCATATGTTTAAATTTTGAAAAATACAGTGAGCATATATACATGGAATGTTGGTGTATGATTTTATTTTGATCATCGATGATATATTAATACTTTAGTATATTATTTATGTGTTGTATGAAATTATTGGAATTTTTGGAAATCAAATACTAAAGTTGAATCAAAAAAACCGAAGAGCTATTGCTCAAGAAGGTGATGATTTAATTTGGTTTTGATGAATGTTTTAATGTTATAATGTTATATTATAATGTATAAACATAGTGTATAATTATTAGAATTTTTGGAAATCAAATACCTAATTTAAATCAAAAAAACCGAGAGCACTATGTGCATAAGGTGATGATTTAATTGGTTTTTGATGATTAAATGATGTTATATTGTTATACTATAGTATATAAGCATAGTATATAATTGTTAGAATTTTTGAAAACCAAATGCTAATTAAAATGAAAAACCGAGAGCTTACAAGCTCATATGGTGATGATTTAAATTAGTTTGGTTGATATTATGATGTTACAATGTCATAATATAATGTTTAATCATGTTATGATTTAATTAGAATTTTAGAAATTGTTTGATAATTATTGGGTAATTAAATCGAAACTAGTGAGCATTATTGATTTATTGTGGAATGAATGTTTATGATGGACTATAGGTTATATTAATGATATATATTGATGTTGGGATATTATACTATGTGTATATTAATTTTGGGAATTTTGGATAATTATTCCATATTATATGGAATTACGAAATATATATATGTAAATATACTAATAAATGACAAACAATATCATATGGATTTTATAAATTCATATTCTGGACCATAGTGTATAATAATACACTATATTAATTTAGAAAATTTTTCAAAAGTCATTTGGTATTTTAAGCTAATTATCGAGATTTTCGATAATTAAAAGGATTTTAAAATCCTTTTAATTCGGTTTATTAATAAAATATATGTCTAATTATATTCTGGACATATTTAAATTTATAAAAATTTTATAAACATAGTCTTCTATGTTTAAGACAAGCGTTGGGTTATTAACGTTTTAAAATCGAAATTCAGCGTTTTTAATTATAAAAGGTTTATTAAATGCGAAATTATTTATAAGTCCTTTGATTTACGTGATAAATCGAGAAATGGGACTATCATTTTAATCGATCAATTTTCGATTTATAAATAAAATAGTAAAATTACTATTTGAAAGTCGAAATTGTTGACTTTGTTGACGAGTTGACTTCGTTGACTTTTAAAGTCAAGCGTGCGATTATCGTTCGATAAATCGTCGATACCGTAAGATGTACTAATTGAGTATAATACCTCATTAGTAAGAAAAGATTTCACAAATGAAATCCTTATATCGAAAGCGTGCTCATCGTTAAAGCGTTTAAGCGGGCGTTAAGCGAAATAGTTGAGCGTATCTCGAGGCGAGAACAATTCGATTAAATAACGTGTTTGAAAGCATATCGAATTCATTTGAGGAATTCGGTTTACGTCGATATAAAATATCGAAGTTATCTTAGCTTTTGAAAGTCTCGAAAGACTTGGCGACGTCTTAAAGCCTCATTTTTTCGTAAAGGTGTGGGCCTTAAGCCTTGTGTTGGATTGACGTGCGAACAAACTGGGACTCGATTTACAACGAACCATAGTCGGTGGGCTTCTTATCTTCAAAATGTGGGCCTTTTCTTACCCACAAAGCGTGATTTCTTGTTATTCCAAAATGAGTTTATTCTGATACTTATTCTACTGTTGTTGACAAATGTTTCTTGCATTACACAAAAATATTACATTTTGTGTATGGATCTATCTGTTTGCCGGGTAGGGCTGTGGCGATAGTTGGAACTTTATTATGACGGGTTATGTCATTTGGGTCGCCTTGACCTTTTAAATGTCGGGTCTGTGCGGATGATAAATGCACAGCTAGGATTGGCGTGAAGGTTGGAACTATCTGTTGTGTTAACATATGCTTGTGAGAGTATTTGTCTTTGTATGCGGGATTCGGCGATCACGGCGTCGTAGATGGGAGGCCTCACTCTCGGCGTTTAATTTTATCTTGTTATGAATTGTTACTATGGGATCGGACCATACACAAGAAAATGCTCGGTCGAGCTATGTTTCTGACGAAAATGATTTGGTAAGCCTGAGGCATTTTAACTAAAACCACTTGTGACTTACTCGATATTGGCGGCGTAATTCAAATAGTATCAAATGTTTTCGGCATGAGTCCACTAAGTGCAATTTCTTGTACTTAGCACTGCATGTTTGTTTTAAATGTGCGGGTTGAGCTCGATGGTGATGATGGAGGATGTGTTGAGGTCGGTGTCCTTGTTGTTTATTTAGGATTTGGTTTCGCCTTGAATACATATCATCATATATGTATTCACACTTTCATTGCTAAACTACGAACTCTTTTACATTATGTTTCTTGTTTGAACTATTGAGGTCCATCGGATCCTTTGTTTAATCTTTGGGTGCGATGGCTAAACCTTTGAACTATCGAGATATTATCTTATCGAACTATCAAGCATGCTGGTTTATAACCAATGTGGACCTCTATCTTAGTCGATTTGTCTATAATACTATTCTAGTATTAGTCACCCTCTAGTATTGATATCACTTTTATCTCTATTATTTATCGTACGTCCATAGTTCTTTTCCGTTTATTTTCCTTTCATTATACCGTTCACGAGAAAGTGTTCTCATATTTTATGATCTAAACTAGCTTTCCTTTGTTTTTGATCTAGGATCCTTTAAACTCGACAATAATCTTATGTGATGAAAAATTGCACAAGCTTACGGGTTGTGAAAGCATCTCGACATTGGAGGTACCGAGATGTTGGCCAATGCCACTTATTGAAATCGTGACGGAGATCATTGGTATATCACCACCGAGGTCTTTTGTTACTAAGAAAATTGACTTTAATAGTTAAATCATAAAGATCGACAATAGTGGAGGATATCTTCTTGACTTTCGCCATCTGTTTGAAACCGATCAATTGTCTAATTTTTTGGGTCGATTAAATATGAAAATTTAAAGGTCGCTTACGGTGGACTCGAATCTGAAACCTTTGGCCTCGGACATTAACCACTCTACCATTAGGCGACACTGCGCTGCGAAAATGAATAAAGCAACAATTGAGAAATTGAATTTGCTTATAGTCTGCATTTCTAATTATATGTAAACTAGCAAGTACCGAAAAATACTAGTTCATACTACGTCTTTGGTTTTTAATCTTGTCATAGTTTTCTTTTCATTTTCTTCGTTTTCGATAATCCCATTTATTTCTTCTTCGTGTACATTGTAGATGATGATGTTAATCGACATAGTGTATTACGACATTTCTCTCCTCGATAAACATTCACGAGAAGAAGGTTCGGTTGACTTGTTCTAACAATTGGGTTATGCTTATGATTGTGGTAGCGAGAAATTCATGTGGTTTGTAAATTATGAATACAATTCCAACTCATCTCGTCACAAGATATGGTGGTGGAGTTCGATTTCTTGCTTGTTCTGCGATTATTTTATCAAATGGTACTATGACAAATTTTGTGATATAGTGGTCGACGATGAATTAGATGATTGATGTTGGAGCGAGAGATAGTGAAATGAAAGGTTCGAGATGGCGAAATTGATGTTTTGTGGGCGAATTTAATTAACTAGGTAGACAATATTTGTTTTGCTACAATTGTTGATTGGGGATTTTCCGGTATATAACGTTTATGTGTTGTACCTTGATTTCTCTATTTATGAGATAATATATATTTTATATCTATTTTGTATTATTGTTTTAATGGCGAAACAAGTATTTTGAATTATATAATAAATGAATAAATAAATAAATTTATTTTGTAGAATGATCGATAGACGGAGGCTTCTTGGTTGTCTATTAATATATGAACAACAGGGATGTTAGGTGTGGTCTAAAGCACGATAGACAACGAGGTTTAACCATTGTATAAAGTTAGAACACGTTATACTATAACAACATAGACAACGGGTAAACCACGTTGTCTATGATCTTATAGACAACGGGGAATATCCATTGTATATTACTGAGGCCCAAAGTCGTCTATAACATGATAGACCACGGGATTTTCCGTTATATATTGTTATAGGCGGCAGAGGATTTTCCGTGGTCTATAAGTAGCCACTAATAGACCATACCTTGATAGACCACGGGGTTTCTGTAATGAGCAGTAGGGATTCCATGGTCTATAACCAAAATTCTTGTAGTGGAGCGATCTTTTAGTTCTAGGTTGAAGCTGTATGATTGAGCTAAAACACACTCAAATTTACTTGCAATAAATGCTGAGGCGATTGTGGCGTGATAAGTTAACCTCGATCGGGTCTCGAGGAAAACTTTCTGGTATTGTTAGGTGTCGTACACATAAGCGATTAAATCTAAACATTCTAATAACAAAGCGATTTTGGAATAAATAGGAATTAAAATAGGAAAATAAGCAGCGATCGATAACTCTTGTAAAGAGTTATTATGTGACCTTTGATAATAATAGCCTTGAGTGTTGTGTATTGTTGTCCATATGTTTGTGTTGTTTTGTATGTTTATGTTATGTTTTCATGTATGCGTGTAGGATTGAGTCGGGGTGCTTTTAAGGGGTTTATGTTCTTTTTAAGTTTTATTTAATCAATTTATGGCATGTAGCGGGAAGGCGGCGGAAAAGCCGAGGCGAAGTGGCGGCGAAGCAGATCGGGTCGAACTGGAGATGAGCTCGAGCTCGAAGGAGAAATCAAGCTCGAGGTAAAGTGGAAAGAGCGTGATCTTGGGGCGAGTGCAGGCAGAGCTCGAAGAAGCTGACAATGTCGGGCTCACATCTGACCGAGCTCTCGTGGCAAAGTCGAGGCTCGCATCCGGCCGAGCTCTGTGGCAGTCGAGCTTGTTCTTGAATAGATCGCTATGTGAAGAGCTCTGTTCGTGGAGCAGAAGAAGGCGGTCAGAATATAACATATGATGTTGAAATGATCTTTGGGCGAGTCGAGCTCGTGGCGAAGTAAAGCGAAGTCCGAGGTCGAGCTCGTAAAGTCGGACTCGTGGCGAAGTCGAGATCGTGGGTGAGCGAGCTCGAGAAAGAAGAGAGCAGAGATGATGCGTGGTCGAGTTCATAAGAGAAGGCGAGCTCGTGCTTGTGCAAATAGTAGAAGAGCTCATACTAGTGGGCGAGGCGTGCTTA